>CM047813.1:66702772-67146415 GCA_026214975.1 Gentiana macrophylla | reverse complement strand
TGCTATTTTATGTTTTTGTTCTTATCTCTTATTTACTGTGGCTTTGATTGAATTATTTTTTTTTGTATGACGATCCATTGATTTACCACCAATATGCTACACAAAGAAACAAAAATTAGTGATAGTGTTGTAAATCATGTAAGGCTCTTCTATTTCATTTTGTATTTTTCTATAATTTTCCTTCACGCATATAGAACTTTTAGCTTTCGCGCCAACAAACTTTAAACCCGATTGGTAATTTTGCGGCATACAACTACGTAAGAACTATAATGGGAGGTAAATGATTACATCTATTGATAATCACAATTTTATTTTTATTTTTTTCTCAGGATAATGTTTAATTGATGTTTTTCAAGATCAAAGTAGGGAGTAATAGATTTCTTTGTTTATCTCCTCTACAAGTTTTTGTATTACTTGCAATTTGAATGTTGTATTCAAACTTTATTTTCCAATATTCGCATCTTTTATAGGAATGGTATTTGGAGGCCATGGGTGCTTTGGATCATCCTAACTGAGATGGTTTACTTTCAAATGTGAATGTTTCCTTAGTTTTACAATTATGTACAAGATGTTTTACTACATCGATTTATTTTCAAATCACACTCACGGTCCCCATTACTTCAATAGCTTACCCTTTCCTTATTCAATTTTAGAGATTATAATACGTCTCTACAGCATAGCTACCAGCACATTAAGCCACAACTTTTCTGCAACAATTAATCAGGGAAATATAGGTTTATAAGTGGGCAAGACTTTTTGTACAGCAGAGACCAAAATATCAGCCAGTTCTTGATAACTTCAAGCATATGAGCTTATAAATGTTATTTTTCTGTGTTTTTCTTTGGTAAGATAACTTCAAGCATACTGATATTTATCTTTATTCATCCTCAAGTCATCATTAAAAATTATCATCTATACTACCATACAATTTTAATAACATGTTTAATTTTACACAATTTAGCATCGTGACGGTTTCTACTAGTATATATATATATGGGACAAAGGGGAGGAGGAAAGTGATTGAAAATTAATCGATCAACAAAAATATAGATTTACATTTAATATTTTTCCAAAACAAAATTACTTCATTTAGAGTCACACATGCACATTGGAGAAGAGTTATGGTACAATAAGATTGAAGAGGATACTAAGTGGATGGATGTTGATGCATCCAACTCACACCTACACACTTACTATGTGAAAGTGGATGAGTTGGATGCATCACATCCATCCACTGGGTATCACTCTCTAATAACCGATGCACCATAATTTCTCTCTCGCACATTGTGGTACTCAAAACCGAGTGACACGGCAACAAAATCTTAGATCAATTACTTAAGTTAAGCCTTTATTGGCTCTAAACCTATACAATATATATAAAGAGGGCAATAAAATTCAATAAAATTGCCTTTTTATTGAAATATATTTTAGTTTTCTTGGTCTTTTCATGTTATACCATAAGAGATCAATTTTATAAATAAATAAAAGCACTAGTGCAAAATAAGTTTAAGTTTATATCATTTTGCAATTTAACATAGGTGTGATACGCTACAACTGCGTCTCAACATGGTGCGACTCCAAGTTACATGAAAATACAAATCAAGCTCCTTAATTAATTGCAATCAAGTATCATGTCACCGGCAATGCATTTTGAAGGAGGTGTTGGATGGCGTTCAAGATGTACTACGGTTTTGGATTTTACCTCAAACTCAAAGAAAGATAAGGTAGTTGAACTTGCTATCTATGTCTCTGGATTGAGGTACAAGTTTTTACCATGGTGATTGACAAATTCGGGAGAGAGTCTCACGGCTCACAAAGACCAACCTGGTCACCCCAACACTTGCATATTGCATAATATAAATGAGAGAAAATAATGTTCACATCATGGTTCAATTTCACAACCTCCCTAGTTGCTACCATGTTAAGATCAGTCACACTGCTCTACTAAAACTAATAAGTGTTAGTAAATGTGACGCTATATTTCCTTATACCACACCTTTAACATATTGCACATAGTCATGATAAGAATATCGAATAATCCTGCTTTGGGAGGTTAACATAAAATGAGCTTTACATTGGATTCAACAACCTTGAATAGACTCGACAAGGAGCTTTACATTGGATTCTTAAGGAGCTTTATATTCCAATTCAATTACATGTGTTCTATTATAACCACGAAGTTGATAGTATGACCACATTCTGACATTAAACACTTGATTTTTTTTTAATTATACAGGTCGATGAATTATATGTATTCGTATTTTTCTAATATATATGTATTATTGGTATTTTGAAAATAGGTTATCATCGTAGTATATGGACATTAACTATAATAGTGTCATGATGTCTTAAAGCTTTAAGCAAAATTTGGTCTATGATAGTAATTGTTTTCTCACAAACTTACAGAACCTTGAGGCAAGGGGGTGAAAGGGGCCCTTAGGCACCTAAAGGCCCATGACCCGGACCTAGGGTTGTCTTATTGAAGTGTTGACCATGATCATAATACTATTTTTTTTTTTTTTTTTTGTTTTGTTAATGTAGCGTCCACTCTGAAAATTTGAGCTCATGGTCTGAGATGTTCGACATGTGATTGTAAATTCAGAAAGACGTGTCAGTCTTACACTACTAAGCTAATTAACTTAAAATAAACTATACCTGAAACCATATTAAGCATCAAAGTCATGTCATTATAACATGTTATTTCCCTAAAGTGGTTTGCAATCAGGGGTGGATCTACTTGATTCGCTCGGTTGAGTCTAAAACTATATTTTTTATCAAGAAATTTTTTTCTGTGTAGTCACCGGAGTCTAAAACCACGTTTTTAACAACAAAACTGTATAATTTTAATATTAAAACAATTTTTCCGGATCTTAATAAGATCACGTGACCCCACCCCAAATAAGGTAGATCCACGTGTTTGCAATGTGTGGTAAATATGGTCAACCCATAACTTTTACGATGGACAATAACCAATTTCATCAAAATTGTTAGTAACCAATGAAGCTCACGTTGACACACTTTACTCCGGGTATTGATAAATGTTATTGTTCATGTTGATGATTGACCATTGTGAAATTTTTCATGCCTAATGGGCATAACTATATGTGTGTCACGTTAGGACATACACTAAAAGTCACTTCAAGAATATGTATACCACACTTGACAGTCTTCTGTTTTGATATAGATTTTCAATACATAATTATAAGGTTGATATAAATTAACTTAGTAACTTTGGTCAATCGTTTTAGGCTAACTGATGGCGATGAGCCTCGAGACATTTTTGATCAAGTCGAATACCGCTTTCGTTGCCTTTACTAATCACTGAGCTCCAATGGGTTATCTTTCTTCTTCGGATCTTGGTCACCCTATTACTCGCACCGGTGATCATCAGGATAATCTTAGTACTACGACTTCGCCTCCAATCCAGTTTTTCATTCGCGCTCAAACATGTTGCAATTGATTACCACTATATTCGTGGTCGTTCAATGTGGCGCTCAGATACACATGTTAACTCTCAAGATCAATTGGCGGACTGCCTTGCGAAGACTCTCACGCCCAATTTTTCAACACTAGCGTGGGTAAGTTAGCCCTCCGCCCTCGGCCTAACTTGGAGGGGTGGTAATAGCAAAGTAATTATTTTTCACAATATATTGTAATTAATTCTCAAAATATACTGTATTTATTAATTCTATTTAATTCTTGATTATTGTAGATGTTCCTAGATATTATTGATTATTGTAGATATTCCTAGATATTGTAGATACTTCTATAATCATCTCTTGTACCTATATAAACAAGTGTATACTACATTTGTAAGTGTGAATAAAAACATATTTTTCAATTATATTTCTGATAGACCGTAAGTCAATTGAAGGGTGTAGCCACTGATGTTCATGCTTGGGAGAGAAATTATGGTGCATCAAGATTAGTGAAATGATACAAGTGGATGGATGTGATGCATCCAACTCATCCACTTTCACATAATAGAGTGTGTAGTGTGAGTTGGATGCATCACATCCATCCACTTTGTGATCACTCTTCAATAACTGTCAGATCATAACTCTTCTCCGTTGGGGGTCATAATACCTACATTTCCACGGTAGAAGTTCATAATAACTCCTAAAATAAAAATATTATGTATGAATAGTAGAGAATTTTTTTATAAACATATATATATATATATATATATATATATATATATATATATATATATATATATAAGGAAAGTGACCCTTATTTTTATGTATTTGATGATACAAATTATTTCGCCTCCAAAGGGGGGCGTACTAAAGAGACTCATGACGACATATATGGCGACGTCGAAAGGTATTAAGGTCAAGGCCGCCGTCAAAAACCTTCCTAGAGCTTTGTCAGAGCTAGGGGGCCGGTGGACGATCATGAATACAAGGCTCTCTAAGGGAGCCGCACAAGACTTAAGAAGAAGCAGGGGGAGAAGGCCAGCCGACGCTGGCGACCTCGGCGACCACAAGGGATCGCCGCCAGGATATTTCATCCACTTGTTACTAGATATTATATCCACTTGATGTCAGATATTTAGTGTTTACTTAGCTGCTAAGACTAGTGACTAAGCTGCTTTTGCACCGCCAGTCTATTACTTCATCCTTAAGTTTAATCTTCCTATAAAAGGAAGTCTTATGTAACCTAATAAAGACAATTCTAATACAAAATCATAGACAAAAAGCTCGCAAAAATAAACACCTCTCACCGCCACCTACCGGGCCGACATACTAACAAACTACTCACAAACAAGCCGATATCCACACCACTTACACCGCAACGCCATCGTGACATTTTCCATCGCCGCTGGCTCTATCGGGAACTCCAGCGTGAAGATCATCAAAGAGTGACAAAGACGCGCGGAGAAGGAACCACACCTCCGCCACCGGTAAACGCCTGATCAGATTAATTCATCCAAGTTATGCCTCCAGAGAGGTAATCTTACAAAGAAAACCCTCATCCAAACGATACACTTTTTCGGGTTATTACGCAAATCGCCACCACCTTTCCCTGAAGGTCACTACAACAAATGACACGAAGTAAAGACATCTAATACCCAAAACCCCTACGGGCGGGCATGCCACATCGCCTCGCTGGAGAAGCCGGGGAGAAACACTTGACAATCTCCCCGCAGAAGGAGAAGTGGTCGCAATGCGGGTCCTATCGCCAAGCGACGCCTCGAATGACATTAACCAAAAGGCCAAGTCAAAGGAGGCCGCTGTCGCGCTTGTAGATGGGGCTCGCAAAGAGAGAGCAAGGTCACAACAAAGTCAAAAGTCGACCCTCGAGACAAGACCAGGCTCTCTGAGGACCCCGAGATTGCGGAAATGAGAGAATATGCAAGGTATGCGAAACAATGTACTTAACTAACTCGTGATGGTCGCAGCGGGCCAGGCCCCGATGGCGATATTTACCCCGAATCCTCCTAGAATGAAATCGCCACGCGACATAAACAAAGGTCGCCAGAGTCAGTCCAAGAAATAGAGATAGACGAGAGTGTGCATTCATCGGGTCGCAAAGGATTGAGGAGAGAAATCGCGCAAAACTCAACACCCCCTGTGAGATCGTGATCACCAAAGAGGAAAGACACTCAAAAAGGATCACCAAAAGGTTGGGTGAGAAGGACAAGGCCTTGACCCCAAGTCGCCTCGGCTTTCCAGAGGAGGAATTCCCCAACCAGGATAGAGCGCAGCAGACGACGATAATAATAAGGAGAAAAGAGCTCGCCAGAGGGATCGCAAGACTATGGGGAATCGTGAGCACAGCAGAACGGGCTGATAGGCGGTGCACCGCCACGACCCAGTTCGACTCAGCTTTAGCGTAACAAATGGAAATAATGAAAATGAGCTCGCAGAGCTACGGAAGTCAAGACCCGTCGAAAGGGCCGCACCGGTCTCAGGAATCGACGTGCTCGCCAAAAGACTCACAGAAAAATTAACTGCCAGCAATGAAAAGGTTAGCTACCCCAGCTATAATTACTACAATGGCAACTCTTGTCCGAACGACTAGCTCACCGCTTTCCAGGGCCGCATCACCTTAGCCACTCAAAACAAGTCCGCCTGGTGCATTGCTTTAGTCGGTAGCATGCAGATAAAGCAAATGTTCCTGGATACGCGGGCTTCCCGCGCCCGCTTAAAAGTTGGGAGGACTATCGGAAAAATTCATCGAGAATTTGAATCGCAAGCGCACTCTAAGAAACCATAGAGGACCTATATGAAGTTCGCATGAGAGGACACGAAGTCCGGAAAAGAATACTACGAGCGGTTCATCCGAGTGTACACGACTGCACAAGAAACATTCCGGATGACGATTTATAACATGTTTCCTCACGTGGATCGCTAAGGCGGTCCGATGAAGACGGAATTTAACTCGCGCCCCTAAAGCGGGTCTCGAGAGAGATGCTAGAAAGGGCTCGAATGATGGGAGTCAGCAAAACGCCATCTTCTGGGAAAACCAAACTCAAAGCAGAGCAACATTCACACAAAGAGGATCACACAGAGGATCGCAAGAGGGATAAGGGGCAAGATGTTAGCCGCGATCGCGAAATAAAGAAGCCTTACAAGTTCAGCGAGGATAACTTTACCCCGCTCAACACGAAAGCATCCCAGATACTATTCGAGATTCGCGAACATTTCGACAAGCCCAAGCCCATGAGGGGTGATCCTGACAGTCGTGATAAGTCAAAATAATGTGACTATCACAAAGATCACGGTCACATCACAGATGAATGCTTCACATTGAGGCGAGAAATAGAGAGATCGATCCGTGAGGACCGCGACTAAGTATAAACGACGACGGGAATACCGTCCCGGTCGTGGTCGCCAACCCCGCTTCTATCGAGGGAAGTTCAAGTTATCCATGGGAATATTCCCAGCAACAATCAACTGAAATCCCAGATACATCAAACCAACACGCGCGGCTTTGAAAAGCAAATAGCTTTGGGGGAAAACGAGAAAGGAATCATGTTCACTAAAAGTGAGCTGACCACGGTCGACGGCCCCATGGAAATACCCCTCATCCTCAAAGTTGGGGTGAACGACGAGCACGGCGTCAACAGAGTAATGGTCGACACCGGCGCTGGCCGTGACGTCATCTATTTTGACTGTTTAAAACAGATCGGATTTGGAGAGGCCAAGATGAAACCTTACCTCGGGTGCTCAAGGCTTTACCAATGATACGGTACGGGTCAAAGGCACCATCGACCTCAAAGATCACACATGGCGATTACGAACCGGCCGAACCGAGGTGGTCACTTTCCGGTTATCGATCTCCCTCGTATTACAACATGATTTTCGGGATCCCAAATATGAGAAAGTTCCAAACGGAGGCGCCTGCTCTCACCAACGGGTCAAATTCAACATAGGAGACGAAATTTGGGCGCCATAAGCCGACCCGCACTTTCTCTCGAATACATGACCAAGAATAGGGTCGACTCCAAGCGACCAGAGTAGAGGGTTTTAATATGACCACAGATCAGATCGCCACGGTTAAAGAGGTTGCAGAGGAAACAGTAGAGGTTGAAACATTACAAATCAGGGACGAGCCGGACTTCATCGCCGAGGACGAACTGGTCGAGGTTATTATAAATGACAAGCACCCTGATCAGAAAGTCAAGATAGGATCGCAGGCCAACGAGAAAGAAAGGGAAAGGCTGATCGAGCTTCTGAAAGCAAACCTGGACGCCTTCGCCTGGGAGGTGACAGATATGAGGGGAGTGGAGTCGGAGATCGCCTCGCACCATCTAAGTGTCGATCCCAACTTCAGGCCGATTCAACAAAGAGCACGCCAATTCTCTACAGAAAAGGAGGTCTCCATAAAGAATGAGGTCGGAAAGCTTTTAACGGCTGGCATTATCAAAGAGCTGCAATATCCTACCTGGTTGGCAAACGTGGTAATGGTGAAAAAGCATAATGGCAAGTGGCGGATGTGCGTCGACTTCACCGACCTAAACAAAGCTTGCCCCAAGGATCCTTACGCACTGCCCCGAATTGACAAAATGGTCGATGGGATCGCAGGTTTTGAAACGCTGAGTTTACTGGACGCTTATTCGGGCTATCACCAAGTAAAAATGGCTGACGAAGACAAGGAGCTAACGGCCTTCAGGGCCGCCGGTGGATTATATTACTACGAAATGATGCCGTTTGGCCTAAAGAACGCAGGTTCAACATATCAAAGGATTAGTACACAAATAGGCAGAAACATGGAGGCTTACATCGACGATATGGTCGTAAAATCAAGTCGCAAATAGGCAGAAACATGGCCTAAAGTTTTTAGTACACAAATAGGCAGAAACATGGAGGCTTACATCGACGATATGGTCGTAAAATCAAGTCGCCAAGATCATCTGATGGACCTTCGCGAAACCTTTGCAAACGTAAAAAATCACTCGATGAAGTTAAACCCCGCAAAATGCACTTTTGGGGTCCAGGCGGGGAAATTTCTGGGCTTCATGGTCAGCCAGAGGGGGATCGAGGCAAATCAAGAAAAAATCGAGGCACTAATAAATATGAGCGAGCCAACCAGCGTTAAGGAGGTACAGAGGCTGAATGGAAGAGTGATAGCCTTGGGAAGGTTTATATCAAAATCCGCCGAGAAAAGCTTACCCTTCTTCAAAATTCTAAAGGGAAATAAAACCTTTTATGGACAAAGAATGCTCAGAAGCTTCAAGAGCTCAAGGCCTATCTCTCAAGCCCGCCTACTAACCAAATTCCAAAGGGTCGGAGACGCCTTGCTTTTATATCCGGCCGCCTCGATAGGGCCGCCGCCAAAGACTTATTAAAGAAGAGGGTACCTCGCCAAAGCCTCGCCTATTATGTTTCTAAGGCTTTAAGCCCAGAGAAAGCCGTTATTTTAATATCGAAAATTAGCCTCATCATAAGAATCATCGCCGCCTAAAATTAAGGGCTTACTTTTCGTCGCATTCAATAATAGTATCGCCGACGCGCCGATACGGCAAGTCCTCCATAAACCGATTTGTCGTGTCGCTTGCTACGCTGGGCCATCGAGCTCACCGAATTCGATATCCGATACTGAACCTCGAAAGGCCATCAAAGCTCAGGGATCCGCCGATTTCATCGCCAAACAAGTTTCAACGAAATCCCACAACAAACCAATGCAGATATAGTCCCGACAGAGCCACCACAAATGATGAGCCTCATCGCCAAGTCACCGTGGCAACTCTATTGCCGACGGCGCCGCCAACCTCAAAGGTTGCGGTGCGAGGATCATTTTACTTGAGCCTGGACTTCGTAAGAAATCGAAAGCTTTGAGATTTAACTTCACCGCGCCAAACAACCAGGCAGAGTATGAGGCGCACGTCGCAGATCGAGCTCGCAAGAGCCATGAAGGTCGAGAATGTGTAGGTTTTCTACGATTCACGCTTGGTTGTCAATCAAGTAACCAGTCGCTTTGGCATCCATCGCAAATTTTGCAAAAATATATTAATCTCGTCAAAAAGCTTGAAAGCAGCTTCAAGTACTGCAAATTTACCAACATCCCCCGAGAAGACAATCACAGAGCTGATTATTTATCCAAACTGACCAGCGAGGACGAGATAGGCAACCCCTCGATCATGGTAGAATATCTATCGTGACCCGCCATCGATAGGATCGAGGCAATGGACTTATAATACATCGACCCTTGTTGGGTCGATATCATGGGCGACTACATCGATTCTCGAAAGCTTCCCGAAGAGCCAAACGAGGCAAAACCCCGATCGTAAGAGCTGCCGGATACACCATCCTAAACAACGCTTTGTACCGACGATCATTCTCTAAACCATTACTAAGGTGCGCATTTAACCGAGGAGGTCGATGGTATCTCTACATGAGCCGCACGAAGGGTATGTGGCGCCATCCACCTAGCCGCACCTCGCCGTAAAGTCTTATTAGCGTATATTATCGGCCGAAACTCGCGGAGGACGCCAAGAAATATACTAAGGCATGCGACGATGTCAAAAATTCGCGGATATTCCCAGTGCTACCATCGCTTGAACAAAGCATTGTCGTAGCCGCGCGGCCTCTTCGACTGTGGGCCGTCGACCTCATCGGGCCATTAAAAAGGGCCGCCAGATGCGAGTATGTGGTGGTCGCAGTGGGACTATTTCACCAAGTGGATTGAAGCCAAAGCCTTGGTAAAAATCGCACCAAGGACATAACTTATTTTCTACTCGACCAAATATGGACCGATTCGCATCCCCAGCAGTAATAGTGTCGATCACGGACCTCAATTCAGTGGAGGAGTTCGACACATTCTCATGGGGAGAACAATGTCAAACATTGGCAATCATCGATGCTATCCGCAGGAAATGGTCAGCCGAGAACGCAAACAAACAAGTACTCAAAGATGTCAAAAAGAGCTTGGGCGGTGCGGTGTAAATGGCCCGATCACCTCCCGCGGCTTTATGGGCACTTAGAACGCTATGGAAAACTACTGCAGGGAAACTCCTTTCGCCTTAACCTACGGATCCGAAGCTATGGCTCCCGTGGAGATGGCCCTACCAAGTTTAAGGGTCGCACATTTCAACGAAACAGATAACCCGGCCAAAAGAAAGCTCGATCTCGATTTAGTGGAGGAGCGGCGGATCGAATCATATGGACGTCTGCTCAATTGCAAACAGCCGCCAAGCATCACCATGACAAACACATTCGATGTCATCACTTCGCTGTTGGAGATTATGTTTTGCGAAAGAGGCAGCCACCGCCACGGCCAAGATAGGAAAGTTATCGGAAAATTGGGAAGGCCCAGGAAGGATCGCCGGGTAGTCAAGAAAGGAACTTACGATTAGCGAGATAACCAAGGTCGCGAGTACAACCGACCTTGGCATGCGATAATCAAAAGATATTACATGTAGAGCGCGGCGCCTGGCACATACAAACAAAGCATACGGGCGCATGAAATCAATAAAAAAATCTTCATTCAAAACAAAGCGGAGTACAATTGTTTCCGTAAAATAAGTGGGGTCGCTGCAAAAAAAAAAAAGACACTCGCTTAACGAGTGTACCTATAACAATCCAAAGGAGTGTTTCGCACCTCGCTTAAACCGCATAGCTTAGTTATTAATGAAGCAAAAGGGAAGCGACGATTTTGGTCCATAGAAACCGCAAAATTAACCGCTTCACGGTGAATCAAGATCCCCACCAATGTCAACATGATGATCGCGAATAGCGATAAAAGCAAAGCTTCGCCTCATTAATGTTTCTCGCTATCTCAGAGACAAAAGCGCGCGTGAGTTGATGAATTTTTTCCACTCACGATTGCTGCGAGAAAGATCGGACGTAGGTCCCAGTGCACGAGGCCGCTCAGAATCGGGAAAAAGCTCACGGAGGGCTCGTCGTAAGCAAGTTTGTCTACTTGACTCATCGGCAAGGTTCCAAGCGAGCTCATAATGGGATGAGGAATCGATAGCAGGTATACCTAGGGCACCATTAATAGCCTCCGGAGTAAAAACAACCGCGACACCACGAAGGGTAATGCAGCTGACGACCCCTACAGACGCAGCTTCAGACAAAATGGAATAGAACTCCCTCACCATTGTAAGATTGGGAAGTACTGATGAAGGCGGTGCAACAAAATCTGCCCACCCAGAGAAACGTACGCGCATAAGAGAGCCGTCACCCTCAACCTTGCTCTGATTTAAACCCCTCTCCTTCGCAGGCTCAACCCATTCAAAATAGAGCCAGAAATGATCTTTAGCAACGTCAGAGGCAGTAAAGAAGAAAGGGGATACATCACGAGTAGGACGGGCTTTAAAAACTCGCACTCTACCCTCTCCAGATGGAAGAGACATGATTCTCACAACAAAAAATTACGCAAGAAAAAAGAGAATAAAAGTGAAGTTAGTGTGCCTCCCCCTTTTATAGCAGAAATTAGCAAAAAGAACGGCCACGGTGAATAGGATCCTACGGTCAGGCATAGCGCGGTTTTTCTGAAATTTGAAATTCAAAGGGCGCATTTAATGCCTGTCGATTTATCTGTCCACGATTCTAGGCTATATTTATGCACAGTTACTAGCCCGAGATTTTAGGCCATTTTGAACACGCATACATTGCCAGTGAGCTGTCAAGTCAATCCAAATCCCTGGATTCCCGGCAAACACGACAGTCGAGAAAGGCTAATTCAGTCAAATCAACTCAGCTATCCACTCCGCCTCAAACTCAGGGGGCCGCAGCAACACAGCTTTGCAAAATATACACCAACATTATTTGCAACATGTCCGCAATGACAAGTGGTATGGGATTGCGGCGACGATTTATTTTGCCCCTCTGCCTCCTTGCACCTCGACCAAGGCAAGGGAGATGGGAAAATTTTAACGCGTGCAGTAGGAATTTCTTAACCATCTATCAGTTCGTCAGCCTTAGTTATTTTCGCGATCTCGACAAATCTCGCCAAAATAAAGGGGGCCGCACACATACAAGACAAGATTGCAAGAAATAAATCAAGGAAACAAGTACAATAGATAGGCCAAATCCAAAAGGCCAAGCGCGGCCACAATGTCAATGCAGAAAGTAAAAAGATAAACTAAGTTATTACAACCATCAAATGAGGACGCCAAATAGTTCAAAAAGTTACAGAATCAAAGTTATTATTACAGAGCCGCAGAAATATAAATTGTTTCAAAAACAAAAGCACAAGGCATTTAAACGGAGCCGGGGGGAGTGTCAATGTACTCATCACCAGGTTGGTCGCTATGGAGGTTCTTCAAGATCGCAAAGTTGATGTGATTGACCGGAGGAGGATCCTACACCGGGTCGCCGTGTTTCTATCTCGGTTAGTTTGGATGGCGACGATGTGATCTCGCCGCGTAAGGGATATCCGGGTGAATGGCCAACAGTCGGGAGATCGCCGGGACATGTTAACCCAACGGAGCATTTCTCCAAGGTAATGCTCTCCGGCCATGATAAACCCAAAGACAACGAGCAAGGTGATTAAAACCTTGGTCGGGCTAGCCTCCCGAAGTCACCGAACTCATCGTAAAGCTTAAAGGCTTCCACAAATGGCGAGACCCGCCATCTCTCGCGGGCCTTCTCGCAAAGAACAAGTTTCTCCTTCAAACTTGCGACTCTCCTCACGTATGCGCCACTAACCCTTCAAATGTAATTGCGGGCTTCTTCCTTCAGGGCTTCCACCTTCTTCCGCAGCTCCGCATCCAGCCTAGCGCTCCGCCATAAGTTTCTTCATCCGCTCAACCTCGCCCACCGCTCATGAGCCTTTATTTTCGCGACGACCTGCTTTTCTCCGAGGCTCCAAGAGCGCCATATTTTTTAAGCTCACCTTGCGCCTCAAGCGCCTCAATCGCTTGGTTATGCGAGTCCCAAGCTGAAAAGAAGAAATTATAAGCCCGAGAAAAGCGCAAAATATGAAAGGAATAAATACAAGATAAACAAAACTTACCATTGAGGCAAATGATTCCAAATTGGCCGAAAGATCTTTGAGTTCGCGACCTCATCGCCACCAAGGCGCTATCTTGAATCACGACGTGAGATGTGATGCCCCTCCCGATCTCCAACTGAACCCCGTGCGGCGAGTCCCATGCCAGGCGACCCAAGGGGATAACATCAGCAATGGCCTATCTTATATGTCCTGCCTTGTTCATGTCAAGGTTTTGAGTGAAGTTGGGGTCCAGCCACACCGCCTCTTTCCCCTTATAGCCGCGGGGCAGTGTCCCAGCGGGCAACGGCTCCACCTCCTCAGGGATCTCCTCAACAATAGCCTCGGGCCGTCTGAGCCCTTATCAAAGAGCCCGCTTATCCGTGACGATCGATACTTTACCGCGCCCTGCTTTTTTGGTCTTCGACCCTTGGTCGCTTTTGGCCCTGGCTCTCTTTGTGGGTTCATCAACCCGCGACCTTTTGGGTAATGGTCCGACCGAGCTCGCCTCCTGGGCGCCACCACGACTTTCGTAGGATCGTACGCCTCGTCAATAATGGTGGCGTCCACAGTGCGGGGAACTTTCCCAAGGGCTTGTTTCAAGGTCGTTTGCCGGTCCTTAGCTTCCTCCTCAGCGAGCCTCTTCCTTTGAGCTCGGCGTTCATTAGCGTCCATACCTGCAAAAAGGGTTCGTTAAAAATGGATTCAAAAGAAAGGGGACAACGCATGAAAGAGTAACATCTTGAAACTCTTAAAAAATCAAATAAACGCAAGAAAATTTACAAGGTGGTCTTCTTTCCGGTCGCCTCACACACGGGACACTCGGACGGAAAGCATCGCCCTATATGACAATCCCCTATCCAATCGTGGTCGCTTCCTCAGAACTATGGCAACCATTGGCTCCGCTTACCCGGCCCGCGAGAGGCCCGCCATACGCGCGCAAATGGAAGAGCCAGATCAAGAAGATGGACCCAAGCAATGTTCCTCAAGGAGGCCTCACCCCATCAGATTGAATGAGAGTCATGAGCCCTTTGACAAGGCGCCGCTCATTATAGGAGGCTTGTCGATCGTGAGGGTAGATTTTTCCGCACGCTTTATGCTCCTAGGAAATGGCCACCAACCTTGATTCCACCTTAAGGATCTCGTCGCCATCTCGTGAATCTTATTTGGTAGCAAGAATAGCAGTGTGGCGTCTTGACCTTAAAGATATTTGTCCCGTGATGCCCGTCCCACAAAACCAAAGTGGAATTGGCCCAAAGAAAGTCAATGAGGCTCTATCTTCATTGTTCGACACATCACAATGAAGGCCATGATTTGAATAATGGTCCCAATGGCAAAATCGGAAGGAGAGCTCCCATCACCGCAAATTTCTCACAAAGAAAGGGTCGAATAGAGGTCGGAGCCCCGCATAAAAATGATCAAAGTGCGTAATTAGGGCGTCATCCGAGCGGCGAGCGACACGTAATCCTGGCGATCCCGTGTTTAAACTTGTCTTCCTCTTCGAATAATCAAGCAGGAAAATCGATACACGCCGTGTCGATTTTAAATCGACGACGGATAAATCGGTTAATGTCGCCACTATCACGGTTTCGCCACTTTTTCTCCAAATACTTTCTCATACTCCGCCAGGATAGCGAACTCTCTCATCGCCTCGGGATTATTGGGAGCGGTTTTCTTTGCTTTAGCAGCGGCCTCCCCAACAGTGATTTTGGGATCCCTCTTCCTCTTTGGTTTTTTAGGGAGCTCCCAAACAATTTGGCGAGGCAGGGGGGCATTCTCGTCCTCACTCGACCCCATCAACTCATGAAGAGCGGCGTCCTCAATATGTGCATCGTTATGATCAGCGGCGCCACTGGGACTAGGATCGGCGGCCTGTTCTTCAACATCAGACATCCCTCTTTCACCGGCCTCGCTGGTGCTTGCCCCTTGAGCTCGCGCCATTTCCTTACGGTTTTTCTTGCGTCGCGGGGCGGGGTCAGGAAACAGAGAATCTAGGTCAAAAGGATCGCTGCTTGATCGAATGGCGCCTCCGCGCCGGTTATAATTTCAAAAGCGGTCGCCCCGCACTTTTTCGTGACTGAGGGTCATCGCCTCTTCCTCATAAGCATAATCATAAGCCTCCCGCTCCTCGCCTCAATCACCTCTAGAAGAATACTCCACCCGACATCCTCGCAAAACAAGAGGAAAGGGTGGAGCTTTCAGACCTGGGATAATAGAAATTAAACCAGGAAGGTAATCGCACCCATCTCGACGCCCTCCCCTCCGTTTTTACAGGAAAAACGGAAAGCAAATTGCCAGAAAGGGAAATACAGACTCCAAAGCAAACATAATAAGTGGAGGTTTCTGGGCGCGATGGTTCCATACGGAGAGAACCAACCCCTCAATAAGAGCACCAACCCAAAAACCACAAACTTTTCTCAAAAAACATCTCACATCAAACACATTGCCCAAACAATGGATCAAATACCATGAAAAAGCTCGAAAAACAAACGGAAAACAAGGAAAAAGGGATAAGGGAGAAGAATTTACCTGCTTTCTCGAAAAAGATAGAAGGAGCAACCTAAAGAGCACGCTGAATCTTCAAGCTCTCGCCGAAAACCTCGAAACCCACTTCCACCCCCTCACAAACCTTACTATTAGCCTTCGCGAAGCTTTTGCTAATCCCGCAAAAGGAGAGAGAGCTCGGAGGAAAAATTGTGGGAAAGTAGAAGAGTGAAAAGTGAGGAAGTTTTGAGGAGGCCAGCCTTATATAGGCAAGCAAGTGGTGATCGTGGGGCTAGGAGTTAAACCATCCAACGGTTGGGGATTGCGGTCGATTCAAATTCCGAAATTCAAAACCGCAATCATTATGGAGGCCAATCAATGCCCACATGCATGCTTGGGCAATTGCTGGCAGCGCATTACCCACGTAATTACAGTTATCAAGGGGGCCGACGTCAGCCACGATCTGACTAACTGCCCCATCAAAGCTTGAACGGATGGCCTCGCAGACGACAAGGTCGCAAAAACAGGCCCAGAGTCGCTTCGAAGGCCGCTTGCTTTGAAAGCACGGCCCTTAGTGAACAAGTCGCATCAGACGACAAGGTCGCAAAAACAGGCCCAGAGTCGCTTCGAAGGCCGCTTGCTTTGAAAGCACGGCCCTTAGTGAACAAGTCGCATCAGACGACGAGGTCGCACATACACCATCCAAAAGCTCACTACTCCACACTCGATATCTTCAGGAAAAATGATCAAGATATGGAGTAGGGGGCCATTGATGATACAAATTATATCGCCTCCAGTGGGGGCCGCACCAAAGAGACTGCGACCACATATATGGCGACGTCGAAAGGTATTAAGGTCAAGGCCGCCGTCAAAAACCTTCCTAGAGCTTTGTCAGAGTTAGGGGGCCGGTGGACGATCATGAATACAAGGCTCTCTAAGGGAGCCGCACAAGACTTAAGAAGAAGTAGGGGAGAAGGCCAGCCGACGCTGGCGACCTCGGCGACCACAAGGGATCGCCGCCAGGATATTTCATCCACTTGTTACTAGATATTATATCCACTTGATGTCAGATATTTAGTGTTTACTTAGCTGCTAAGACTAGTGACTAAGCTGCTTTTGCACCGCCAGTCTATTACTTCATCCTTAAGTTTAATCTTCCTATAAAAGGAAGTCTTGTGTAACCTAATAAAGACAATTCTAATACAAAATCATAGACAAAAAAGCTCTGCAAAAATAAACACCTCTCACCGCCACCTACCTCCGGCTGACATACTAACAAACTACTCACAAACAAGCAAGATATTCACACCACTTACACCGCAACGCCATCGTGACGTTTTCTGCATCGTCAATATTGACTTCCTGTTTTTATTTATTTTTCCATAATTACCTGTATAGAATTCAATATCCAATTATATATGTGATACAAAAAAAATTTGATACATTTTTTATCCTCATGTCAAAAATTCTGCGACCACCCCCGAATGTAACAAAGTAATTATTCAATCTACTTTGCAATTCGGTGGTCCCATATTTAATTAATTGTACTAACCCTGGTTTCTAAAAGTAAATATAAAAACTCATGTAACCTTTTTCAATGTACTGGCTTCATCATTTAATATAACAGCCCGGTTATTTCCATTAATAGTACACATCATCATTAATTAAGAGACGATATAACAGACCCGGCCGGGCAAGATTTTTCAACATTAAAACAACAACTCAATGATACAACACCATTAACAGATCATATTATTATTATTATTATTATTATTATTATTTTGTCCGAGGTTCTTTAATTTCAAGCTATATCAGTGTATAGTTGATTATGTTATCTAAATAGGGTTTTTTTTTAGCCGTATCATTATCGAGTGAGTTTGATCCTTTAATATCACAACCATGTTCGAGAAGAAGACAAAATTTAAGAGAAAGAGATACCTAAAAAATCGGCAGCTTGGAATTCATAATATTGTAGTTCTGCTACATGCAACTTCTACTTGATGTCCAATGGAATCGTCGTCAAGCCACAAGATGCATGAGCGGGTCACCTGTGTCTTACCCTTCCTTATGAAGTTATGAAGTCAAATAAGTCATGTGTTTGTGCATCCTCAGCCGCCATGTTTGGAAAAAAAACAACAATAATACCGATTACAGACGATCGAGTGGGAAATCAAACAAAGGGGTTTCTGAAGACCTAATATTGGAAACACCTGTATCTCTAATTGTCTATATATATCCACAAATTTAATCGTGTGCTTATGGTGGCTAAATGCTATAACGGTCCAATAATTAATTGAACTTTCCAAAAATCATTTTTTTCCTTTTCATACTTTGAACGTTTCCTTTTCTTTTTTTATTTTTAGTGTTCTTTTTTTTTTTATAAAGAAAAACAAGCGCTTACCGTTGTACTAAACCAATTGGTGTTACTAAAGGCGCAACTATATTTCTTTAGGCATTCAAGAGTGTGGACAATCTGTACCAACACCCCCCCTCAAGTGTTGGCAATCTGGCCAACACTTGCACAATTTTTTCATTCAAGAGTGTCGTCAATCTGTCCCAACACCGCACAATTTCTTTTTTAAATAATGTTCCAACCAGGGTTTGATTTCGTGACTTCTCGGCGAAAGGGTATCCTAAAAACACGCATTTCCGACTCCTACTTTCAAATTTATCTCCTTATGTCGTAAATTGTGTGCGTAACATAGACATCCAAAAACTCACAATGCAGCAAGACTAGGTGGTTTCCCAAAAAGGCATTCATAAGGTGTCTGATAATTTAAAACACGGGATGGAGTACGATTTATTAGATAGCACGCGGTCATAACACACTCTCCCCAAAACCGCAGTGGGAGTTGACCCTCAAACCGTAGAGCCCTCGCCACATTCAAAATATGTTGATGTTTTCTTTCAACCCGACCATTGTTGAGGGGTTCCCACACAAGATGTTTCAAAAATAATCCCTTCCTTCTGAAAGTACAGAAGCAAACACTTAAACTCTGTCTCATTGTCACTCCTAACCCTTTGAAGTTTGACACTAAATTGTCTCTCAATTAACGCGAGAAAATTCAAAAAAATATTTTCAACTTCCCATTTATTATATAATAAAAAAACCCAGACAGAACGAGAATAATCATCCACAATAGTCAAAAAATAAGAGGCCCTGTGTAATAGGCCTATCCCCGACCCCTAGGGTCCACTGGGGTCTAGTCAAAGGGACAAGCCGGCGATCCACCGCCCAAGTACTAAAACTCCAAAAAGAAACAGAGGGAACTAATACTTTATTCAAACGTCACCAAAACAAAAGAAAACCACAATGTTTAATTTTTGTTACATTGAAACAACTAAAAATCAAAGCAAACTAATACCGAGACTTGACAACTAAGGTGTCATATCAACATCGAACTCTTCACCAACTCCCTCTCCCAGGACAGCCTCCAAGGTTACCCCGCTTACCTCACTACTCTGGTGTCCTTCTTCCATACCTAAGAAAGAGATTTCACAAACGTGTGAGCTAAAAATAGCCAGTGAGTTCCGGTGTGTGCCCGTGAATCTTTATATACAAAAATAGTAGTTACAAAACCGTTAAAATGTTACAACAAAAGGCTCTTTCCTTACCTGCACTTAATAGTAGTTAGTACATGACAAAAATATGATATTTGCAAAATATAAACGTCAAGTAATTTTCTTGAATTTAAGTCTATTAATTGCTTGACACCGACGTGGCTTAGTCGATTTAGTCATTACCAACCAACTCCAGCATGTTTCTCTACCGCACTTCACAAGCAAGCAAGCAATTGCCTGACAATTCCGCCGATTGTCGTGAAAGGATTCAGACTGTCGCCTAGTGAACCTCCCAAAAGGCTCCAGCCAACCCCATTGCCCTCTGAACCATGACATCGCCGTCGGCCCTTGCTTTCCCGGCCATGCACATGGAACATCGGGGAAAAATCTGGTACCATCACTCTAGGACTGTCGATGAGCCAAGGTCAAGAGGCCCCGAGGTCGGTGACTAGCCGCTCATGCGGTGCAATAACTCTTACTCAACTAGTCTCTTAGAGTTTGCACTGAATACACAATGCACTCGAGCATGAACAAGACATGAGCAGTATTTTCTTTCATTATTTTATGATGATCAGTGCATTTCAAAACTGAACAATAAGATTGTCATTTCAATTATTATTTAAGAAGTAGTTAAAGTTGCTTCGACCTCAAAATCGGAAGAGCATACTAGCAGGAGCTATACAATAAAAAAATTACATCGCACTCTCTCGGCAAAATTAGGTTTTTGTTATTACTACTTTATTCTCGTGAGATTTCTAAATATATTAACCAACTAAATGTGAATCAACCGTGCATCAAGATGAGATCATGACACTCTTTCCTATAGTGTAAATCAAAGGTTAATGATGTCATTTGCTTCAAATAATATTTAGACAATACCTCTTATCAAAATAACTGATTATTCATATCTAAAATAAATTAAATCAAGTATGACTAAATGAACCCAGTGTTTTGGTCATGACAAAAAAATGAATTTCTCAATAAGTTTCCATCAAAAATATTTAGAAGCATTTACCGAGTAAAACTCTCAAAAAACTCCTTTAAAAGTGAAAAAAAATACTATATGACTATAAATAAAATTTAAGGAAAGGACACAAAATCCTTAGGAAAATGTCAAATAGATTGTGCAATAAATATTGGAACCGAGGGAGAAAATATAAATAATAAAAAAAATGGAACTCACCAAGACATCACAGAAAGACAAAATAATAAAATGATCCAAAGTATACTTTCACGCATATTTATATTTCTTAAGTTAAGGTTGCCGGCTCTAAAGGCATAAAACTACATATAGGCTACTAGGCTAGTACTATTTGTTTCCAAAAGTCGTAGTAGTAGTTCAACAGAGCAAAATAATTAAAATAGTGATCAAAAGCAGTACGGAACAAAAAAAAATTGGATTTATGAAATAGAGCGGAAAAAAAAATAATTAATGGAACTCACAGTGCTAAATTCTGATGTCAACCACCACTGTGATACTCCTTTCTTTTGACTTAATAATCTTAGACTCACACCCATCTTCTATTTATAGTGTTAAAATTCTTTACTAGTGATAAAAGATAAGATGGAATTTAAATTTTAAACTTTTAAAAGTTTGTTGCAACAACCTTTATCAGATATAATATGTTTAGATTTTATCTCCTAATTTTGATATTAGTTTATCCTCAATTTTGATATTCAAACCTACAATTTATCCTTAAATTAAACACATAATTTGTTACAATTTATCTTCAAAAATCCCAACCACATGCGGTCGGCTGTCATTTTTAACTTAATCATGAAGTTTGAAAGGAAAAAGGCATAGACGTATATATCTATTATATATATATGTATATATAGATATGTATACAACCTAATCATTATCTTTTTGAAAGGAAGAAAAGAGATAGATAGGTAATCATGATTTTGAAAAATATAGAAGGAGTAGACGTGTGTGTGTGTATATATATATATCTATTGTTTGTACGGTCATTTAAAAACGAAAATAATAATGAGGTTATAATATGTTTCTATTTATGTATTTTTTTAACGGCCACTGTATACCAATAATAGTATAAGGTATATCTCGATAACAGCCCAATATTTTTGGGATGTTACACCCTGCATGTAGAAGGTGTAGCATACGATCCCCACAAATCACAATGCACTAGTTCAAAAATTCTACTAGCTCTACTTTCACTACGCGGGAAACTTTCCCGTGGTTGTTTAGCTCGGAAACAAGCCTCACAACCACCCTTATTGAGAAAACTAGACGCACTCACACTGGGAAGTTGTTTCAACACTTTTTCTGAGGGATGTCCCAACCGCTTGTGACATAGATCCATGGATGTTGTCCCACTGAAAGCCATAACCTTCACGTCTAGTAATCTCCGGAAAAAGAAAAGTCCATCTGCTCGCTCACCCACTTCAATCAGCCTCCTCGTCATTCAGTCCTGCATAACACACAATGTTGAAGTGAGTTGAATCTGACAATCAAATGCATCAAGTAATTGAGTCACATATATTAAGTTGCATTTCAAATGTGGGACAAAAAGAACGCTTTTAAGTGTCAAACCACCGGGCAAAATACTCGCTCTTCATGAGTCGCATGAGATGTTCGACCATCTGGTAGTCCCACAGGACATATTTCTATCTCTCGTACATCCATTAAATTATTTAACTCACCAGTCACATGGTGATTTGCCCCTGTATCTATTATCCACGAGTACTCACCTGTTAAGCGAGATTCAAGATATCAAGAATCCCTTGCCACTGTGCCGGTGTCAAGTTTGACAGACCCGCTTGGTCTGCCGTTGTCGGGCCCTGTGGCACAATTGAATTTGAGTTGGACGGCCCAACTTTTGCTTTATTCACACGAGCCGAGCTGCTATCGAGCCGGCCCGATGCAGCTGCTCCTGTTCCAGCCTAAAATCCACGTCCTGCTGCCGGACCTGTACGTCCTCCTCCTCGGTTACCACGTCCTGAACTTCGACCACCCTTGGGCCTATCCCCCACCATTCAGGATACCCATGTATCTCAAAACACGTCTGATCATCGTGCCCATTACGTCGACAGTGGTTGCAAAATTTCTCGGCGTTTTCAGCCTTGGTTTTTTGCTCTATTATCGGCCTGAAATTTAAATGCCATCATGGTGTCTCGTTCTTCCCTTTGATACCCATAATTACTGCCATGCAGGAGCTCCTCTTGAATTAAATTTTGATATGCTCGGTCAATTGATGGGAGCGGCTCTTGATTCAACAATTGTGACCGAACCGATGAGTAGGCTCCATCTAATCCCAACAAAAACCAAAGGTAATCCATCCTCAAGAAACAATTTTTGGAATTGATCTAGATTGTGCACTTGCAACCTCCACATGAACACCCATCACAGAGCATACGGGTGCCGCAATCAAAGTTGCCAAATCGTCCCAAATTTTGCTTTGATAACGCCTAAAATAGGAGAGATAGATTCGGTGTTACCGTGTTTGCATTTAGCTAAGGACGCCTTTAATTGACAGATTCGTGTTCCATTCACCACGCCGAATCGTCCCTTTAGCGCCAACCAGAGATCACGAGCATCTTCAAAGTGAGACAAAGTCGATCGAATAGACGGTTCAATCGTATTCATAATCCAGGACACTAACATCGAGTGTACTATATACCAATCTTCTAATTTTCCTTCATCTGTTGGTTTCTTGATCGTCCTTCCAAGAAACCAAATTTTCGTTTTGCTCTCAACGCCATACGTACGGCCCTTGACCATTCATCGTAGTTATTTCCACGCAATTGTGTTGGTGTGATAAGATAGTCTGGATTATCTGTGGTGCTAAGGAAGTAAGCATCCACCTTTTTTCCTAGTTCTTCACCTTCGGCCATGATGATGATACTTGTTGGTTCAATTTTGCAGCATTAGGGGTTGCTGCGTCATGTTGTTTCTTCCGATCCTTTTTTTTTTCAAGTGCCGTAATCTGTCTTTGATACCATGTTAAGATCAAGCGCTTACCGTTGTACTAAACCAATTGGTATTAGTAAAGACGCAACTATATTTCTTTAAGCATTCAAGAGTGTAGGCAATCTGTCCCAACATTTTAATTTGAATAGCATAAAACAATATTTTATACGTATATTATTATTATTATTATTATTATTATTATTATTATTATTATTATTATTATTATTATTATTATTATTATTATTATTATAACTAACAAAGATAAAAATTGAATAGAAAACAACATGATTCTGACAAGTTACAAAACGCATATGGGTATGACTCGGCGAATCTTCGATCTTCTAAGCAAAAAGGGTCTAAATTAAGAGTTCAATGCCGTTTAATCGAGCCTAACCGAGTCGATACTCCCTATGGCTCGAGCTCGATTCGATTAGAAAAACTCAGGACCAAACCTGGCTCGAGCATGCATGATCGAGCCACTACATTGCAAGATTGAACTCGACTTGTTAAATACTCCATAAAGATTGACCCGCCCGTATAATCTCGATTGTTTTCTCAAGATCAATTTATTTATTTTTCATAAAATATGTGTTTTACTTGAAATATAAAATACTCTTCATATATTTAATCTTAAAACTTCACTTAAACTTTTCAATCACTTATTTGACACGGAGCAACACATAAAATTTAATAAACATGAATCCACTTTATACATAAGTATTCATTACGTGTTTTCTTTTTTCTTTTTTTTTTCTTTTTTATATTTATTTTTATATTTTATTTCCAACGTGCTCGTGAGCCAACGAGTCGAGCACAAGAATACTTGAGATTGACTCATTTAGTAGTTGATCATCGATATTCAAGTCGAGCCTATTCGTTTTCAATCCTTATCTAACCGAACTATTCACGTATAAAGTCGAACCGCTCATGAACTGCTCACCAATATCTATGGCATTTATGGGGAATTCCGACAAATTAAGATCCTATGGCGGTTAGGATTTAAGGATTTGTGTATATAAATACCAATTGTTGGAATCAATCCAAGTTTGTAAATCTTTCTAGACTTCAGCGCATAGTAATATATCTTTTCTTTGAATTTGGAGTAGTCGGCACAATGCTGAAAACCACGTTAATTCTCTGTGTTATTCTTGTTTCTATTATCTTATTGATTGTTCCTGTAAGATTACTTTTGTTTATTGTCTTGATTGCTGTCTGATTCCCTACCCTGCACTGTCTTAGACATGAAGTGAGGCGCTTTCCGAGTGTTCTTTCGGGTAGCGCCCAAGATTCAACCAAAATGTGCATTATGCATTTTGGGGCTATCTGGGAACTCATTAATAAGTTTTTTTGGGAAATTAGGGATAAGGACACAATCTGGAATATTTTTAAGTAACAGGACAGCTACATATTTTTTATAGGGAGAAGGACAACTGCATAATTTTTATAGCGAGAAGGACAAACAGTGAATCTCGAAAATTAGTGAATCCCAAATCGGTGAATTTCGACAATGAATTTTGATGATGAATCCCAAAATCGTTGAATTTCGACAATGAATTTTGAAAATTAGTGAATTTCGACAAGAAATTTCGGCGTTGAATTTAAATGATGAATTTCAACACAAGTGAATTTCGACAGTGAATAAATAGTTTTGTCCTTTATGCAAAAGTTTCAAATGACTGTCCTTCTACTCAATTGATGAAATATTTCTGTCCTTCTCCCTCATTCCCCCAAGTTTTTTTTTTGGCGTGGGGAGAGACACATTATTTTATTTTTATTTGGTTGGAAAATAAAAGAAAAAAGAGAATAAACCTTGAATTTAGTTAATTATAGGAAAATATTAGGTGATTCTAAAAAAAAGGGGGAAAATAAGGTAAGTGTGATCGATGCAATATGTAACATATTATTGATAAAGTAAATATATAGGGATATGTTTTCAAAAAATATATGTGTATATATACACACACTGGTTTTCTAAACAGACTTACATTGGACAAAACTAAAAAAACTAAAAAAACTTATATTTTGGGATGGAGGTAGTACTATATTCGTTTGGGTTTCCAAAAAAAAGTAACAAAGTGAATGAAAATGTAACCGTACATACGTAGCAACAATGCAAACCGTAGCGCCACCAGATCACCTCTCGCCTAAACAACTATCTTAATAAAGGGACACAAGAAAAACAATAAAGGAGTTCGTTCAAGATATAATGCACAAATTGCATATAACAAAGTTGATGATTTATTTTGCATAACATTAGATAAATATATAATAAATGCAAAATGATGGAGAGAGATATCAACTTTTGTTGACATTTCCCTTTGCACAATCAATCTTGAAAGGCAGTTCCATCTCTTTGACTTCCAAATTCCCATTTTGGAAAGCATCTCTAAGGGAAAGAGAACTCTGCACATATGAAATTGTGATCAATGCCTCATTGTTTGCAGCAACGTCAATCTTTATTTTAGTATATGTTTTGTCTCTTAAACAATAAGAGATCAAAGTGCCACCACCGTCTTCAACCCACATCAATATTTCTTCATCTCTCCAACTCGTAACCGGAAGAACAACCCTCCGATATGACTTTCGAATGCAGATTGGGATTGAGATTTCCTATGGCGGTTAGGATTTAAGGATTTGTGCCTATAAATACGAACTGTTGGAATCAATGCAAGTGTGTAAATCTTTCTAGACTTCAGTGTATAGTAATATATCTTTTCTTAGTATTTGAAGTAGTCGGCACAATGCTGGAAACCACGTTAATTCTCTGTGTTATTCTTGTTTCTATTATCTTATTGATTGTTCTTGTAAGATTACTTTTGTTTATTGTCTTGATTGCTGTCTGGATTCCCTACCCTAGAACTCGTCTTGGACATGAACTGAGGCTCTTTCCCCGAGTGTTCTTTCGGGTAGCGGTCCAAGATTCAACCAAAATGTGCATTATGCATTTTGGGGTTATCTGGGAACTTATTAATAGGTTTTTTTTTTTTTTTTTTTTTTTTTTTTTTTTTTTTTTTGCAATTGACAACCCTATGTCGGTTTTTCAAAGATTTGGAGGAAAAGAAAACTTAAATATGTAAATGGAGGAGCCAGGAGAGTGTGTATGTGTTTGGGGAGGAGGGATGGCGTGGGGAGAGACACATCATTTTATTTTTATTTGGTTGGCAAATAAAAGAAAAAGAGAATAAACCTTGAATTTAGTTAATTATAGGAAAATATTAGGTGATATTAAATAAAAGGGAAAATATTAGGCAAGTGTGATCGATGCAATATGTAGCATATTATTGATAAAGTAAATATATAGGGATATGTTTTCAAAAAATATATGTGTATATATACACACAAACTGGTTTTCTAAACAGACTTTACATTGGATTTAAAAAAACAAAAAGCTAAACGAACTTATATTTTGAAACAGAGGTAGTATTATATTCGTTTGGGTTTCCAAAAAAAAGTAACAAAGTTACAAAGTGAATGAAAATGTAACCGTACATACGTAGCAACAATGCAAACCGTAGCGCCACCAGATCACCTCTCGCCTAAACAACTATCTTAATAAAGGGACACAAGAAAAACAATAAAGGAGTTCAAGATATAATGCACAAATTGCATAAAACAAAGTTGATGATTTATTTTGCATAACATTAGATAAATATATAATAAATGCAAAATGATGGAGAGATATCAACTTTGTTGACATTTCCCTTTGCACAATCAATCTTGAAAGGCAGTTCCATCTCTTTGACTTCCAAATTCCCATTTTGGAAAGCATCCCTAAGGGAAAGAGAACTCTGCACATATGAAATTGTGATCAATGCCTCATTGTTTGCAGCAACGTCAATCTTGATTTTAGTATATGTTTTGTCTCTTAAACAATAAGAGATCAAAGTGCCACCACCGTCTTCAACCCACATCAATATTTCTTCATCTCTCCAACTCAGAATCGGAAGAACAACCCTCCGATATGACTTTCGAATGCAGATTGGGATTGAGATTTCCTCCCTTGTCCAAGATGCCACCGAACCATACGTTCTCATCGACCATAATTCCACGGCGTATGAATTTTGAAGATGTATCACACATAGACATAGAAAGTCTCTTAAAGTTCCAAGACAAGGGTAACAATAATTATACTTCGTGTTGTATATACCTGGAAGGTGAGCCAATGAAGTGAATTGTTCTTCCTCAATGTCAAAAGCATATATGATGATTTTGAATCTCCTTCACCTATCCAATGAATTGCATTATTGAAGGGCACGCCGCAAAAATCGCGCTTTGTTAATATTGCGCGCCACTTTTAGGCATTCTAAAATTACCACCACCTACTAGTTGTCTCCAATTATTGTCAATACTGATAGTGAGCACATAAGCTTCGAATTTTCCAGGACGCCATTTTCTTGTCAAAATTCTCAAAACCTTGTAATGTCCACTAATTGAACTGAAGCCAAACCCATATGCTTCATCACGGATTCGCTTTTACTCCTTCGGGTTGTGGAAGAATCGCGAGTTCTTGCACAACTGGATTGCAAATACAAATACTGTGCGCCTGATCACCAGGGTGGTCATTGAGAACTGATAGACAAACTAGCCCATTACAAGATCCTAAAACTGTGACTTTAGCTATAGAGGGTGTTGCAGCTAATAATTGACTGGCTTTCACATTGTTATTTAAATCCGATTTCAGCTCATACAAGAACCTAGGCGAAGCTTTGTCACAAAGGATAAGATGAACCGTGTTGCTGAGCATGGAGTATGTTTTAGCAAAACGAATCTTGTCGACCGGAACTTTTGACAATATGTTCTCCATAATTCTGGCACGACCATTTCCAAGTTCTGTTGGTTCCAAATTTTTTTGCGACAATAAACCTAGTTTTCTTGCAGCAGCAACATCCTGCGAAAGTATTGCTTGTCATTGTTTAAAGCAATGAACTGAATGAAGTGTTGAAAGCAAAGCGTGAGATATTGAAAGAGATTTAAGGTCACAGCCTAATTAAAAAAGACAATCCACTACGTACCTTCGTTTCTTCTTTTGTTGTTGTTCCAGTTTCCAGAGATGAGAAGAAATTGGGAACGAAGCAAGCTGCAACATGATCAATGTAAGAACTTCGTAGATTGATATGAAGCTTGTTGAAAATTTTCTGTTCTAGATTACAGGAAACTATGTAGTTACTCTGAAATATCATCAAAATTTCTTCATTTTTCCAAACCCCAACTGAATTAAAACCGCGCACACTAAAGAATTCTGGAAAGAAAGTTCCTGATATGATACGCACAGTCCAAGAGCCCTGAACCATGTAATCCTTCATGCACCAAAATAGACAACACTTTTTTTCATTCTCGCTTCATGTGCAGTAGACAAACGCAGCCATGCATAAATAATAATAGTGTAGAATTATTTCTCTTCTTTAAACCAACAGGGGGTGGGATAGGCCTAACCTTTTCTTCATTAATGTCAAAAGAGTACAAATAATCGAGCCTATTCGAGTCATCAACAATCCAATGTAAAGCTCCCTTTCCATTAACCACCAAAAACTGGATTATTGGGTATGACTTATCGACTCTCTGTTGTATATGCTGAAATGGAGAGTGAATTCTCCTCCAGAATTTGTCAACCCCCACGGTAAAAACATGTACTTCAGTCCTGGAGGATGGGCGGCGGACATAGGTAGCAAGTTCGATTACCTTATACTGTTGAGTTTGAGGACAGAATCCAAAACCGTAGGACCTTTGAAAAACGTCCAACACCTCCTCCGGAAGCCTAACATGTGTTCCTGACAAAGGATTGCTAACATACAACACATCCTTGTCGGAATAACAAAAAAACCCATTGCAAGATCCTACCAAGAATCTAGTCCCGCCTTGCAATATGATAATCCAAACGGGTCGTGCAAAGTTTTCACTTCTACTGGATTTAAGTGAATAATTGTAACCAGAGTTCGATTCAAGCGTGAGAAAAACTCCCCATTGTGGATGATAAGGCTTGTAAAAAGGGGATTCAATTGGTAAGATTCAGCAAAATAACGAGATGAGAGGAAATTATACATGGATTTACAAACTCTTTTGCATTGAAGGATTGTGGTGATTGAGAGTCTTGTAAATATCGTCACCAAAATATCATCATGTAAGTTGAGAATCGATCGCTTCTCCTCTTGCAAAGACATCACATCCATCGTATATATCCCACCCTTGGTCGGCTGCGTCGAATAGATTAGAAGGATTGTGCTGATGGTACCAAACTACAGATTGCGTCAATAGGTTATAATGCATATGTTAGAACACACAAGATACAAACTTTAAACTACATATTCATGTCCACTAAAAATAAATAAATTTCAATGAGATTGGCGATCCTACTAAACTTTAGGCATCCATCCATTTGCAAAATTCAAACAATTGAAATTAAATACCCAGTTCTAAATAAACATGGTTTGATCACTATGACATCGCACAAATCTTGAGAGAGTGAGGAATTTAAAACATATAATTACAGCAGAAGCATGGATGTATAAAATTGGAGCCCAGAAATAATCAAACGCTGACGATCACCACTTAGTCAAAGCTCAAATTGCACCCACAGAAGAACAAATTCCTATTTTACAAATTGTAAGTAGCAATAATAATGGGAATATAAGGAATTAAAAACACAGAGCATTAAGCTAAATATTTAACTATTTAACGAGAACGAACCGAAGATAACCAACTTACGGAGAGTCAGAATAGTGGGCGGGGGCAATGGGAAGAACGAAAAAGGATGGATTACATTTAAATTGATACATATATATTATATATATAGATATAGAGGACAGGGGTGGGGTGGGGGGGTGGGGGGTTGAGTTGAGGGGACGGCAGGGGAGGGCGTGGGCAGAGAACAGATAAACTACAACAAAGTCAAACAATCGGTAATGCAATAGATAATTTTGTATTTTGAAATATGATAAGATAGATTAGCTTACACACCTACAAAAATTAGCTTACTGCTGATTTGATTTTTTTTTTTTTTTTTTCAAACTCTGCTGTTATCCAAAAAGAAAACGGAGAGAAAATATTCATTCAGGTCACTGTAGACACCCATATTTCAAGTCAGGTCTGTGCAGGCCTGACATTTTTTTATAAGTTGCCCGTGCCTGTTACACGGGTTCGTGCCTTTTTTCCCCCATATCACGTGGATTTTAATAAAGGCCACGTGGAAGTTCAAATGGTGCCAAAAGTTTTAATTCCACGTGACCTGGGGGAAATTTAAGTGGACGCCACGTGGAAATTGAAACGCAACGCGGAAATTACCACGGTCCCGTGGAAATTCTGAATCAAATACATGGCACTTTCTCTTCTTCTTCCTCACTTCTTCTTCCTCACTTTTTATTCATAAACGATGCACAAAATTCAATTGCATCGTTAAAAATGTTTCTTAAAATAATATTCCCGCTAATTTTGATATATGGCTTGATCATCTAAACATGACTGTATCTGAATCATTCATGTCATTGTTCACAACCATAATCAAGTATTAAAAATTAAGTCACATTTACTACAAGAATGGACTGTCATCCATTGATAGGGGCTCATGAGTCAATATTAACCTATTATTTGTAATAGTTAAAATCTAATAACATATTCAGAAGATTTCTCGGTTTTGAACTTCTGATCACTTGCTCTCATTGGAGCATGACATGTCTCTTTATTTTCACAATGTCACTTCTATGAGTAATTGATATGTCTGACATTAAATTACATGAATTTCATATTCACTCACTTCTTTCAATTTTTTACATGTTCACTTTTGCAGCTTTACATTTTTGACTGAACTTCATGTCAATTATATGCTCGTTCAATATATTAATCATCTCTAAATAATCACTTTTTTCTAAATTGGCAAGAAGACAAAACGCTATTGCGCTTATTATTCTAGAGTCTTCGTGGCTTCATATCGACTTGATAGATATATCTTATAATATTATTGTGATTGACGATGACAGATTGTGTCACCCTTAAAGATCCGGGCTTTTCCTTATATTAATGATGAACACGCAAGAATAAAGAAGGGGTTTTGAATATTTGTGGCTGAGTCTAAGTGAGATTCTTAGAATGCCTACGTATCCTGTTATATTCCAGGAATCAAGCCTTACGTAGTTCCTGGAACGTTGTATTTATAAGGACAATGCATGACCTAACCCTAATATGAGTCGGTTTGTAGCTATTGCCTTATTTACCCTTAATTGGGCTTACCCCTTGCCCAAGTTATCCTGTGGATAATGGGCCAACGTAGCTGGTGTGGACTTTATTCCCGATATCGATCTGTCCAACCTAGGATGATCGACTCCTGGAACTCACGTCCTGCACTGCCCGTATGTCGATCGTCGTACCCTCGAGTCGGCAGTCCTACCTTAGACTCGAGGGCCGACACTCATGCCTTGACTCCCAAGTCGATGATTCGACGTGTAAGTCTTGGCTGGCTCATGTGCCTTAGCATATACACATATTGCACTAGGTCCAATCGATGATTCTATCGAGGTGCGTAACCCGGTATCGTCATAAGCCCCCCAGATTTGGGAGAGGTGACTTCCGTTGTCCGAGGTCAGATCTGCCAATTTAAAATCATCTCCGAGTTGGGCCAAAGTTTGAGCAGGAAGTGGTGTGAACGCTTCACCTACCACCTGTCTCCCAGCCAATCGTAGCCGTCCATAGTGACGTCAGATCGCACTAACGCTTCGTCTTCTGCTGTAAGTGACGTCACCCTGGATTTTCGTGATTTCTAGGGGGTTATAACTGCAAGTAACCCCCCTAATCACGTCTTTTCATTCACTCACTTGGCAGTTTAAACGCATAAAAAGAGGAAAGGAGTCCAGACGGTGTTCAAACTCTGCCATCTCACTCTTTCATACTCCAAAAACAAGTAAGCATTTTGTTATTCTTATTTTCTGCATTCTTCTGCTTCTTCCTACCGCATTTGTTTAGATCTATCCATGTCTAGTAGCACAACGATCTCTGATAAATTAGAAGCCTCCCCCTCCGGCAACCAAACTCCTTCAAACACCCAACCGGACTCTCTTCTCCGGCAATCCCCTGAACAACCCTTAGGTGTGATTAGGGAGCCTAAGAAAATGTCCACTAGAATGGATGGGAAGGGACCTAAGGGATGCTTGACGTGCTTAACTATGGATGACATTAATAGAATCCGGCGGAAATACGGGCTTCCTAGCCCCCAATTTGAAATTATGCTCCCGTCCGGCCGCCATCAATTCGCCGATGAGGCACCGGAGGGGTTTTGTACGGTGTACGAGGCCCAGTTGTCTAGTGGGCTTAGATTTCCCTTATGTCCAGCCATCCTTGCTGTTCTTCACAGTTATGAGATCGGCGTATCTCAATTAGGTCCGAATGCAATAAGGACTTTAATGGGGTTTTTGATTGCCTGCCGAGTGGTGGGTATTGGTTTTACTATTTCTTTGTTCCGGTGGTGGTATAAAATCGTTGCGCTGCCGGATAAGATGTGGTACACGTTTCAGAGGCGTACCAATCATCGTGAGTTCGTGTCTCGGGGACCCTCATCTCACGGAAATTGGAAGCCTAGATTTTTCTTTCTCCGACATGGCTCGGATAACCCTTATATCGGCTTGTGGAGGTCGAGAGACGGCATGGATGACAAACTGGGTCGTGAGGCCGCACCTAACGAGGCTCGTACCCTCGAGAAATTCAAGTTCGAGGTGACTACACAGGACCTAAGTCTCCTTTATGAGCTTGCGCGTCTCAAAGAGGCGGGACCCGTACCCTATATAAGCCTTCATATTGCCGATCAAGAAAATTGTAGGAAATTTCACATTTTTTTCCTTTGATTTATTATTATTTTTTTTTTTCAAACTCTGCTGTTATCCAAAAAGAAAACGGATGCACCCTTCAAACCAATAAATATATATATTATAATGAAAGCAATTTACACATATAAAGTAGATGTATTCATAATCATTGTTATTGTAATTTGTTATCTCATGCATTTTTCTAAACTACTCGTAAATAGAAGATATAATTTTGAAATAACCGATTCTATAAACAAACCTTAGCAACAGGGGCATCTTATCAATTCAAGGCAATGAGAAACAATAAAAGCAAAAAATCAGCTAATTGCTACAATCAGATGACTAATTTAAATTACCACAATCAATCAATATTCTATGTATCTTTCATCATAAGCTCATGTCATATCAAAGAAATCAATTTTATTCATAAACGATGCACAAAATTCAATTGCATCGTTAAAAATGTTTCTTAACATAATATTCCCGCTAATTTTGATATATGGCTTGATCATCTAAACATGACTATATCTGAATCATTCATGTCATTGTTCACAACCATAATCAAGTATTAAAAATTAAGTCACATTTACTACAAGAATGGACTGTCATCCATTGATAGGGGCTCATGAGTCAATATTAACCTATTATTTGTAATAGTTAAAATCTAATAACATATTCAGAAGATTTCTCGGTTTTGAACTTCTGATCACTTGCTCTCATTGGAGCATGACATGTCTCTTTGCTTTCACATTCTCACTTCTATGAGTAATTGATATGTCTGACATTAAATTATACATGAATTTCATATTCACTCACTTGTTTCAATTTTTGACATGTTCACTTTTGCAGCTTTACATTTTTGACTGAACTTCATGTCAATTATATGCTCGTTCAATATATTAATCATCTCTAAATAATCACTTTTTTCTAAATTGGCAAGAAGACAAAACGCTGTTGCGTTTATTACAGAGTCTTCGTGGCTTCATATCGACTTGATAGATATATCTTATAATATTATTGTGATCTTTCACTTGATCCGTCACTTGTATTGATGTTATAAGAACCACAACATCAATATTCTATCATGATCATATATATTGGTATTATAAATTTACCGAAAAATATATATCCTAACAACAAAAAAGAATAATAGCAAATCTCATCAATACAATTTTCGTTGTTTGTGATGATTGAAATATCCGTTTTTTTTCCTTCTTTTTCCTTAGTTGTTTCAATCACCACATGAAAGTAGTCATATACACTTATAAGTAGGGGTGTACACGGTTCGGTTCGGATCGGTTAATGGCCGTAACCGAAACTGAACCGAAATTTTCGGTTAATTGAAAATCCGAACCGAAACCGAACCGTTTGTAAAAGAAAACCGAACCGGACCGAACCGAAATAACCGGTTGATTAACCGAAAAACCAAACCGAAATAACCAAATTTCATCCAAATTATACAATTACAACAGTTTGATTTAGGGGTGTTCACGGATATGGATTATCCGAGAACCGAACCGATACCTCCGGTTCGGTTTCGGTTCATGTAATATATATAGAAACCGTAAAATTCGGTTCGGTTACGGTTAATGCTGAAAATTAACCGTATCCGAACCGAATAAAAAACTTAACCAATATAACCGAGCCGTTAACCAAACATATATAACCGAACCGTAAAACCATTACCCGAACCGAAACTTATATATATTTTTAATTTTATTTTTAATAATTAATTCCTCAACTTATTTCCAAAGCTAGCAAACCCAAATTTTAATAAATATATTCCTCAATAATAAGAAAGAGGGGGGGAGGGGGGGAAGGGGGGAGGGGGGGATTCATGTTGTGCCGACAAGTGGCGCCACCTCCATTTTTTTTTTTTTCCATATTTGCTTTTTGGGGGTTTTTTATTTAGGGGGAAAAATGTAATAAAAATGGGTGGAATATATCAACATCTTCCTATGTAATACGGATACGAAGACGGGTACTCTACATGAACGATCATGATCACGGATAGAATTCATTAATATTTTTTCCTGCCTTCAGTGGTCTGATTAATTTTTCCAGCCCTTTATTGATTCAAATTCGTCCTTTTATCGATTAAAATAAGAAGAATGAACACATTATATTAGGTTGGATTGAATTGGATCTATATAAATATTTTTTTGAGGCCTCGGAGCACCGTTGGCCCTAAGAACAGAGTTTGCATGGCCTGGTGGTTGGGCCGGGTCTGTTTAGATGTCGTCGAAAGAAATTGTGTGATGTGCCAAAAATAATTGTAATTGACCTACAAAATATTACAACTTTGAAAATTGATTATTTATGAACAACAAACATATAAACTCAACACGGCGTATGATTTATGATTTATTAAGTTATTATAGGAATGGTAGGTTGGATCGAAATGGGTCTATGTAGATTTTTTATTGATTAAAATAAGAAGAATAAACACATTATATTAGGCTGGATTGAATTGGATCTATATAAATATTTTTTTGGGGCCTCGGAGCACCGTTGGCCCTAAGAACACAGTTTGCATGGCCTGGTGGTTGGGCCGGGCCTGTTTAGATGTCGTCGAAAGAAATTGTGTTCTGTGCCAAAAAAATGTAATTGACCTACAAAATATTACAACTTTGAAAATTGATTATTTATGAACGAAAAACATATAAACTCAACACGGCGTATGATTTATGATTTATTAAATTATTATAGGAATGGTAGGTTGGATCGAAATGGATCTACGTAGTTTTTTTATTTTGAGTTTAGAAGAGCCGGGGAGTATTGATACTATATCGGGGAGCCTCAACAATGTCTCAGAGACGTGTCAAACATTAAAAATTTTAAGAATATTTTGCCGAGCAGTCGCCATGTACCGGACACGTCTCGGACCATGTCGTGTTGAAAATGTGTCAGACTGTGTTATGTTCATTTTCACACTTTCATTTACTGTATCAAATCCATCTTCGATTGCTTTGCCTCAATTATCATAAAAAACCTGCTATACCTACTCTTCTCCTTCTTTCAACCCATGACCGACCCCTTCTCCCCTCCCCCTGCTTTCGATTCTGTCATGTCTCCGGCCAATTTCACATCTGCTATTCCAACCACCATGTCTGCCAGACAATTTGGAACCACAAAATTGAGCCCAAATCCTTTGCTTCGGTACAAAATTGACTGGAGTGAAATCATTCCCCTACTAACTCTCTGGAACAGTTGAACCACTCTGTGTATTGATTTTTTTTCGGTACAAGGGGAGAGAGTGAAGTATTTGCCATTTCACAAATCGATTGAGCTGCAGGTAATACCCATTCTTGTTTTCACAGGTGCTCTTATAGATATTATTTGTAAATTGGACCATCTATATATTCTAATTCATGTGTTCTTTGTTTTTGCATGCCTGATCTACGATTATAAGAGCTGCTTCAGAGCATTTCAGAACCAGAAATTGATGTGCTAAAGGTGTGTTCCTTCATCTGTCTTCTTCGGCCGACCATGAAATTAGTTGTGTCTGTTTTGTGGTTTTTTTTTAGTTTCTTGATCTGTGATGTATTCTATGGATTTGAGTTCTTGATGTAGCTATTTTATTAGTCAGATGCACTTATCGTTTTGCCTCTGTCCAGTAGATCAAAACAGGTTGAGAGTAAAAGATGACAGATTTCATCTATCAATATAAAGAATATAAGACAGATAAAACAAAATAAATGGATCCATAAAGTGCTACTGTTAAAACAACAAGAATCTGAACCTGGGATGTATGAGAGCAAATAAGTAGAAGAGGAACACTGAAGATGTTTACCTATGTCATAGGCCACGCAAAAATGGACAGCTATAGTGGATAATAAGTATAAATGCTGAAGGTTTAGGATATAAAGTCCATAGGAATCTCCTTGTTTCCTCCCATTTGAATGTACGGCTGCTTTTATTTCACATCATTTTGCATGCCCCAACCTAATGTTAATTCATGTGTTCTCTGTTTCTTCATGCCTATTCTAGGATTCTAAGAGCTGCTCCAGAAGATATCACAACTGGAAATTGCTGTGCTAAAGGTGTGTTCTTTCCATCTGTTTTTCTAGTGGCCATCAAATTAGTTATGCATGTTTTAGTTTTTTTTATTAGTTTCTGCATATATGGTCTGTTATGTGGATTTTAGGTGTTGCAGTACCTGCTTTATTAGTCAGCTGCACTTATTGTTTTACCTCTTTCCACCTTGTATGTTTTAGGATAGTTATTCTGAAGAATAAATTCTTTTACCATTGCACCAGTCAAGTGTTATCTGTTTTAGCTGTCTAGATGATGCTGGGTTTATAATCTGTGAATGTTCTTAGTATGGTGGTGCTTTAGTGAGTTCTTCAAGTAGCACGTAGAATAGATACTTTAATGTGTTTTCCCTTCACTTCTGTTGCTCTTCTTGTTGTGTGATTTTCAATATAATCACTAAATGCTACCGCAAGCGCACGGCTTATCGAGTAGTACTTAGGATGTCGATCCCACAGGGACTTGTAGTCAATCACCAAACAATTCCCGATTTATATTAGCTAGACAAATCAAATATTCGTAGGTTTTTCTCTAAAAATGCTAAAAATAAAGAAAATAAAGAAAATATAACTACAAGCCAAGAACTTCAAGAATTAGGTAATAGGATTCAAGGTTTAGAGGCATTTCTTGGATTTCGGATCCACCACGGCGTTGTTTACATAGAATTTCAACAATCTTTCTATCAATATGAATCTTCCATTTATGAAGACCAATTATCAAATATTACACGTAAACATTCTTTCAACTATTATCGTGATTGTACCTAGTTTTATCCAACATTCGGTTTCTACAATGATGAATAAAATTAGGTCCATTGAATTACCATAATTTAAGGGCCACTTTAGGTTTAACCTAATTTTCATTCAAGAAATCCCAAAGATTCGATCTTGGTTTCTAGGTTATCGATTAATTAATACTTTTTCATCATCAATTAATCGAATGGAGTTTCTCATGCAATCCTACGGTCATTCACTCCTTCGAGATATTATTTCCGGAAAATTACATGAATAAGCATACAAGATCAAATTCATAAACATGACAAAAATCCTATCAATGAAAAGATTGTATCTTTAAAACTATATAATCATCGCCGAGCTTTTCCTAATCCAAGAAACCAATATTTACTCTCGTAACATGTCAAGATTCCAAGATTCAACCATATAATTCATACTTTGACAAGAAAAATAAATAAATAGAATAAAGGAGAAAGGAGATAGAAAAAAACCGTCAAAGTATTGCATAAATAATCAAACCTCGAAAAAGCCTCGTTCTTGAATTCTAAAAACCTAAAATCCTTGTTCTTGGGGATGGGAGATGATGATGATGAAAAGAGGAGGAAGAGTCGCCTAAAACTTCATCAATAATGCGTCCCTCCTCATCCTCCTGATTTAAGGAAATTCTTTTAGGATAAATAGGAATTTTCCTTAATTTAAATTGTGTAATTTATCTCCTAAAATAAAATTCCTAGAAAATAGGGAGATAATGGCGTGTAAATCTTCTTTCTCCATCCAAATTTGCGCCATCATCTTGAGATTACGTTGGAAATATTCTCCACCAATCAGAACATTTCGTTGGCCTGCAATCTGAATAGTTTCCGCATTTTTTTTCACACCCTGTTCCATTCTTTCACATCTGGGTGTGATTCTTCATGCCTTCATGACTTTGACTCATTTTTAGCTCATTTTCATTGCTTTTATGCTCGGATTCATCATATCTCAAAATATCGAGCCACAAAGATGAATCTAGTCCAAAAGAAGCAATTTATCATACGAAAATCCTAAAATAGGCATTAAAACAGGCCAATACGATCCAAGAATAACCACATATGGTGGACTTATCACTTCTATTGAGCGGTTTCGTGCACAAACAGAACATGCTCTGACAAGACAGGACAGGAAGTCACAATAGCAGGAATGGGGTATCCAGCAGACGGATGAGCATTATTCCGGTGTCCCATTTGAATGTACAGATGCTTTTATTTCACTCTATTAGCATCAAACAATCTAATGTTTGCACTAGGTGTGGCTTCAGTTTATAGGTCTCTTTTGGATCTGGAATGTTGTAGATGTTTTGTGGTGATAGTGTGTTCACTTGGTTTGTCAACATCTTAGGAATGGTTGTGCACTGTCAGATTTGAAATTTGGCCTCTTTCATTATGCAAGCATACATTCTGCCCATCTAGCTTCTTTTCTGGTTAGGCTTTTAAACTCGGTCTTTCAACTTTTTTGCACACAAAACATGTCCATGTTTCCTTTGAACTTATGTGAGGCCCAGACCTCTGTACATGCATTCGGTTCTGCTCTGTCTGAAACATTAAATTCTGATGTTGGTTCCACGTCTACTGCTCGCAATTATAGAAAATTGGCTATCCAAAAATGGCGTGCAAAGAAACACAGAAAAAGAAATGTCCACTGTGTGTCGTCTGATATAGTTGAACAAAACAACCCTGCTTCCAGATCTCCTTACACCCCTCTGCAAACAGCAAACTTAATAGGGCTTTTAGAAGCGTAAGCATACGTAGTCAGTTTAGGGTGAGGTTGGGTAAAACCAAGACCCTGCTGCCCCACCACGCCCCAGACGGGCATAATGCTACTGTGCCAGATCCAATATCTGGTGTACAGCCTTTGTTGGCAGACCTGGAGCCGAATTATCTTTCCAACCATACTTGTGTTGGTCCTGCCCCTTCACTGATTTGTGGTCAGATTCTGGCTTCAACCACATTGACTTTACCCCCGGTGGATACTTCCCCCGGTTTCACTCAAAGTGCTGATTCTGATATCATGCCCCTTGGCACCAATCCTGCACACAGAAAAACACACAAGAAAAAGAAAAAGCCTGTGGATACACTTTGTGTGCAGGATGCTTTTGTAAATATCACGTCTACTCTTGATATTTTGCCCAAAGTAGGCAACTGTGATTCATGTGGGGCAGTTAGATTTGCCTATGAACCTCCCAGCTCCTGCTGTAGCAACGGAGATATTGTTTTGGTAAATACTCCGTTGCCCAGCATCTTGGTTGATCTGGTGACTTCAGGTTCTAAAGAATCCAAGAATTTCAGATCATGCATTAGAACTTACAACAACCACTTGGCTTTCACTTCTCTAGGTACAACCTATGATAAGAGTTTATCGAGGCGAAATAAAGGTATCTACACATTTAGGGTCCAAGGTCTAGTATACCACTTCATGCCGTTGTTAGTTAAAAGAGAGATACATCTAAAAACTTGCGCTTTATCTTCATGATACTGAGCATGAGGTCGCAAATAATAGTTGTTAAGTCGTCTGAGGTCAGTATGAAATGTCTTTGCAGAAAATTCTTCTTGTCCTCAAAGAAACTCCATATGCGAAGTTTTTTAGAAGTCTAAGAAATGAAACTGACTTTTAGGAACATGACATCCGGTTATATTGCAATCCAAGTGTAGACCAACGTATCTATAATAAACCCTTGGTTAGCCAGGTTGCAGGTATCTTAGTAGATGGCACTGAAAACTACCACAGAAGCATTAAGATATACACCATCAGCGGTCATTCTCATAGCATCCAGTATTACTACACATGCTACGATCCCCTTCAATATCCTTTGCTGTTTCTTTACGGACAACTAGGTTGGCACCAAGGCATCCCTAAACAAGGTGTGCTAAAAAGAGGTAAGAAGAGAGGCAGGTCAGCGAGCAGTAATGCTGCTTTGGATCCTTTGTATGCACGAGATGCTGAAAATTTGCTTGACCATGAGGAGCAAGCAATGAATGTGCCCGTAGATAACCTTAACTCTGTTTCTATCCGGGAATATTACTGCTATAAATTTCAAATTAGGCCGGCTGATCAATCATACTTTCTCCACTTTGGCCGATTGTTCCAGCAATATGATGTGAATATGTTCGTTAAACTAGAAACACAGAGGTTAGATTATTTTCGATCCCAGCAAGAAAACATCAGACATGAATTCCTACAAGGAGTTGCTGATGCTTATGCCACGGGTGAGAAAGGTTGTGGTCAGATAGGACAGCGTGTTATCTTACCTGCTGCATTCATTGGCGCTCCAAGGCACATGAGGAAAAAAATACTTGGATGCTATGTCTTTGGTGCGATAGTTTGGGAAGCCTGATATCTTCCCGACGATGACATGCAATGCTAATTGGCCAGAGATTAAGGAGCATCTAAAACACGGTGAAGAGTCTCAAGATAGGCCAGACATCGTTTGTAGGGTTTTTAGGGCTAAGTTAGAGGAGCTGAAAAATGAGTTGTTTAAGAAGAATGTCTTTGGCAAGACTGCAGCATATACATATGTGATCGAGTTTCAAAAAAGAGGTCTACCTCATGCACACTTCCTCCTCATTCGCAAACCACAATTTAAATTGTACCGTCCTGAGGAATTCGACACATTTGTTTCTGCTGAAATTCCTGATAAGTTTAGGCATCTCCACTTGCATAATTAGTTTTAAAGCACATGTTGCATGGCCCTTGTGGTGTGAAAAATCCTACAAATGTGTCTATGAAAAGAAATGGGACATGCAAAAACTTCTACCTTAGGTCATTCTATGAAGAAACAAATGTGACAGACGATGCGTACCCAAACTATCGTAGGAGAGATAACGGTGTCCGGGTAAAAGTGAGAGGCGCTTGGTTAGACAACCGTTGGGTTGTCCCATACAACCCTTATCTCCTTGCAAAGTTCGACTGCCACATGAATGTTGAAGTTTGTTCAACGATCAAAGTTGTAAAGTACATTTACAAGTACATTTGCAAATGCAGCGATCGGATCTTATTCATTTATCAAAACAAGATCAGCCTGACCAATCTTCTAATAGTTGCTATGAACTTAATGAGATAGACCAATATAGAAGTTGAAAACATTGAAAACATTTATCCGGAAATTGAAAACATTTATCCAATTCTTGGAGGACCACATTAAAGCCATTCAAAAGAAAAGCAGATACAGAATAAAGCCGTAAAAATGAAAAGCATATATAGATTTTATCAGGAACCTTCCTCTTCCATTTTGTATTTACACTCTCAGAAAATATGCCAAGAAAACACCTTCAAAATTGAACATGACTACGAAATAACAGAAAATAGAAATGCCCAACGTACCAATTGAATCGCCGGCTTGGAGATCGGTGGCCGCGTTCGAGGTGAAAATATGGTCTTCGATCATCTTCCTCCATTCGTCTTCACCGGTCTTCTTGGCAGGCGGGAACCGTCGAATAAAGTGGCCGGTCGATTAGGGAGTCGACGGATGCTAATTTAGCTGAGAGAAGGAGATGGGAGTGGCTCGGTCGGAGAAGAGGGTTTTGGTGGGAAGGGGAGAACAGTGGCGGCCGGGAAAAAAAACGACAGCAGAACGCAGAACGGGAAGAAGAGAAAATAATCTAGGATATTAGAGTTTGACCTACCATCGAATCTCCGGTGCGCTCACCTGAATGAGGTCTTCTGCCACCGTCGATTATGCTGAATGAGTGGTTTGAGAGAGGGAGAAGAAAAGGCTAAAACGTATTTTTTTTTTTAAACAGATCTGTAGTTTTTTTTTTTATTTTTTTATTGAAATCATAGCTTAAAATGAAGGAGTGGGACCCACATGCTGATGTGTCTTCCACATCAGCTATTCTGTAAAATTTCGGTAGATAAAGTTCTGTATACCTATCATTCCCCTTTTTTTTTTTTCCTTCTTCCTCTTTATCCATTTGAAATTAAAATGTCCTTATAATTAAATAAGTTTCCTTCTTAAAATTAGAATGTCCTTATAACTAAATAAGATTTCGGAGTGTCCTATTACCCTTAATAAGTTGAAAATCAGTCCTTTTAAATAATTGACCAAAAATTAATTGTACTAACCCTGGTTTCTAAAAGTAAAAATAAAAACTCATGTAACCTTTTTCAAGGTACTGGCTTCATCATTTAATATAACAGCCCGGTTATTTCCATTAATAGTACACATCATCATGAATTAATAATTAACAGATGATATGATGCTTGTTTATCTATTGACGATATAACAGACCCCGCCGCGCATGCTTTTTCAACATTAAAACAAGAACTCAATGATACAACACCATTAACAGATCATATTATTATTATTATTATTATTATTATTTATTATTATCATTATTACTTTGTCTGAGTTGAGGTTCTTTAATTTCAAGCTATGTCGATCAGTGTATAGTTGATTATGTTATCTAAATAGGGTTTTTTTCTAGCCGTATTATTATCGAGTGGGTTTGATCTTTTAATATCACAACCACGTTCGAGAAGAAGACAAAATTTAAGAGAAAGAGATACCTAAAAAATCGGCAGCTTGGAATTCATAATATTGTAGTTCTGCTACATGCAACTTCTACTTGATGTCCAATGGAATCGTCGTCAAGCCACAAGATGCATGAGCGGATCACCTGTGTCTTACCCTTCCTTATGAAGTTATGAAGTCAAATAAGTCATGTGTTTGTGCATCCTCAGCCGCCATGTTTGGAAAAAAAAAACAACAATAATATCGATCGCAGATGATCGAGTGGGAAATCAAACAAAGGGGTTTCCTGAAGACCTAATATTGGAAACACCTGCAAATTTAATCGTCTATATATATATCCGCAAATTTAATCGTGTGCTTATGGTGGCTAAATGCTATAACCGTTCAATAATCAATTGAACTTTCCAAAAATCATTTTTTTTTCCTTTCCATACTTCGAGCGTTTCCTCCTCTTTTATTTTATTATTTTATTTTATTTTATTTTAAATCAAGCGCTTACCGTTGTACTAAACCAATTGTTGTTAGTAAAGGCGCAACTATATTTCTTTAGGCATTCAAGAGTGTGGGCAATCTATCCCCCTCAAGTGTTGGAATCTGGCCAACACTTGCACAATTTTTTCATTCAAGAGTGTGGGCAATCTGTCCAACACCTGCACAATTTCTTTTTTTAAATAATGTTCCAACAAGGGTTCGATCTCGTGACCTCTGGCGAAAGGGTATCCAAAAAACACGCATTTCCGACTCCTACTTTCAAATTTATCGCTCTTATGTCGTAAATTGGTGTGCGTAACATAGACATCAAAAAACTCGCAATGCAGCAAGACTAGCTGGTTTCCCAAAAAGGCATTCATTAGGTGTCTGATAATTTAAAACACGGGATGGAGTACGATCTATTAGATAGCACGCGGTCATAACACACTCTCCCTAAAACCGCAGTGGGAGTTGACCCTCAAACCGTAGAGCCCTCGCCACATTCAAAATATGTTGATGTTTTCTTTCAACCCGACCATTATGTTGAGGGGTTCCCACATAAGATGTTTCAAAAATAATCCCTTCCTTCTGAAAGTACGGAAGCAAACGCTTAAACTCTGTCCCATTGTCACTCCTAACCCGTTGAAGTTTGACACTAAATTGTCTCTCAATTAACGCAAGAAAATTCAAAAAAAAAATATTTTCAACTTTCCATTTATTATATAATAAATAAACCCAGACAGAACGAGAATAATCATCCACAATAGTCAAAAAAATAAGAGGCCCCGCATGTAGAAGGTGTAGCATACGGTCCCCACAAATCACAATGCACTAGTTCAAAAATTCTACTAGCTCTACTTTCACTAAGCAGGAAACTTTCCCGTGGTTGTTTAGCTCGGAAACAAGCCTCACAACCATCCTTATTGAGAAAACTAGACGCACTCACACTGGGAAGTTGTTTCAACACTTATTCTGAGGGATGTCCCAACCGCTTGTGCCATAGATCCATGGATGTTGTCCCACTGATAGCCATAACCTTCACGTCTGGTACTCCCCGGAAAGAAAAGTCCATCTGCTCGCTCACCCATTCCAATCAGCCTCCTCGTCATTCGGTCCTGCATAACACACAATGTTGAAGTGAGTTGAATCTGACAATCAAATGCATCAAGTAATTGAGTCACATATATTAAGTTGCATTCCAAATGTGGGACAAAAAGAACGTTTTTAAGTGTCAAATCACCGGGCAAAATACTCGTTCCTTCATGAGTCGCATGAGATGTTCGACCATCTGGTAGACCTACAGGACATATTTCTATCTCCCGTACATCCATTAAATTATTTAACTCACCAGTCACATGGTGAGTTGCACCTTGCACCTGTATCTATTATCATCAAGTACTCACCTGTTAAGCGATCTTTAGGCTTTGCGATATTCAAGATATCAAGAATCCCTTGCCACTGTGCCGGTGTCAAGTTTGACAGACCCGCTTGCTCTGCCGTTGTCGGGACCTTTGGCACAATTGACTTTGAGCTGGACGGCCCAACTGCTGCTTTATTCGCACGAGCCGAGCTGCTATCGAGCCGGCCTGATGCAGCTGCTCCTGTTCCAGCCTGAAATCCACGTCCTGCTGCCAGACCTGTATGTCATCCTCCTCGGTTACCACGTCCTGAACTTCAACCACCCTCGGGCCTATCCCCCACCATTCAGGATACCCATGTATCTCAAAACATGTCTGATCATCGTGCTCATTACGTCGACAGCGGTTGCAAAATTTCTCGGCGTTTTCAGCCTTGGTTCTTGCTCTATTATCGGCTTGAAATTTAAATGCCATCATGGTGTCTCGTTCTTCCCTTTGATGCCCAGAATTACTGCCACGCAGGTGCTCCTCTTCAATTAAATTTTGATAAGCTCGGTCAATTGATGGGAGCGGCTCTTGATTCAACAATTGTGACCGAACCGATGAGTAGGCTCCATCTAATCCCAACAAAAACCAGTGTAATCGATCCTCAAGCAACAATTTTTGGAATTGATCTGGGATTTTGCACTTGCAACCTCCACATGAACACCTATCACAAGTGCATACGGGTACTGCAATCAAAGTTGCCAAATCGTCCCAAATTTTGCTGATAACGTCCAAAATATGAGGAGATAGATTCAGTTTTACCTTGTTTGCATTCAGCTAAGGACGCCTTTAATTGACAGATTCGTGTTCCCTTCACCACGCCGAATCGTCCCTTTAGCGCCAACCAGAGATCACGAGCATCTTCAAAGTGAGACAAAGTCGATCGTATTCATAATCCAGGACACTAACATCGAGTGTACTGTATACCAATCTTCTAATTTTCCTTCATCTGTTGGTTTCTTGATCGTCCCTTCCAAGAAACCAAATTTTCGTTTTGCTCTCAACGCCGTACGTAGGGCCCTTGACCATTCGTCGTAGTTATTTCCACGCAATTGTGTTGGTGTGATAAGATAGCCTGGATTATCTGTGGTGCTAAGGAAGTAAGCATCCACCTTTTTTCCTATTTCTTCACCTTCGGCCATGATGATGATACTTGTTGGTTTAATTATGCAGCATTAGGGGTTGCTGCGTCCTGTTCTTTCTTCCAATCCTTTTTTTTTCCTTTTTTTTTCAAGTGCCGTAATCTGTCTCTGATACAATGTTAAGATCAAACGCTTACCGTTATACTAAACCAATTGGTGTTAGTAAAGACGCAACTATATTTCTTTAAGCATTCAAGAGTGTAGGCAATCTGTCCCAACATTTTTGAATAGCATAAAACAATATTTTCTACTATTATTATTATTATTATTATTATTACTATTATTATTATTATAACTAACAAAGATAAAAATTGAATAGAAAACAACATGATTCTGACAAGTTACAAAAACGACATGGGTATGACTCGCGCGAATCTTCGATCTTCTAAGCAAAAAGGGTCTAAATTAAGAGTTCAATACCGTTTAATCGAGCCTAACCGAGTCGATACTCCTTATGACTCGAGCTCGATTCGATTAGCAAAACCTGTGACCCGAAACCTGGCTAGAGCTTGCATGATTGAGCCACTACATTGCAAGATCGAACTCGACTTGTTAAATACTCCATAAAGATTGACCCGGCCCGTATAATCCCGATTGTTTTCTCAAGATCAATTTATATATTTTTCATAAAATATGTGTTTTACTTGAAATATAAAATACTCTTCATATATTTAATCTTAAAACTTCACTTAAACTTCTCAATCACTTATTTGACACGGAGCAACACATAAAATTTAATAAACATGAATCCAATTTATACATAAGTATTCATTACGTGTTTTCTTATTTTTTTATTTCCAACGTGCTCGTGAGCCAACGAGTCGAGCACAAGAATACTTGAGATTGTCTCATTTAGTAGTTGATCATCGATATTCAAGTTGAGCCTATTCATTTTCAATCCTTATCTAACCGAACTATTCACGTGTAAAGTCGAACCGCTCACGAACTGCTCACCAATATCTTAAACTAATTATCTCATCAATATGTATTAGGGTGAGAGATTCATAGGTGATACACTTTAATTTATTTATTTTTAAGAAGGTAATAATACACTTTAATTAAGGATTAGAATGTATCTGGCACAATACATCTAATTATGCAATATGTTTATGTGTTTGAACGGGCTTGAGTTCAAATCAAGGTAGAGATTAGTCAAGTGTGACTTGATCTCTAATTCTGGAATCTGACAAAGCTATCTCGTAGTCAGTTGAGTGATGGGCTTCTGAGTAGAGTATTCAATCTGTGGAAATTAGCTGGGTGAAGTCAGCTGATATCTTTCTGTCAGCAGAGCAGTCTGTTGAGTCTGTGAATGTTGCTGAGCTGAGCATCTGAGTATTGGTTACTAAGCTGGGTGGAGTCAGCAATGTTGGGCCCATATCTGGGGCATTTATGGGGAATTCCGACAAATTAAGATCCTATGGCGGTTAGGATTTAAGGATTTGTGCCTATAAATACGAACTGTTGGAATCAATGCAAGTGTGTAAATCTTTCTAGACTTCAGTGTATAGTAATATATCTTTTCTTAGTATTTGAAGTAGTCGGCACAATGCTGGAAACCACGTTAATTCTCTGTGTTATTCTTGTTTCTATTATCTTATTGATTGTTCTTGTAAGATTACTTTTGTTTATTGTCTTGATTGCTGTCTGGATTCCCTACCCTAGAACTCGTCTTGGACATGAACTGAGGCTCTTTCCCGAGTGTTCTTTCGGGGTAGCGGTCCAAGATTCAACCAAAATGTGCATTATGCATTTTGGGGTTATCTGGGAACTTATTAATAGGTTTTTTTTTTTTTTTTTTTTTTTTTTTTTTTTTTTTGCAATTGACAACCCTATGTCGGTTTTTCAAAGATTTGGAGGAAAAGAAAACTTAAATATGTAAATGGAGGAGCCAGGAGAGTGTGTATGTGTTTGGGGAGGAGGGATGGCGTGGGGAGAGACACATCATTTTATTTTTATTTGGTTGGCAAATAAAAGAAAAAAGAGAATAAACCTTGAATTTAGTTAATTATAGGAAAATATTAGGTGATATTAAATAAAAGGGAAAATATTAGGCAAGTGTGATCGATGCAATATGTAGCATATTATTGATAAAGTAAATATATAGGGATATGTTTTCAAAAAATATATGTGTATAAATACACACAAACTGGTTTTCTAAACAGACTTACATTGGACAAAACAAAAAAGCTAAACGAACTTATATTTTGAAACAGAGGTAGTATTATATTCGTTTGGGTTTCCAAAAAAAAGTAACAAAGTTACAAAGTGAATGAAAATGTAACCGTACATACGTAGCAACAATGCAAACCGTAGCGCCACCAGATCACCTCTCGCCTAAACAACTATCTTAATAAAGGGACACAAGAAAAACAATAAAGGAGTTCAAGATATAATGCACAAATTGCATAAAACAAAGTTGATGATTTATTTTGCATAACATTAGATAAATATATAATAAATGCAAAATGATGGAGAGATATCAACTTTTGTTGACATTTCCCTTTGCACAATCAATCTTGAAAGGCAGTTCCATCTCTTTGACTTCCAAATTCCCATTTTGGAAAGCATCCCTAAGGGAAAGAGAACTCTGCACATATGAAATTGTGATCAATGCCTCATTGTTTGCAGCAACGTCAATCTTGATTTTAGTATATGTTTTGTCTCTTAAACAATAAGAGATCAAAGTGCCACCACCGTCTTCAACCCACATCAATATTTCTTCATCTCTCCAACTCGTAACCGGAAGAACAACCCTCCGATATGACTTTCGAATGCAGATTGGGATTGAGATTTCCTCCCTTGTCCAAGATGCCACCGAACCATACGTTCTCATCGACCATAATTCCACGGCGTACGAAATTTGAAGATGTATCACACATAGACATAGAAAGTCTCTTAAAGTTCCAAGACAAGGGTAACAATAATTATACTTCGTGTTGTATATACCTGGGAGGTGAGCCAATGAAGTGAATTGTTCTTCATCAATGTCAAAAGCATATATGATGATTTTTGAATCTCCTTCACCTATCCAATGAATTGCATTATTGAAGGGCACGTCGCAAAATCGCGCTTTGTTAATATTGCGCGGCCACTTTTTAGGCATTCTAAAATTACCACCACCTACTAGTTGTCTCCAATTATTGTCAATACCGATAGTGAGCACATAAGCTTCGAATTTTCCAGGACGCCATTTTCTTGTCAAAATTCTCAAAACCTTGTAATGTCCACTAATTGAACTGAAGCCAAACCCATATGCTTCATCACGGATTCGTTTTACTCCTTCGGGTTGTGGAAGAATCGCGAGTTCTTGCACAACTGGATTGCAAATACAAATACTGTGCGTCTGATCACCAGGGTGGTCATTGAGAACTGATAGACAAACTAGCCCATTACAAGATCCTAAAACTGTGACTTTAGCTATAGAGGGTGTTGCGGCTAATAATTGACTGGCTTTCACATTGTTATTTAAATCCGATTTCAGCTCATACAAGAACCTAGGCGAAGCTTTGTCACAAAGGATAAGATGAACCGTGTTGCTGAGCATGGAGTATGTTTTAGCAAAACGAATCTTGTCGACCGGAACTTTTGACAATATGTTCTCCATAATTCTGGCACGACCATTTCCAAGTTCTGTTGGTTCCAAATTTTTTTGCGACAAAAAACCTAGTTTTCTTGCAGCAGCAACATCCTGCGAAAGTATTGCTTGTCATTGTTTAAAGCAATGAACTGAATGAAGTGTTGAAAGCAAAGCGTGAGATATTTATCATGAATTAAAGATGTATTATTTGGATTAAGTGGGGTGCCCAAAAACTCCTAAATGATTCTCCTCCAACAAAAGAAAGAAAAGAATCATATAGTTATATTGAAAGAGATTTAAGGTCACAACCTAATTAAAAAAGACAATCCACTACGTACCTTCGTTTCTTCTTTTGTTGTTGTTCCAGTTTCCAGAGATGAGAAGAAATTGGGAACGAAGCAAGCTGCAACATGATCAATGTAAGAACCTCGTAGATTGATATGAAGCTTGTTGAAATTTTTCTGTTCTAGATTACAGGAAACTATGTAGTTACTCTGACATATCATCAAAATTTCTTCATTTTTCCAGACCCCAACTGAATTAAAACCGCGCACACTAAAGAATTCTGGAAAGAAAGTTCCTGATATGATACGCACAGTCCAAGAGCCCTGAACCATGTAATCCTTCATGCACCAAAAATAGACAACATTTTTTTCATTCTCGTTCATGTGCAGTAGACAAACGCAGCCATGCATAAATAATAATAGTGTAGACATATTTCTCTTCTTTAAACCAACAGGGGGTGGGATAGGCCTAACCTTTTCTTCATTAATGTCAAAAGAGTACAAATAATCGAGCCTATTCGAGTCATCAACAATCCAATGTAAAGCTCCCTTTCCATTAACCTCCAAAAACTGGATTATTGGGTATGACTTATCGACTCTCTGTTGTATATGCTGAAATGGAGAGTGAATTCTCCTCCGAATTTGTCAACCCCACGGTAAAAACATGTACTTGATCTGGAGGATGGGCGGCGGACATAGCTAGCAAGTTCGATTACCTTATCTTCGCTGAGTTTGAGGACAGAATCCAAAACCGTAGGACCTTTGAAAAACGTCCAACACCTCCTCCGGAAGCCTAACATGTGTTCCTGACAAAGGATTGCTAACATACAACACATCCTTGTCGAATAACAAAAAACCCATTGCAAGATCCTACCATGAATCTAGTCCCCGCCCATGATATGATAATCCAAACGGGTCGTGCAAAATTTTCAAACTTCTTGGATTTAAGTGAATAATTGTAACCAGAGTTCGATTCAAGCGTGAGAAAAACTCCCCATTGTGGATGATAAGGCTTGTAAAAGGGGATTCGATTGGTAAGATTCAAAGAAAATAACGAGATGAGAGGAAATTATACAAGGATTTACAAACTCTTTTGCATTGAAGGATTGTGGTGATTGAGAGTCTTGTAAATATCGTAAACAAAATATCATCATGTAAGTTGAGAATCGATCGCTTCTCCTCTTGCAAAGTACATCACATCCATCGGTATATATCCACCCTTGGTCGGCCTGCGTCGAATAGATTAGAAGGATTGTGCTGATGGTACCAAACTACAGATTGCGTCAATAGGTTATAATGCATATGTTAGAACACACAAGATACAAACTTTTAAACTACATATTCATGTCCACTAAAAAAAATAAAAATAAAAAATAAATAAATTTCAATGAGATTGGCGATCCTACTAAACTTTAGGCATCCATCCATTTGCAAAATTCAAACAATTGAAATTAAATACCCAGTTCTAAATAAACATGGTTTGATCACTATGACATCGCACAAATCTTGAGAGAGTGAGGAATTTAAAACATATAATTACAGCAGAAGCATGGATGTATAAAATTGGAGCCCAGAAATAATCAAACGCTGACGATAACTTGGTCAAAGCGAACAAATTCCTATTTTACAAATTGTAAGTAGCAATAATAATGGGAATATAAGGAATTAAAAACACAGGCATTAAGATAAATATTTAACGAGAACGAACCGAAGATAACCAACTTACGGAGAGTCAGAAGAGTGGGCGGGGGCAATGGGAAGAACGAAAAGGATGGATTATATATATATATATATATATATATATATATATATATATATAGAGAGAGAGAGAGAGAGAGAGACTGGGCGCGGGGCGGGGGTTGAGTTGAGGGGACGGGAGGGGGGCAGAGAACAGATGAACTACAACGAAGTCAAACAATCGGTAATGCAATAGCTAATTTTGTATTTTGTAATATGATAAGATAGATTAGCTTACACACCTAAAAAAAAATTAGCTTACTGCTGATTTGAATTTTTTTTTTTCAATCTCTGCTGTTATCCAAAAAGAAAACGGATGCACCCTTCAAACCAATAAATGTATATTTAATAATGAAAGCAATTTACACATATCCATCAACAATCAGCGCCGGATTCACGTGCCTCAGGGGTCACCTGACCCTATTGGATTTTTTTTTTTAATATTAAAACTATATTATTTTTTAATATCCAATAGGGTCACGTGACCCTATTGGATTTTTTTTTAATATTAAAACTATATTATTTTGTTGTTAAAAGGTATTATTTTGCCGAAAAAAATTAATGATTTAGATTCCGATGATCACACTGAAATTTAAGATGTAGTTTTAGACTTCGGTGACACTACTTGATAAATTCCTGGATCCGCCAGTGTCAACAATGTTACCTTATAAAGTAGATGTATTCATAATCATTGTTATTGTAATTTGTTATTTCATGCATTTTTCTAAACTACTCGTAAATCATATTAGTTAGTATACTATATTAAAGTTGCATCTTTGGTAGTACGCTCTTTGCGACGTTTTGGTCGTCGCTATATCAAAATTTTTGTCTTTTTTTTTTTTTTTTTTTTTTTTTTTTTTTTTGGTTAGGTTAAACGAAGTCGTATGATTTGGTACGGTGTTATCACATCAACGTGTTTATCACTAGGGTTTTTATTTGAAGCATTCAATTCTTTGATTCGAGTTTCGGAAATTTTAATTGTGTTATTATGTAGTTTCTATTGGTACACTGAAACTCTGGTTTGACTTTTTGTGCACGAAGGTGCATTTCGATCTTCAGAATTTTTTGGTTAAGTAAAACAAAGTCGTATGATTTGGTACGGTGCCACAAAAACTACTAGAAAATAAAATATTGTAAAAATTAGACAAGGAATAAGAATGTTCATTCGATCTATGATACATAAAAGATACATAAAAATAAAAAACGAGATCCAACTCCCATTTATCTTACTTATCCTTCGGTTAATTTACTTCGATAAAAGATAAGAAAATGAAAATCTTCCGAACCTTTTCTTTTTTATTTCTTTTTATTAGTATTAGTTAGGGTTAAGTCTGACATGAATAATATTCTACGACTAACAATTCATTTATTCGAGTTTGGGAAATTTTAATTTTGTTATTATGTAGTTTTTATTGGTTCACAGAAACTCTGGTTTGACTTTTTTTGCACGAGGTGCATTTTGATCTTCGAGATTTTTCCCCACATGTAACATTTCTTCTTTGCGACACGCAGCGTATTGTCACCTCTACAGGGATGGTTTAAATGCTTTTCTAAGCATTGAAGTAGGTTGATATCTTCTTTATTTTTGCTAAAATAAATTTATTGCAGACATAAAAACTATAATCGGTGCATAAAAAAAGTGAGGACACACCGTGCATCGCATGGTGGCCCCCACTAGTAGAAGATATAATTTTGAAATAACCGATTCTATAAACAAACCTTAGCAACAGGGGCATCTTATCAATTCAAGGCAATGAGAACAATAAAAGCAACAAATCAGCTAATTGCTACAATCAGATGACTAATTTAAATTACCACAATCAATCAATATTGTATGTATCTTTCATCATAAGCTCATGTCATATCAAAGAAATCAATTTTATTCATAAACGATGCATAAAATTCAATTGCATCGTTAAAAATGTTTCTTAAAATAATATTCCCGCTAATTTTGATATATGGCTTGATCATCTAAACATGACTGTATCTGTATCAATCATGTCATTGTTCATAACCATAATCAAGTATTAAAAATTAAGTCACATTTACTACAAGAATGGACTGTCATCCATTGATAGGGGCTCATGAGTCAATATTAACCTATTATTTGTAATAGTTAAAATCTAATAACATATTTAGAAGATTTCTCGGTTTTGAACTTCTGATCACTTGCTCTCATTGGAGCATGACATGTCTCTTTATTTTCACAAAGTCACTTCTATGAGTAATTGATATGTCTGACATTAATTTACATGAATTTCATATTCACTCACTTTTTTCAATTTTTAACATGTTCACTTTTGCGAGCTTTACATTTTTGACTGAACTTCGTGTCAATTATATTCTTGTTCAATATATTAATCATCTCTAAATAATCACTTTTTTCTAAATTGTCAAGAAGACAAGACGCTATTGCGTTTATTACTGAGTCTTCGTGGCTTCATATCGACTTGATAGATATATCTTATAATATTATTGTGATCTTTCACTTGATCCATCACTTGTATTGATGTTATAAGAACCACAACATCAATATTCTATCATGATCATATATATTGGTATTATAAATTTACCGAAAAGTATATATCATAACAACAAAAAAGAATAATAGCAAATCTCATCAATACAATTTTCGTTGTTTGTGATGATCGAAAATAGATCCAATATCCGTTTTTTTCCTTCTTTTTCCTTAGTTGTTTCAATCACCACATGAAAGTAGTCATATTCACTTATAAGTAGGGGTGTACACGGTTCGGTTCGGATCGGTTAATGGCCGTAACCGAATCCGAACCGAAATTTTCGTTTAATTGAAAATCCGAACCGAAACCGAACCGTTTGTAAAAGAAAACCGAACCGAACCGAGATAACCGAACCGGAAACGACGGGTTGCCTCCCGGAAGCGCTTTTGTTTAACGTCGTTAGCTCGACGTAATGACTTATACAGTGGCGACTAAAGAATTATATGATCAACACAAATATGGAAATTATACGGTAGAAGTGGAGTTCGAAAGCAACCACGGGTGGAAGTTATACGGTAGAAAGATGGATTATATACAGCTCTTTGCATCGCTATGATGCCCAAACACTCACATAAGACTAAACTCCAACTATCCGTTCTCAGCTAAAACCGGACTACTCCTTCAACAAACATTTTCCATCTCCTTTTTGAGCCCATGTCGAGTAGAGTGGTCTACAACTGGAGCATCCACCGACTCAATCCTATAACTTTCTTGGTGGTCATCATAAGGATGCTTGATGTGTTCATAGACCTTGAATGTTTCGCTCTCTTCATTCACTCTCAAAGTGATTTCCCCTTTTTGAACAGAGCCCTCCCGGTTGCCAAGAATGGTCTTCTTAAAAGTAGAGGCGTTTTCACGTACACTTTCATTTCTAGCACAACAAAATCAACCGGAAACACAAACTTGCCTACTTTAACCAGAACATCCTCAACCACTCCTATTGGATACCTAAGAGATTTATCGGCCATTTGGAGTGTCATCTTAGTCGATACAAGAGTACCTAACCCAAATTGCGACAATGACATCAAGTTAACGATTGCACCAAGGTCACATAAAGCACCATCAAATTCAAAAGGACCTATAGTACATGGAATCGAAAAACCACCGGGATCCTTAAGCTTTGGGGGTATCCTGTTTTGAAAGATGGCCGAACACTCTTCGTTTAGGCAAACAAGTTTCTCCATTTTAGCTTTTTTTGCTCAATATTCCCTTAAGAAATTTAACATAGGATGACATGTTTGCCAATGCATCAACTAAGGGAATATTGATTTCAAATTTTTGAAGAATATCAAGAAACTTGTCTTGCTTTATACTTAGAGGTTCCGGTTTCTTCTTACCACTAGGGGGAAAAGGGAGTTTACTCAAATCAAAAGACTTAGAAGAAGAAGTATTCATACCTCCCTTACCATTTGGCGTGCTCGGTCGAGGTGTGGTCCATGAAGTGTTGGGAAGTGTAGGCATGGCATGATCATCCTCAATCTCAACTTCTTTACCTTTGCTTGCTTGACTTTCGACTTTCCTACCAAGCTTCAACATATCCCCGATATTATCTTCTTCAAACTCTTTCTCATCATCGGGTAGCTCTTCATTCACCTCAAAATCCTTACCAACCTTCTTACCACTTCGTGTAAAAATAGCATTTACCTCCCGGAGATTTCCTTCCGTGTTAATGGGCAAACCACACCTTTGAGTTATACTTGATCCTTCAAAAAGTTGACTAATTTGAGTCTCAATGTTTTTCAAAGGTGCTTCAACTCCTGTCAACCGAGTATCCGTAATGGTTTTGTATTGCTCCATGTTCTTTACAAAAGCTTCAATAGTCTTTGCCATAATTTCTATTGCCCCTTCCCATAGGGGCTTTTGTTCCGGTTGTTGTTGTTGATTCAGGGATCCAAGGGGTGCTTGTGGAAATGGTAGATATTGATGGTCTTGATTCGGATAGTGAGTAAAATCTTGTTGTTGTGGCCTTGGAACCATTTCAAGATCTTTGATTGCTTTCTCCATAGTTTCCATTTGTGCCAACATCATTGTTTGTTGTTTTTCCTCGACTTGCTTTTGTTGAGTAGATTTCCCCGAATACCATTGCTTATCATTTTTAGCACATCTCTCGATAGTAGCATAAGCAACTTGAGGTGTTAAGCTCATAAAAGTGCCTCCAATAGATGAATCAAGAATTTTCCTCGCTTCAAATCTCAACCCATTGTAAAATGTTTGGACTTGCACCCACAACTCATTCCCGTGATGAGGGCACTTTCTTAGCAAAGCCTTCTACCTATCCCAAGTTTCGTGCAATGATTCCCCCGCATGTTGTAGAAATTTTGCAATAGCGGCTCTTATCTCAAAAGTTTTCCAAAGGGGAAAGTACCTTGACAAAAATGCCGACGTCACATCTTTCCAAGAATGTAATGAATCATGGGCTTGTGACTCAAGCCAATCAACTGCACCCTCTCTTAACGCAAAAGGAAATATCCTCAACCGGAGTGCATCATCACTCACCCCATTTATCTTTACCGTCCCGTAAACATCAATGAACTTTGCCAAGAACCGATATGAATCCTCTGTCTCAGTTCCATAGAAGAGTGCATGCTCTCTCAACAAATCCCATACATGTTGCTTTATTGCAAAGTTATCCGCATCAATAGGAGGTAAGCGAATGGGACGATGTATAAATCCCGCATGTGGCATTGCATAATCCATTAAGGTTCTTTCAGCCTTGCCCTAGAGCTTGTCGAATAGGGACTTGTGGTGCTTGGTTTTGCACCAGTTGGAGTAAAAAATCTTTGATGATTTAAGAGTCAAAATGTTGGTTCGGGTTGGGAGCTTGAGCTTGAGCTTGAAGCATAGGTTGCTCGCATTCCATGATGAGTTCGATTAGAAACTGCACAAACTCAAACAACAAGAAAACAGTAAAAAGAAAAAGATCTAGTCCCAATATTTTGGCTACTTACGAGATATCAACTAAAAGATTTCTCCCCGGCAACGGCGCCAGTTAATCTAAGAGAAGCTTGATCGACCTCACTAGGCTTTCAATCTAACCGGCAGAGTACCAGATCAATTGTGATCCAGATAGGTGAGCAAAGTCGTATCCACAGGGAGAAATCTAGTCGAGTACCAAAGCGCTCCAAACATTTAGTCTAGGCATATCCATTACTCGAGAAGTGATTTTTAATTAACTACAAAAATAAAACAACTAAGACTAAGTTATGAAAACGGACAAAAGGTGCAAATAGAATCACAAAGTAAAATGCTATGGAATGAGATGGCTCGGGTGATGTTCCAATGGGCTAGATATGAATTCTCGTAACTACTTGGAATCAAGTTTAACTTATGAGCTCTCAACACATTCAAGGTGAAATTCACTAAATTCACGTCAATCGATCTCTCGCATTGACGTACTACAACCAAACACCAAACCTATCGGCTATGACTAGATTAGGATGAATGGCCATGCATTAAAGAACTATGAAATTCCCAATTCAAGATTAGGCAACACACACACTAGAAATCAATTCTATCTCTAGATGATTTTACTATGTGTTCATGGTGACTAGTTCCATGTCAATTCTTACGATTAGGCATCGAATTAACACTTAGATTATGCAATTAGTCGCAAATTAATCACACCCATGAAGATCAATCACCATAACTTGAACAAATTAAGAACACAAAAGACAACCCAACTTGAATCCCAAGTAATTACAAGAAATCTAGCCCAAATTCACATCACCCAAGCCACAAGGGTGTTTAGCTACTCATGATTTCAACAAAAACACAAATCAAAGATGAAATTAAACTAATTAAAGCCATGAAGTAGAAAATTAAAAGAAAATTCGGAATTATACCTTAATTAAGTAAAAAGCATGAACTTAGGTTCAATCCCATGGAGATTCACAATTTTAGAAGAAAGCCCAAGCTTAATAACACTTTAATTTTGAGAATAAAGAGCTAAGATTATACTTTTTAAGCTAATGAAATGAAGAAAAGTGAAGAGAAGATTTTTTGTGTTTTTCCCTAATCTAATTCTAATCTAGAAAGTATGAGGTATCTCTCTCTCTTGGCTGAAAATTTGATTTTATAGTGCAGAATTTCGGGTGCGTAAGAGTGCGCTTCTACGAGGCAAGCGTGCACTGCATATATTATGTAACATTCTCATTGGATTCTTGGGAGCTCAAGCATGCCCTTGACCGAGGCAAGCATGCTCTTGGTCGAATAGTGGAAATCTCAAATGCACCTCGAGTGCGCTTGTCATGAGCAAGCATGCTCTTGTCCTGAACAGAAAGTTGGAATATTTGACTGGGGCCTCAAGTGTGCACTTGACTGAGGCAAGCGTGGGCTTGTGCTGACTGCTCCATTTTTCTTCCCAAATGATGACTCATGCGTGCTCTTGGTCGAGGCAAGCATGCTCTTGTCCTGATTTTCTTCGAAAATCACATATAGCTCCATTTCTCTCAATCCATTCATCACCAAACCAAGACGCTTAGTCGGTGTACATCTTCTTTATCATCTAAGACCTGGAAAGGCTCAACACCAAATACAACCGTAATTCCCATAGGGTACCGCATACCCTGTGTGTGCTATAAGAATGTCCACATTTTACGATATAAATGAGATTTTGTAATATGTGCGATGTGGAACCGTGAGTGATGAAATTAGCATGAAATAGCATTTAAATGATAGAAATGCAGCTCGGAATGCAATAAAATGATGTGGAAAGGGTGTGAAATGCATAGGAGGGTTGACTATCATCAGTCCACTCATTGAACTGAAGCCAAACCCATATGCTTCATCACGGATTCGTTTTACTCCTTCGGGTTGTGGAAGAATCGCGAGTTCTTGCACGACTGGATTGCAAATACAAATAGTGTGTGCTTGATCATCAGGGTGGTCATTGAGAACTGATAGACAGACTAGCCCATTACAAGATCCTAAAACTGTGACTTTAGCGATAGAGGGTGTTGCGGCTAATAGTTGACTGGCTTTCACGTTGTTATTTAAATCCGATTTCAGCTCATACAAGAACCTAAGAGAAGCTTTGTCACAAAGTATAAGATGAACCGTGTTTCTAAGCATGGAGCAAAATGAATTGTGTCGACCGGAACTCTTGACAATATGTTATCCATAATTCTGGCACGACCATTTCCAACTTCTGTTGGTTCAGAATTCTTTTGCGACAATAAACCAACTTTTCTTGCAGCAGCATCCTGCAAAAGTATTGCTCGTCATTGTTTAAGTACTAGTTGCTAAAGCAGTCAGAGAGAGGAAAAAAAATGCAATTTCAATTACAGATATTCGCCCTTAAAATGCTGCAAAATGCTTTCACTAAAATAAATTCGGTTAATATAGAACTTTTCTGTTGAATAAAGTGAATTTTGTGTAATAAGAGGAGAAAAGTAAGTCAATTTAATCAATGAGTAAAGTTGAATTATTTTGATTAAGTGGAATGACAAAATAAGATAAGTGCAAACAGCAGGCAAAAAAAATAAAATACCAATATGATATAATAAACGAGATTTCTTCAATAAATTATGGTAAATGGCAGCCTAAAAAGGACAACAATCTATTACGTACCTTTGGTTTTGCTTCTGTTGTTCCAGCTTCTAGGGCAAAATTAGGATTTTAGTCCTCTAATTTGGCCTACTTTGAATTTTAGTCATGCTCCTGCTTCGATGAGGAAAACGGTCCTTTAACTTGTTTTTTTTTTTTTTTTTTTTTGGAAAATAGTCCTATCTGCCGGAAATAGCTGATTGGGCACCGAAATCTTTAAAAAACGGTTACGTGGCAGCCACTAGGCTGCCACATTGAATCCTACGTGGCTATGGACCCTATTTTACTTTTAAAAAAGTATTTCTGCTTTCAATTTCCTCCAATTTCATCCCTCAAAATCTAATCTCTAATTAATTTGCAATTTGCAATTTGAAATTGCTGAGATAGGCGATGAATCATTTGCAATTTGGAATTGAAAGTTCTACAAAAGAAATAACACCAAAGTTCATAATATCTCTACATCATCCATTGTTTCCGGCGGAAAATGTAGCACCGCCACAACCTTCTTATCCAGATATACCATTCTTGCCGGAAGTTTCAGCTGGAGCCTAACCGGGAAATACAACAGCACCACCACTACCTCCGCCTGAAAATGCTAGTCCGGTTTCAACTATCAAGAAACAAAAAAGCAAAATATTTGCTATTGGAATGTCAATTGAGGATGTTACTTCAGGAATTTTGTAACTGGGATTAGCATTTTTCTTCTTTTATAAGCAAAAGATTAAAGATTCAGGTGAATCCTAGAAGAAAATTGGGGGAAATTGGAAGGCGAAGTCATTTTTTAAAGTAAAATGGGATCAACATCCACATAGGATTCAATGTGCCAGCCTAGTGGCTGTCACGTAAGCATTTTTCAAAGATTCCGGTGCTCAGTCAGCTATTTCCGGCGGATAGGACTATTTTTACACAAAAAAAACAAGTTAGAGGACCATTTTCCTCAACGGAGCAGAAGCAGGACTAAAATCCAAAGTAGTCCAAGTTACAGGACTAAAAGCCTAATTTGCCCAGCTTCTAGATACGAGAAGAAATTGGGAACAAAGCAAGCTGCTGCATGACCTCGAGGTGCTGGAGGAAGCGCCATTAGAATGGTGATATTCTGCTTTTCTAGGTTACAAAAAACTATGTAGTTACTCTGATATATCATCAAAATTTCTTCATTTTTCAAAGCTCTAATTATAGGTTCAACCCAGCTGCTTTTCAAGGTTGTTGGAAGGCAAGATTCTGATCTGATACGCAAAGTCCAAGAGTCCTGAACCATGTAATCCTCCATGCACCAAAATTCGACCACACTTTATTCATCCTCGTTCACGTGCAATAGACAAGGGCAACCATGCACACCCACTAATTGTGTAGAGGTATTTCTCTTCTTTAAAACAACATGGGGTGGGATAGGCCTAACCTTTTCTTCATTAATGTCAAAAGAGTACAAATAATCGAGCCTATTTGAGTCATCAACAATCCAATGTAAAGCTCCCTTTCCATTAACCTCCAAAAACTAGATTATTGGGTATGACTTATCAACTCTCTATTGTATATGCTGAAATGGAGAGTGAATTCTCCTCCAGAATTGTCAACCCCCACGGTAAAAACGTGTACTTCAGTCCTGGAGAATGGGCGGAAATAGCTAGCAAGTTCAATTACCTTATACTGTTGAGTTTGAGGACAAAATCCAAAACCGTAGGACCTTTTATAAACGTCCAACACCTCCTCCGGAAGCCTAACATGTGTTCTAGACAAAGGATTGCTAACATACAACACATCCTTGTCGGAATAACAAAAAAACCCATTGCCAGATCCTATAAAGAATCTAGTCTCCGGCCACAATATGATAACCCAAACGGGTCAGGCAAAATTTTCGGCTCATTGGATTTAAGTGAATAATTGTAACCAGAGTCCAGTTCAAGCAGCGAGAAAAATTCCCCATTGTGGATGGTAAAGCTTATAAAAGGCGAATTCGATTGGTAAGATTCACCAAAATAAAGAGATGAGAGGAAATTATACAAGGATTTACAAACTCATTTGCATTGAAGGATAGTCTTTGATTGAGAGTCTTGTAAATATCATCACCAAGATATCATCATACAAGTTGAGAATCGATATGTTTCTCCTCTTTCGGTACATCACATCCATCAGGTATCCCACTCTTGGTCGGTAGGTGACAAGGCTAAATCAATAATTTCCTATAAAATGAAATAAGAAATCAAAGTATCAATGTACTTGCACCCTATCCTTTGTAAGAAAATTATAAGCTTTGAGGGGAGACATGGTGATCATGTATAGCAATCAGGCCATTCACACCAGAACCCCTATTTTTTATCCTTAAAATAATATAAAATAATATATATTCCTATTTTACAACAACATCATTTATAGCAATTAGGTCATTCACACCAGAATCCTTATTTTTTTTATCCCTAAAATAATATAAAATAACACATATCCCTATTCTACAACATCTCAATTCAAAACACTCTACCATGTATACCATTAAAATAGAGACAATGCTTTAAAATAGGGATACTGCTCCACAAATGGGGATACACTGTTCATTGACCCTAAAATATGATAGAGATGAGGCTTCTGCTGTGAAGGTATTTGAGGGGAAATTACAGTTTTTATCTTTATTTTAGGGATAGGGCATTATAGGGCTTCTGCTATAAATGCCCGCCTAACGAAATTTTAATCCATTCAAATCTTGGTATTACACGACACCAAGCTGCGTCGAATAGATTAGAAGGATTTTCTTGATGGTACAAAACTACAAATCGCGTCAATTGGTTATAATGCATATGTTAGATCACAAGATACAAACTTTACACTACAAATTCATATCCACCAAAAAAAAAAAAATCAATGAGATTGGCGATCCTACTAAACTTTAGGCATCCATTGGCAAATTCAAACAATTGAAATACCCAAACATGGTTTGATCACTATGACATCACACAAATCTTCAAGAAAAAAAGGAAAGAAAAACGACACAAGTTGATTGACCGAAACGGTGAGAAAACGAAGAATTCGATCAAAACATACAATTACAATGAATAACGAATATATGAAATTGGGCTCGGAATTAAACGCGATGATCACTCAAAGCTCAAATTTCAATCACAAAAGATCAAATTCTATATTACATATAATAAGAAATGAAGTTGCAAGCTTTAATAGTGGGGAATACATGGAATAAAAACGCAGAGCATTAAGAAAAATTATTGAGCGAGGCGAAGATAACCAACTTACGAGAGAGTTGATGCCGTAGGATAGATTATTTTAACCGTCATCAACTACCCCCACTAGCCTTTTGCTCGTCCTCGAGCAGAGTATCAAGGCGGAATGTACCTCTAAGAGCAATCTCCATCAACTACCACATATTCAATAAAGATTTCCGACAGAACATAGATTATGCCACAATCCATAAGCTCCCCATTAATCACTACTTATCATGCATCAATGTGTCGTGTGGTGAATCAGTTGTGATGGTGCGTTCGTGAGGAGAATCAAGTTGTATTAACCCCACAATCTTAACTTACCTGTGCATACACTCACTCATCTTGCCTTCAGACTTGGTTACACAACATGGTACCTTAATCGGGTCCGGCGGACTCGGGGACTAAGCATCGCTCTTAAGTCCTCGTTTGTTTCTTTTTATGCAAGGGTCGTGCCCTTTACACAAGTTCGCTTCCGTCACTGCCTTTAGTGCATATATTTTTTCATTTTTTCAAAATTTTCTTTCTGGCATGTTTTCTCACCATTTTTTTCTCTTTCTCTCACAAGCCCGTTTTGTCCCGGTTACCTCTTGTAGCATTCAAGTTGCTTCCCTTGTCTTACAACAATTTGTTAAAGTATATAGACAGACAAATAATGATTCCCGGTTAAAACAATTTATCATCTGCTCCTAAACACTTCTCACTCAGATTATGTGTTCAAATATTGATTGCAATGATAGAATAATAATTAATAAGTTACGACTTCATGCAACATAACATATGCTCCTCTTCCATACTAAATTGAATATGGTATAGCTAACTTCAAATTAAACATGAGCTCCTTTTCTACAGATTCCTTACTCGAAAACGTGCAATAAGCAAGCTAAAACCAGTGTTAAATTTTCAAAATTATTCCCTTTCTCGGTTATCCAGCTAAGACGCCTACCCCCATTTATAATAGACATTTTCCCTAATGACTAATAATAAAGAAAAGAAAAGGTACTTAGCTCAGGAATTGATCGGCTGAGTCAAAGTAAATCCCGGAGCAGAATCATTAGCTCCTAGGTCATTCCTATTCCAAGTTGTTAGCTGCTTTCCAAAATACTTCCTAAAACTGTGAGTAACATGCGAAGGGCAATAATAACATAAGGTGGCGGTAATTGTGCATACCGGAGTAATGCGCAAAAACAGTTGAAGCCACTTTATTCTTTATTGGCCTAAGCAATATGCGAAAACTTTTATGAGGGTATCACATGAGAATCGTGAAGGAAAAAACCACATATATCCCTAGTCAGACGACTGAAGATATATGTGATAAGAAAACCATGCGATTGTCTTGCTACTTTATTGACTCAAAATGAAATAAACAAAAGAAATAAATAAGGGTTTATTAAAATAGTTCTGAGTTTATAGTCGCCATCTCGACTGTACTAATAGGGCTCCTTTATTCATATTCTGGCTCTGTCAATGTAAAGACTTCCAACTCAGGGTTATACTTGTGCTCTAGGTAATGCTTTAGCCTGTGGCCTTTTACTATGAAAGTCTACCCAGAGTACTCATTCTTAACTTCACATGCACCTGAATTGAAAACTTTCGTGACTACATGTGGTCCATACCATCTAGACTTCAGTTTCCCAGGAAAAATACGAAGACGCGAATTATATACCAGCACTTTATCTCCAACTTGAAATGTGCGGTTCAGAATCTTCTTATCGTGCGGTAACCGTTTTTTTCCTTATAAATCTTTGCATTCTCATACGTTTGAAGTCTAAACTCCTCCAATCTATTCAACTCTAGCATTCCTTTTTCACCGGCTAAATTCTCATCCATGTTTAGAAATCTCGTAGCCCACAACGCTCGGTGCTCGAGTTTTCCCGGCAAATGACATGCTTTTCTCGTGGTCCTATAAGTTGTTCTATACGCCCAAAGAGCGTCATCTAATTTCAAAGACCAGTCTTTCCTCTTGGGATTCACAGTCTTCTCTAAGATCCTCTAAATCTCTCTGTTCGTGACCTCTACTTGTCCACTTGTCTGGGGGTGATATGCTGCTGCAATCTTATGTCTAACCCCATATCTCAGCATCAATTTCTCAAACAACCTATTACAGAAATGACTCCCCCCGTTACTAATTATGGCTCTAGGCACTCCAAATCTTGTCAAAATGTTTTTCTTAAGAAACCTCAGGAAAACCCTGATATCATTAATAGGTGAGGCCACTGCCTCCACCCATTTGGAAACATAATCGACTGCTAACAGGATGTAACGATTTGATTCCGACGATGTGAAAGGCCCAACAAAATCAATTCCCCAAACATCAAATATCTTCACTTCTAAGATACTCTGCAGTGGCATCTCATTCCGCTTAGAAATATTACCAGTCATTTGACAGGAATGACAGGCTCTTGTTAGGCGTTGGCTTAGGTGCAGCCTTCGCCTTCTTGGATTTCTTCTGGGCTTTTACCTTGCCTTTGCTTGATGTGACTAGCAACACTTGCTTTCCCTTCCCCACAGTGCCCTCAGCAGTTTTCAACATGTTCAATAACTCCGCTAAGGAGCAATCTATCTTGTTCATGTGATAGTTCATCACGAACTGCGAGAACGAATCAGGTAAAGATTGCAGAATCAAGTCAATACTCAACTCTCGTTCCAACTTGTGGCCCAGCTTCCCAAGCCTCTCTCTATGTACCCGATCATCTTAAGCACATGTGACCCCACAGCGGTCCCGGATGCCATCTTACAACTAAACAGGGCCTTCGAGACCTCGTACCTCTCAGGGCGAGACTGAGATGCATAAAGTTCCTTCAGGTGGACCATGATTGAGTAGGCGTCCATAGACTCATGCTGTTTCTGCAGTTCAGGTGTCATAGAAGCAAGCATGATACATGTAGCATCGATCTTGTCGAGCGATTGCTTGTTATACTTCTTGATAGCATCTGCGGCCGAACCCTCAATGGGCTTTTCGGTAGGGCCTCGTTCAAGACATAGCCAATCTTCTCATGCCTCAAAACGATTTTGAGGTTTCTTTCCTAATCGAGAAAATTAGTTTCATCAAGCTTGTTTTCGATGATAAAACGAAGGTTCAATTTGTTTGACATTTTCTACAACAATAAATAAAGATAGAATAAGTAAAATTCATGTATGAAAAAACCCTAAATTTGCACTTAAAAATTTTATAAGGTTTTACTCCCACTAGCCAACTACTCCCAATTGGCTTTCAAGAAAATAATTTCTTTAGTGGGCAAGATCCCATCCAACTACCCCGACCCCCAGCTTTGGCTGATGGGCCAAAAATGATTAAACAGTTGGACAACGATTTGTCGATCGTATCTTATATGATTCTTGTTATTTGACCAGTCAACTCTTTGACAATATTTCATCTTATGAAAATAGTCAAACACTTGCCTCTAAAATCCAAACGACCCCGCTTTGGCTGGTGGCCGGGAGAATTCTTAGTCGACTCATAACCCCAATATTCGTGAGATCTCATACGATCATGTCTCGATAACGACGATATATCCGAGGTAGGTCAACCCCTACTTTGGTTGGTGAGTTGGGTCCGAACTAGGGCTCTTCACCATCGTTATAATACGGGGAGGCAATTTCGACTTGATTTTTGATGTGGGAATAATTTTAAATTAATTCACTAAATTAATTTGGTTTAATTATGGTCTCATCTACTATGTGCATATTACTACTATATGATATAAAGTAAAACATACACAACGTTCACGCACAAAATAACCGGTATGATCATGGACTTTTCCTAGAGTGCGGTTTGAATACAAAGCCGCGAAAACCTGCAGTCACAAACTAAGGGTATCTGCAACCGCCAATATGATCTTTATTCTTTGTGCGCCAATGGGTTCTTTATCTCTCCTTGGTCTTCAACTTCTTGCTCCATTCTTGTTACATAATAATTTATCTAATAATTACACCCACGCACACGAGGGGGGAGCTAACGGGAATGAGATAAATGCAAAAAAGTAAACTAGGTCACGTTCTTCATAACGGCCTAGGACAATTTTTCAAAACCAACATAAAGAAAACATTCCCATCTATCCTATTGGTGAGTCCATGATCAATCGGGTCCATATAATCATATTATATCTACACATCTAATCCATACAATTTTATCTTATGAAAAAGATTAAATTCTAATTTTAACTACTTATGCGTCTTTATTTTATCACATCAAATAATTAAATAACTTTTAATTAATTATATGACATAATCGAAAATTAAAATTAACATTTAATTTTAAATCGATTTTAATTTCAATTAAATTTGAACTATTCAAAATAAAATTAAAATTATAAAGTCTCATATTTGTTTCCTTTCCAAAACTAAATCGGCTTAGAGTCCGCCACTTTCTAAAATCAAAATTTTGGAAGTGGCTGAAACTAAACCTTTACAAATCAAATATTTGAAAAGGGCCAGGCCTATTCCAAATCAAATATTTGGAAAAGCCAAATAATTTTGGTTTAGGCACAGCCACTTTCCAAAATCAAAATTTTGGAAGTGGCACAGCCTGAGCCTTTTACAAATCAAATATTTGAAAAGGCCTGAGCCTATTCCAAATCAAAATTTGGAAAGGCCAATATGCCATATGGTTTCCCAATGGTCCAAACTATTTGAACCATTGGTTGGCCATATGACACAACTAAACAAACGAGATATCTATACACAATAAATATCACAAAACGAAAAGGGTCGATCTCCCCCATTAGAAAAGGACAGCCGACGGACGGCAGCACTAAAGCCGCCGCCGCCAGTCGGCCGAGCCCCCCAAAACCCTAATTTTTTTTGTTTTAACGTCTCGTGATTTAAATCTTGCATCTATCGATTAATTACTACGCAATTAAATTATGCTTATTGCTTAAGCTCGAAGTCTGGCTCTGATACCACTGTTAGGAAATCACTAGTTTAACGCAGCGGAATTTAAAATTTGATTTCCTTTTTCTAGATCGTTCTTCGTTTAATGCAATAAACACATTGAGTAGTTTGACGGTTATACCTTGATGATCTATAAGATCGTCGCTTTGACCGTCAACGGAGAGTAGTTCAGTGCGCAAGCCGTCCACGCGTCCGGCCTCTATCGCTAATCCACACGAACCCCTTGCCGGAATCCTTCTTGGATTGCTATTGGAAAAACTCCGTTTGCTAGACCGGCCTTTTTCCTCCCTCACAAACTCACTATAGGTTGCTCTCTATTTTACACAAGAACTATGAGCTCTTGCAATTGTGATGTACAAAAGAGATTGACACCCACCTCTTATTTATAGTGAGAAGTGGCGCCCCTATGGTGTGGAAGAGAAGAAAACATTTTCCCAATAAAATAAGGAAAATCAATTAGATTGATTTATCTATTTTATTATAATTAATTTTGCCAATATATTATATTGAATATAATTATCTTATTACCATAAATCTATTTTTCCAAAATCAATTAATATCATATACTAATATTATGGTAATCTTATTAATTAAAGTGCACAATCCAAGTATATCTTATACACATCAAATGTGGCGCCCCTACAGTCAACTAATTGACTTTCGGAATATTTTTTAATCAATATAATTTGTATATAATTAATATCTTGTATTTTATTTATTCATAATAAATAAATACCACCATATTAATTTACCACTATAACTTTTATAGTCTAGAGATAAACTTTCCTGATTTGGTTATCAACTATAACCGTATTTTAATCCGACTCGATGTTCATATGTGTGTGACTCGATAGGCTTCAGAATATGTTGGCCGTAGACACAAAGCGCAATTTGCTAAAATGCCCATCATACCTAACGATCACGGGATAGCGTCTAGCAACACGCCGTGACCCCCAATCATCGGAAGAGTCAAAAGTAATGACTACTACCTTTCATGTGAAACAGTTAACGTGTAACTTACAATCCTATCGCTGAAATAATATCCATACGATCGTATCTCGAGTGACAAAACATTAACGATCGTATCTTATAATCTAGATATCATGTTCTCTCAGTATAACACACTTACTCCCACTTTGCAAAGATTCTCTAGAGCTAGACATTCCTTATAAGAAGGCCATTTCGGATATTCGATCCCAATCATAGGATACGCGATTCCCGGACGACCAATCATGTATACTCTGCATGCTTCAATATCATACCCAATCACTACCGCATGATCGCCCTGTGGTTAGGAGAAATCTCAATAGTGTCAAAGCATGACAATCCACACCGTGATGCCATGAAGACTACGGTCAAAAGGATAATTACACAACCGCCACATAGTGTGACACTTAACGTAAGTGGGTCAGTCTAACGTACGCATTCTCTAATACACATCCACGTACAGTCCAAGTGTCCTTACACCTCGATAGACGAGATCTGTCCCTATCTTCTAAAAGATAGAAGACATCTAATACGTGCTAGTCTGATTATACTATCAATGTCCCATTTGACAATACATAAGACTAGAGACATTTAAGTACCAATCTTGTTATAGTGATTAGAGATCTCATCAACCTTAATCACTATCATGGTTTCTCTATCATAGATTGATACTAGGGACGTTACTATGTATACACAACAAATAATATAAAGATAAACAATATATAATAACATAAGTTCTTTTATTAATCATAATAAAGTTATTACATGAACTAAACAGACTGTAAATGACCCGACCCGGTTGGATCCGGTCCAACCCATTTGGGTTTAGGACACCTTTCCAACAGATCTTGGTGAAGCATCTTCACAAGAGTCATTACACTAAGAAGAGGAAATGAATGAGGTGCAGGGAAATGCACAAGTATGGCATTACCATGAAAATGCCCTTTTTGAACAAAATCCCTTAAATCCAAATGACTATCTCCCACCACCACCACAAGAACCATATCCACAAATTCCACCTCCTCCACTCGAACCACCACCACCAATTCCTCCACCACCCCATGAACCAAATCCATACGATCCACCCCTAAATCCACCCTACCGAGTGATAACGTCGAAATTATCTCAGGTGGTCAGCGGTGGTGTTATGGTGGATATCTGGCTATTTTAGTGGTGCTAATTATGATGGCTCGTGGAGGAGCTATGCATGCAGGTGGTGGTGACGTACTGTTGAAGGTGAGAGTGGGAGAATTTGGCTTTGCCTTCTCTTTTATTTATCAGAAAATGCTCATCCCCCCGGAAGGGTTACATCTGGCCCTATTTATAGGGAAGTTGTTATATATTATCAGATAATTACGACAAAGGACATAGATGGTGCGGATACATAGCAAATGCCCTGTCCGCCGGCGAGGTAAGACGGCTCCGAACTTGGGGTTTGTGCTTCATGCTTAGCAGATTATCCCGATGGTGGCCGATCCCTTCTCTTACCGTGGACGTGCAGCCGGCCCTATGAGTATTCAGCCGGTGCCGCAGTGATCAGAGCGACAGATCCGAACCGAAGGTAGGAATATCCCTATCAATGGCCCCCTACTCCGTACCCTTGGCATTTCTCGATGTCGGGTGGGGAGTACTTTTATGGAAGATCGCCGCCCACATGATGGTTCCACTTTCGCTCGATCTGATACCTTGGTCTTTTTGCTTAGCCTGTGGCGAAGTCATATTTGGGCGGATAGCCTTGACTTCAAATGATTTGGCATCTTAGGCTTTTAGCCTAGCCTGGGCCGAAGTCGTATTTGGGCGGATAGCCTTGACTTGCGAAGTCGTATTTGGGTGGATAGCCTTGACTTCAAATGATTTGGCATCTTGAACTTTTAGCCTAGCCTGGGGCGAAGTCGTATTTGGGCGGATAGCCTTGACTTCAAATGATTTGGCATCTTGGGCTTTTAGCCTATCCTGGGGCGAAGTCGTATTTGGGCGGATAGCCTTGACTTCAAGATCACATTTGGTCGGCCCCCTGGCAAGCGTATTCACTACGGCTCTGTTCTGCCCGATTCCCACTTGCCCTAGTCTTGGGGAAAAGACTGATGTGACCCGCCGTGAGCTCTGATTGGTTGTGACCATTCGGGTATTCGTGCCCAATGATGGCAATCCCAAATTTCGAAAATTAAAAGTCCCGCCTGTAATCTTGTCCATTGGATTTTTGGGCGGTGGACCGTTGGATCTGTTTTTCTCTGCCTGCTTGTGCTTCCTGCTAACCAGAGTTTGAAGGTTCATTTCTCGCTTCCTGCTTATTTCTCCTCTCGATTTATAGCATTTCGTATTTCTTCCAACTCTGGTTCATTTTCATTTGGGTTGGCGTGATTGAATTTAAATTTGTTGTCTCCATTTCCCTGTCTGATAATGCTCCGGCTAGTCTGGGGTATTGAATACCTTGAGCTCTTGAATTGGGTTTGGCGCGATTGTTGCTGTAATGGGTTTTTTCAAGATTGTTCCCTTTGATTGGTAGGGCTGGTTTGTAAGATGAAAAGACGGGGTGTCGAGATGGACTGGGTTAGATGGTCTCGGCCCGGCTATCGTTGTCCTGGGTGATGACTTATCCACCTCGTTCTTTTCTTTTGTAGGATGTCTGACAGCGACAGATCGGGAAATAGCGATGATGGCGGTGTTTATGGCTATGCCTCTGAAGATGCCGACAAGGTGAGTACTAGCTCCGGTGAGGGCGACGAAGGTGAGAGTGCGGAGGATGATTTGGTGTTGGCCCAATTGGCTCCCCTTCAACCTGGTCGTTTAAGGTCTGCAGCTCGTAATATACCGAAAGAAAGGCTCGTCTCTTCGGTTGTGGCCCTCAGGGAGTCAAAGAGGTTTGGGAAAAAGTCCGCTAGGGCTAAAGGTTCCTCCTCCGGTGTGATTGTGCCTGAGAAACCCTAGCGAAAACAGAAAAATGGAGATGAGGTGGAGGAGCCGAAAGAGAGCAGTAAGACTTCTAAACCTCGCAATGCCGAGGCCCTCAAGGAGGATAATGAGATCGACGCCCTTGATAAACAGGTCGAAGCAGATTGGGCAGTCATTTGTTCCTGCCTTGGAGACCCTCAATTCCTTTCCGAATTTAATATTTCCTCTGATTTCTGTTTTAGCGGCTTCGAGAAGTCGGAGAACCGAGCCGGTCTGAGGTTGAAGAAGGACGGCTTGATTTTGTTCTATGATCACTTTGTGGTGGGCCTTAGGCCGCCTTTTGACCCTTTCTTTGTCGATGTCATGTGGAGCTTGGCGGCCCTCCCCTATGATTTTACTCCCGGCGCCGTCAGGGTAGTCATGGCGTTCATCGTTCTCTGCCGGATTTTGGGCTATGACCCCTCGATGAAGGTGTTTTTGAAGTTTTACACCTTCAGCAAAGCGGCCACAAATAAGGCCGATTTAAGCAATTTTCTGGTGACAAGGGCGAAGAAGTGTCGCCTGTTCTACTGGACTTCGAATAAGGTTCGCGGCTGGAACACGAAGGCCATGACGGTCGAGTTGAAGTCTGGGTGGCCTTTTCCGAAGTTCGAGGCGTGCCCCCGCAAGAGACAGAATAGTGTTGTCGTGTCCAAAACTCTCGATCATGCTGAGCAGGAACTTCTTGATAAACTTCATGCGCTTCTCGGCTGGGATGAGGAGAGTGAGACTCAGAAATGGACTTTTAGTTGAAGAAGCTTGATCGATCCTAAGGCCTATTTCTGTTGTGTAGCCGGTATTCCTGGGCCGATCAACGCTCAGCCCGTAGTGAATGCGTCAAACATGGGTGTTTACGAGGATTGGTATGCTGAGTGTCATCATGGGAAGTGTTTCCCTGCCCAGTGCCTGATCTGTACGGGTGTTGGAGAGCTGCGGCTCGCTAGTAATTTGCCCCTTTGATTTTGTTTTTCTTTCTCTAACTCTTTTTTGATATCATTATCCATTTGTTTTGGAATTCTGACCATTTTTCCCTTGTGTGTTGTAGGTACCATGATGCTCGCCAACACGAACATGAATGCTGTGATGACCCGTCTTAGGGATGAGAGGAAAGCCAGACAGGCCCTATTGGGTGTCAGTGAGCCTATGGATCCTCCCCCCGCTGTGAGTATGGAAGACCTTCCTGTTGCTGAGGGCTCCTCTACTACGGCGCCGCATGACGTTGTGTATGCAGACAGCGGTGCCGTTGTTGTGAAATCGACCAGATCTACCATGGCTTCAGAGGTGAAGAAAACCGCTGCGGTGAATAAGGCGAAGATTAAAAGACCTGCCGGGAGGAAAGATTCTATCTTGGTAGACGAGGAAGAGCCCTCGATTGATGTTTGTGCCGATCCCTCGTCCAAGGGACCTAGGGTTGAAGGTGATCGGGGTTCCGGCTAGGTAGTGGCCGATGTTGATCTGACCGAAAGGCCTACAAAGAGGGTCGCTGCTGATATTGAGCTTGCCGTCACTAGGCCGGTGCATGGGGACTTGAGCAAAATAAAGGTCCCTGCGGGATTCAAGGGGAAGCGAGCCCTATGGTTGGACCATGATTTTCTTAAACAGCCCCATTTCTTCAAAGACAGCTGGAGAATTATCTGCTTCTATTTCTGATGTGATTCCCCTGCGAAATCTGAAGTTAAAGCTGCCTGATGTCCCACAACTGATGGTCAGTCACGGCATTGTCAATCGGATTTCCCAGGCCGACGTGGTGGCATCGACAGCCTCCTTGGGACCTTCTTCCAGTCGGCAGCTCTTGTTCGAGACACTTGGCCTTTATGGGACTACGGCTAGCTCGGTAACGTACCTTTTCTCTTTGAGTTTTCTTTTTTGTCGAGTTTTCTGGTTCTGAACCTTTTTCTTTTCAGGTTGCCACTAAGCTTAAGCAGATCGAGTGGGCTTGTGATGAAGACGCGAGGCAAATGGCGAGCCAGCTGGCTGAAATGAAAAAGAAGATGATTCTTTGAGCGGATCGGGCAAACGCGCGGAGCGAGAGGAGAAAGAGCTTGCGGCGAAGTCCGACCTTCTCTCGAAAAGCTCAAGTTCTTGCCGATCTCGAGTCTTTGAGTCGGAGAGGAGAAGGCTCTTGCTAAGGTGGCGAGAGGCCCATGAGCTTGTCGACCGGTGAAGAGCGAATTGAATGAGTGCGAGACCGGCCTGCGACACCGCCCGAAATGTTAGTGATGCCTGCTGAGCGGATTTGATCAGGGTTTCTACCATGCCTCAAGGTGTCTGAAGGCATTTTGTGAAGATGCCCCGGACCTCGAAACCTTGCAGGATTGGCTAATCATGGATCAGGATGATCCCGAGCTGAGAGTGTTTCATCCAGATCTTCCTTATACTGTCGTTAAAATTGAGGATTTCCTAGTCGAAAGTCTGAAGCATGGTAAGCCGCTTTGGGATCCCCCTGCGGTCAACGAAATAAACCTTCATGGCATGATGTTGGAAATGGAGAAGGAAGCTCTCGAGCTTGCTGCGAAGGAGGCAGGGGCCGCCACTGCTGTTGCTGGAGCCGCCGCCATTAGCGCCGGCGAGGATAAGAGTCCCGAGGAGGATTGCGATAAGTTTTTGAATTTGACTGGGCCTCATGCTGAAACTCCTCCTTCAGATAAACAATCTTGATTTGATACATTTTGGTTTTTGTTGTATTTTTGAATCCGACTGCTATCTTTTGGCTCCGGCCCTCTGCCTGTTTCTTTTTTAGAATGACTTTGTATCTTGAGCGGTGCTTGATTTTGCTTGTCCTGCATTTTTTCGAGTCCATTTGCTTTTATGTATTGTATGTACGCGGGCCCCTCGTCTTGGTGAGGCCGGTAGCTCTCGTATCTGGGGTCGCCGAGACTAATAATTGAAACAACTTTAATCCAAATTAAAAATTCTAAAGCGTGACCCCCTTGTTTCAAGTAAGGTCGACGCGGGCTTGGTTGAAATATAGGTAGATTGTAAATAACCCGTCGTTGTTTGAAAATTTTCATCTCCGTTACCCTTTGTTTCGAACAAGATTGAGGACGAACTTGGTCAAAACAAGTTTTGAGTCATCGCACTCGTTCCCATTGTGAAAAACTCCTCTTGGTTCTTCGGCTCTGGCGGCTTGATGAATTGTTGAAAAATTCCAATTATGCGCTCCCTTGTTTTGAGTGGGATCGCGGGCTTTGTGCCTGGGTCCGACTCTAAACAACGTTCTCTTTGTGATTTGATGGCTCGACTTCCCCTGTCATGTCCCGTCATAAAGCTGCGACGTTTGGCGGTGCCATTATTTCTCGATCTTGGCGGCAGGAAACCGTGAGCACGCCAACCTGCTCAGGTAACTGTTCCCGCGTTAATGAGATTTCGATTTTCGAAATCTGAACAGTCATCTCGCCCTTGCAGTTGGATCAGACTTTTTCCCTCCGTTGGATCATTTAGTTTTTGCTATAAATCGAGGGTTTTCTTTCACCCTTCTTCCATATATCACTCTGTTTTAATTTTCTCCCAAAGAAAATTTGTCTCGACTCAAAAACTCCCACTTTCGATTATTATTGCGGTCATGGCCAACTTTGGTGATTCAATTTTCTTTCAGACATACCTCGCCTCTTGCGATTTCCAATTTTCTGTCTATCTTTAGTGATCTTCCTTTCCTGCCTGAAAGGGGTTTGAACTGCCGGAAAATCTGTTATGCTCAACACCAGCGTACTGCCCGGATGGGGTGGTCTGACTTTCTGGGGGCACCCAGGAGGGTGTATAACGCCACCATTGTGCGGGAATTCTCTTCCGCATTATCGGTGGTGGTTCTGCCTAACGCCTCCTCCACTGTTGTTCCTCTCCGAGGGGTTCATGTTGTTCTCTCCCCTGAGATCATCAATGAAGTCTTCCATTTACCTTCCCCTCCGGCCTATGCACATTATGAAACGGCTTGGAGCCTGGGTGAAGAAGTGAGGAGGCGTGTTTAGGGGGCCGCTGCACTTAGGCGGTTGATCCCTGGTGATTGGAATCCATTGCCCGAGGGCAATGCTTCATATATGTCCCAAGCTAATCGGGAGTGGAAGAGGTTTATTAATTCCAGGGTTTTTCCTTCTTTCGACGCTGAAGAGATTTCTAAGGCCGAATCACATATTCTTTATGCGATTCTGGAGGGAGGTGAGGAAGTGCGCATCGACTGGAGGCGGTTGATCTATCGCTCCATAATTACATTTGCTGCCCAGACAGACCTCCATGGACCTATCCCTTTCCCGAGGCTAATCTCGCACTTGTGTGTTGGTCCTCCTGGGATGCCTACGTCTTGTGATGATGTTCTTGTGCCGCCCCGTGCCAACGTCGAGTTCGCCCGTATTGATTCGGACACGTCGACGGATTCCGAAGCTAATTGAGTTTAGATTTTCTTTTCGCCGTGTCTTGTAAATTATCGGCCTTGTAGGTCTTTGTTTGAATAAAAATTTTCTTTCTGCATCGTTTTTGTTTTGCTTATCCGGCCTCTTATTCTTTGGCGAGGTCGAAGTCGTTTGAAGTCTTGCGACCTTTGACCTACTCCTTGCGATTATGAATCGCTGCGACTGTTGGCCTAATCGTTGCATTAATGACCGTTGTTTTTTCGAAACGTTGGCCCCATTAATGTTGGGGTTGGCGTCTGAATTCAAACGTTCATGACCCCTTATCTTCCCGCCTCTTTGGTTTCTTGGCCTATAAAAGGAGGGTCTTCTCCTCCCTCTTTCTTTGCTATTTTTCTACGACTTTTTCTTTATTTTGAGAGTATATCTTCAAACTATGTGTATTTCTATTACCTTATTATGTCTTCTTCGTCTGGGAGCTCTGACCCAGAGTCTGCAGTCTCTAACCCTGCTTTAGATGAGGGGCTTTCAGTATGCTTCCGTCTGACTGCCTCTTCAATGGACAAACATTACTTCCATAATTTTTTCAGCAACTGCCCTCTTATGCAGGAGAGAGGGCTGAATCAGGATCGTATTAGTCCAGGCCACCGGGCTAGAATTCTTGCCAATGGTTGGGAAAGATTCGTGGCTCTTCCGGTTGGGGAGTACAACTTGACATTGGTACGTGAATTCTATTCCGCCTTGTTGGCGGATAATGATGCTGAGGATACCACCACCATTGTCGTTCGTGGAGTGAGGGTGAACTTTACTTCGGCCGCTATCAATGAGTTTTATGGCCTCCTTAATCCTGCTGAGGATTATGACGTCCTTTGGGATCTTGAAGATCCGATCAACTATTTTGGCACTCTTGCCGAAGCATTTGAGTCTCTGTTGCGACACGAGTGGGTTAATGATATGGAGGTCAGAGACCATATGCTCAGTCGCCCGGAGAGGGAATGGAAACGCTTCTTAAACACTCGGGTTTTTTGCATGCCCGATTATAAGGTGGTCACTGAACCTGAGGCGTTTGTTCTTCACGCCCTTTCGTTGCCGGACGTGCCAATTAACTGGGGTCGAGTGATTCAACAAGAGGCGATCAAGTTCGCCCGGTTGAGGGATGGCGGTCAGGTTATGACGTTTTCTTGGATGATCTCCAACATGTGTATCCGAAGCCTTGGCATGCCGGTGTGTCCGACCACTGATGTGTACATAGCGGCTCCCGCCCCAGAAGCATGATTTTTTTTTTTGGGGAAAACTTCCTCTTGTACAATTTTTTCCTCAATGAATTTCTTATTTTTGACCGTGTTGTTTACCCCGCCCCCTTCTGTGTCGGATGGGCTTTTGCTTGTCGGAGATAGAATTCGTTTATAATAAACAAAAATTAAAAGAGGCTTGGCGCCTTTATATTAACATTGCTTTTAAAACAAAAATACAAAGCTAGTGCTTCCGGTCTTACATGTAATATTTCTTCAGATTGTCAGCGTGCCAGGGCCTGTTGAATTCACGGCCCTCTCTGTCTGAGAGAATGTAGGTTCCCTTTTTGACAATCTTTGACACTCGCCAAGGACCTTCCCAGTTTTCGACCAACTTTCCTTTGTCTGTTTTTTGGCCTGTGGCCTGCCGCTTTCGGAGGACAAAATCCCCTACCGCCAGCGAGTGATCTCGGATACGCCGATCGTGGTATCTTTTGGCGGCTTGTTTGTAATTAACCAGTTGGGCTCGGGCTCTTAGGCATTTTTCTTCGGCCAGATCCAATTCGATCTGTCGATTTTTCTCATTGCTGGCTTCGTCGAAGTGAGAGACCCTAATGCTTGGGAGTGCCATCTCTACTGGTGCCATTGCCTCAGAGCCATATGTTAGCGAGAACGGGGTTTCCCCCGTTGTTGCCTTTCGAGTTGTTCGCAAAGCCCAGAGGGCTTCTGGCAGGTATTCCACCCACTTGCCTACCTTATCATCTAGGCTCTTCTTCAGCACTTTTAGTACCTGCTTGTTGGCATTTTCCGCCTGTCCGTTTCCCTGGGGGTAGCACACCGAGGACTGCCAATGTTTGACGTTGTGCTCTTTGCAAAAATCATCGAACTCATCCTTAAACTGTGGACCGTGATCGGACACAATGGCTCGCGGAACTCCGAATCGAGTCCAGATTTGGTCCAGCAAGAAATATATGATGTCACTGGAGCATATTTTCATGAGCGCTTTTGCCTCGATCCACTTTATGAAGTAATCCACGGCGACGACCACGTATTCGCATTTCGATCTCCCTCTTTTGAGCGGACCGATGAGGTCGATGGCCCACATGTCAAAAGGCCAAGCAGCGGTGACTATGCTCTGTTCCACTGAAGGTAGCCGGGGAATATCGGCGAAGCGTTGGCATTTATCGCAGCTCTTAGCGTATCTTTCAGCGTCTTCCGTAAGCTTCGGCCAGTAGTATCCTGCTAACAGGACCATTTGGGCGAGAGTGCAACTGGAGGGGTGGCCGCCGTATACTCCCTGGTGTTACTCTGTGAGGATTCCCTGTACTTCATCTGGCCGCACACAACGTTGTAGCGGCTTTGAGAATGATCGTCGGTATAAAATTCCGTTTAGTACGGTATACCGTGCCTCCCTCTTTCTCAAGGCCTGACCTTCCTTTGCGTCCTCTGGTGATACCCCGTTTTGATGATTGGATGTCCATGATTTCGACCCGACTGACGGCGGGTTCCTCGAGATATTCAAACATGATCGCGGGGTTGCTGAATTCATCCTTAGATATGAGTTTGGATAGGTAATCCGCTCGTTCATTCTGTTCTCGCGGTATGCCCTTGAATTCGCAATATTTGAAACCGCTCCTGAGCTTTTTGACGAGGTTGAGGTATTTCTTGAGTACTTCGTCCCTTGCTTCGAACTTGTCGTTAATGTGGCATACTATCACTTGTGAGTCGCAGAACACTTCTAAGCTCTCAACGCTCATAGATTTTGCCAGCTCCAGGTCTGTGATGACCGTTTCGTACTCGGCCTGATAATTGGATGCGGTAAAATTGAACCGCAAGGTTTTTTCAATCTCCTCGGATGAGCCTGGCTCTAAAAGTATTATCCCAGCACCACAACCGTTTTGGCTCGCGGCCCCGTCGACGTACATCTGCCAGCAGAGGGTCGGTCTATTTGGCTCGACCTCTACTGGGGTGTTTGATTTGTCGACGCTTGGCGAACTAGGCTGCCTGGTGGGTCCCTCCTCTGCGAAGCTCGTTTCAACTATAAAGTCCGCTAGGGCTTGGGTCTTTATAGCCTTTCTGGGCTCGTATCGAATGTCGAATTCGGTCAGCTCTATGGCCCATCGTAGCATTCGGCCTGAGAGGTCTGGCTTGTGTAATAGCTGTCGTAGAGGGCTATTTGTTAGGACCACGATTGTGTGTGAAGAAAAATAAGCCCTAAGTTTTCAGGCGGTGACAACAAGCGAGCAAGCTAACTTTTCTGCCACTAAGGGCCTTTGATACATAATAAACGGGCTTTTGGAGGGTCCCATCCTCCTTGACATGAACAGTACCAACGGCCCGGTCCGGCGGCCGATGATATAAAAAAGTTCATCCCTAATCTTTGGTGACTAACAAATGGAGGGCTCGCCAAGTACTCTTTGACGGCTTTGAAGGCACGAGAGCATTCTTCTGTCCATTCAAAAGTCTTGTTCCCCTTGAGAATTTTGAAGAAAGGGAGACACTTTTCTGCGGATCTGGAGACGAATTTTCCCAAAGCGATGATTCTTCCGTTTAACCTCTGAACCTCTTTCACACATCTTGGCTCCTCCATGTTAGCCAGAGCCTGAATTTTCTCAGGATTTTCCTCGACCCCCCTCTGGGTCACCATGAAGCCTAGGAATTTCCCGGCTTGGACTCCGAAGGTGCATTTAGCGGGGTTGAGCTTCATAGAATGTGCCTTGACATTGTCGAAAGTTTCTTGGAGGTCGGCCAGATTGCCAGTGCTGGAAGATTTGACCACCATGTCGTCGATGTAAGCTTCCATGTTCTTGCCGATCTAGGAGTCGAACAGTTTGTTAACCATCCTCTGGTATGTGGACCCATCATTCTTTAGACCAAACGGCATCATTTCATTGTAGTACATTCCGCCCCTGGCTCGAAAAGCTGTCAACTCTTTTTCCCTATTGGACATCATTACTTGGTGGTACCCTGAGTATGCATCCAAGAAACTTAACATTTTGAAACCGGCTATTCGATCGACCATTCTGTCGATTCTGGGCAGCTCATAAGGATCCTTAGGACAAGCCTTGTTCAGATCCGTAAAGTCGACGCACATGCGCCATTTTCCATTATTTTTCTTGACCATGACTACATTGGCCAGCCAAGTTGGGTATTGAAGCTCCCGGATGATCCCAGCCTCAATTAGCTTATTCCCCTCAAATTTAATGGCGTCCTCCTTCTCCTTGAAGAACTGTCGGGCTTTTTGCTGGATGGGTTTGAAGTTAGGATTCACATTCAGCTGGTGCAGCGCTATTTCCTGCTCCACGCCCCTCATGTCCGTCACTATCTAGGCGAACGCGTCCAAGTTTTCTTTCAACATCAGGATTAACTTTTCTCTTTCTTCTTCACTCATCTGAGCGCCCACCTTTATCTTCTGGTCAGGGTATTTTTCATTAACTCATCTTCGGCCGTGAAGTCTGACTCGTCCCTGACCTGAAGGGTGTCGCAAATGACAGCTTTGGGTTCGATGTAGGTGTCCTCCTCGGCCGGGCGCGGCTCGCTTCGAGCTTTCGTCGCCTCGATAGTGTCGATACGGATTCGTCTCGATGTTGACTCAGATGTCTCCCTTTGGGGCCTTTTGCCCATTCCCCTGGTAGGGTAATCATCTCGGTTCGTGGTGACATGACTCAGCAGGGTTTGAGGCCTGCTGACGGCCAGCCCGATCCCTTCATCGGTGTAGAATTTTTCCCTCTGATGAGGAATTGAAACAGTCATTTGAAATTTTCTTTGAGAGGGGACTCCTAGAATTGCCGTATAGTGGGAATGCAGATCGACCACTAGAAAGTTCACCTTTTCTTTTCGGTATGGTGGGTGGTCGCCAACCTCGACCTCCAAGTCGATGACGCCCAAGACGGATACTTTGTCGTTGGAGAATCCCTCCAGCATTCCCAAATAAGGGTTTAGCTTGGATATGCCGATCTTGAGTTATTTCAATGTTTTCAAATAGATGATGTTGCGCGCGGCCCCATTATGCAAGAGTACCCGGTTGACCCCAAAATCGTTGATTCCGACTTGTATCACTATTGGCAACTCCATTGCCCCTGGTGGGCCCGCTAGCTCACTCTTGGTGAACGTTATCGCCTGTTCGTCGGGAGCTAGAACGATTGGTTTTTCTCTGCCCCTGACATTGATCGCCTTAATCTGGCTTTTGATGAGATGGTTGCTAGGGAATTCCTTTATGATTACCTTAATCTCATTTCGGTATCTTCGAGGCCCCCTATCATCGTTGCCTCCGCACCAATTTTCTTGTATTTGTCTAATTCCCCGTTTCTTATCATTTTGTCGATGATTCTTCTCTGGGTAAAGCATTCGTCTGTGAGGTGGCCGTGATCCTCATGAAAATAGCAGTACCTTGTGTCGTCTCTTGAACTCGGCTCGGACCTTATAGGTCTCGGCCGCTCTACCCTGTCCTTGATCTCGAACAGTATTTCAGATAGACTCGCATTGATGGGGACAAAATCGGACACGTCAAACTTGAATGGTTTTCTGACTTACCTATCTCGATTTTTTCCTCTCTTTCGATCATCCTTCCGGTATTTCTTGGGTTCTTCCCTGTTTTCTTCGCCCTAGTGTCTGGACTCATTTCGATTTTTTCCTTTTCCGGTAGACGAGGGAACCGCTTCCGTTAGCCCAAAGATCCGGGCTTGATTGAGGAGATCACGTAGATTTAAGGGGGGCTCATGGCGAAGTGTGTTTTCATAGGGCCCTTGGCGATACCATTTAGGAAACCCCTCTGAACTTCGTTCTCAGGTAGATTTTTTGTCTGTTCATACACTTTGACGAATCGATCGTGGTATCTTTTGCAGGATTCTCCATCTCCTTGTCGTATTTAGTATAAATCCTCGATTGTTTTCTTAGGCCGTTCTGCTGTTTCAAATTCTTTTAGAAATTTTGCCCTCAGCTCCTCCTAACTTTTAATGGAGCCGCGGGGAAAGCTCCTGAGCCAGGCAGCGGCTCGATCCTGCATACTCCCTACGAATGCTACACACCATGCCGACTTGTTTGATGTGGCTAGGAGTGTTCGGCTCTGGAAAGCGGCTATCCATTCCAGCGGGCAGATGGTTCCCTTGTAGTAGACGTACTGTGAGTATTGCACGCCCTTAGGGGGTAATGATTCCAGTATATCGTTCGCGAGAACATCAATTCCCTGGGTGGGTTCAGGTTTCCCCCCGGATTTGGCTTTCTTCAGTTCGGAAATTTCTCATTCCATCTTCTCTATTCGGTCATCCCCTGCCGGTGCGGTGTTTCTGGCGGGTACCATTTTTCTTTTGACGACGTCGTGTGAGTCCGCATAATATGCCGACTATATGTCTTGCTCTGCTCTTTTCTTATCTATGATGAGCCTCGCATCGTGGGGATCCCTGCCCTTATGGGGCGATGCAGCGTTTCTCTCGGAGGCTGGGGGACCTAACCGTTGATGCACGACTTTTTTTCGAGCGTCCTAGCCGTTCAGGGTCGCGCTTTTTGCCGCTTTTCTCAGGCAAAAGCTTTCTTTTTTGCCCCGCCGACGAATACACTCTCCCTTCCACTTCTTCCCTCGTGGTCCCGGGTGCTTGGGTGGGTCGCACTCTTTGGGGGGCTATTTCTTTACGTTCAGGGGGAGCATGGATCTATTCCTCGATAGCTATGAGGGGTAAGTTACATGCGGCCAGACGTAGATTAGCTGCATACATTTGTTTTACGTATTCTGCATATGCTATAGCCGCCTTTGCCTGTGGGGATCCTGCCCCTAAGGTCTCCTCTGCCTTCTGGGTTTTCTTGATGAGCTGCTCTTTACCTTTGCGCTGTTTTGAAGTTCCCGCCAGGTTTTTCTCACATGCTGGCTCAGAGCGAACTGATGTCGAGTTCCCCGTGTCATTCCCAGAATTAGACCTTCTCCGGTTTATTATATTTCTGGCGTCCATCTTTGTTTGCGTGTTATCCCATTCTGCGGTGGGGTTTTCTAGAGCGGGATCCGCCCCACTATGGCGGTGAGGATCCCTTGCGGATCCTTTTCAAAGGGTAGGTGGAACGTGGACTTTCTCTTTGGTCCCTGCTATCTGTCAGACTCTGACTGGGTAGTTATATGAAAAGTCAAATAATATCCTGACTCCCAACTGCTTTGACACTCACCAACTCTGTACTGTTTGTGATAATGAAATATCTGCTGGATTTATCGTCGGGACCGGTGTACGGACGTCGGAATTCATGGAACGACTGCGATTTGTCAAGCGTGAAGTCCCAAAAATTCCGGTATCCTATAATGTAGCATATAAATCTTTATTCCGATGTGTTACACAGGGACTCAGGCGAACATGCAGTGACTTTTGGGACAACGTTCCATTGACATTCTAAACAACGAGTATGATTTCCGCTATCTTTCTTAACGCGTAAATGATGCGTGTCTTATTTTCTTAGGAGCATAATCGGTAGTTTCATGCGTGTTTAACTTTATCCGAGATTGAGCAACTATCAAGGATGTAAAATGAAAGTTCTGAAACGTAGCTTCCGGCAAGGAAACCTATGATGCCAACTCCGGCGAACTTCTCTATACAGAAACCATGAGAGGTGATGATTCAAACGCAAACTCGTGATTCTGGACAGGGAGTCGAGGAGGTTACCTTGTAGTGATGTTATTTTGATGCTGAATCGAGAGTGTTAATGCAGCTGTCTGAAGATCTGAAGCTTCCTGCTGAGAGATGTTGAAGGTGATCTGGGAAAGAAGAGCTTCATCCACGGTTGCTGTGAGCCTTGAAAATCGTAGACGAGCTGTGCGCTGGAGGCAGGTTAAAATAGATTTCTCGGTAACGGAGCCAACTGATAACGTCGAAATTATCTCAGGTGGTCAGCGGTGGTGTTATGGTGGATATCTGGCTATTTTAGTGGTGCTAATTATGATGGCTCGTGGAGGAGCTATGCATGCAGGTGGTGGTGCCGTACTGTTGTAGTGGGAGAATTTGGCTTTGCCTTCTCTTTTATTTATCAGAAATTGCTCATCCTCCCGGAAGGGTTACATCTGTCCCTATTTATAGGGAAGTTGTTATATATTATCAGATAATTACGACAAAGGACATAGATGGTGCGGTTACATAGAAAATGCCCTGTCTGCCGGCGAGGTAAGGCGGCTCCGAACTTGGGGTTTGTGCTTCATGCTTAGCAGATTATCCCGATGGTGGCCGATCCCTTCTCTCACCGTGGACGTGCAGCCGGCCCTATGAGTATTCAGCCGGTGCCGCAGTGATCGGAGCGATAGATCCGAACCGGAGGTAGGAATATCCCTATCACCGAGATAGACCACTTTGTGAGCAAGCCACTCAAAGAAAAAATCAAGTTCATAATCCTATTCGGCTTCCTCACATTGGTGCTAAAAACTTTTCAATCAAGCCTCATGTGTTCGGTCTAGTGGTGAGTAGATCTCAATTCCATGGAAAGGCCCATGATGACCCGCATTCACATCTTTATAACCTTGAAGAAATATGCAATACGGGATTCCAAAGTAGTGCTTGTCAAGAATTTACTTGTCTTGCATTATTTTCTTTTTCTTTGAAGGGTCAAGCAAATGAATGGCTTATGTCACTTCCCCACCACCTCTTGCAATCATGGGATGATATACAAACCGAGTTTTTGAAGCAATACTTTCCACCGGGTAGATATTTGGAGTTGAAGGTAAGAGTTGCTAATTTCAAGCAAGATTTAATTGAATCTTTGGACAATGCTTCGGTCCGTTATAAGAAGCTTTTGAGGGCGTGTCCAAATCATGATTATACGATATAAGTACAAGTCCAATTATTCTATAGGGGCTTGCATAAAATGTCAAGGGCACAAATTGATTTGGTATGCCATGGATCACTTATGATGAGCATGGCCCAAGATGTTTATAAGGCTATTGATAGAGTGACAAGAAATGAGAAATTGTGGGATCCCGGCCCAAGTGAAACGGAAGTTGCCATTGGGGATGAGCACAATTCGAATGAGGAAGAAATTTTGAGAGAAATGGCTGTGATAAATAAGAGGGTTGATGAATTACAAGTGGGGAAGAAAGAGTTGAAGCATCAAGAATGTGATGAATTGACATTTGGTGTTTTTCATGTCGAAGAATTATCAAACTCTGATGTATCTACACAAGAAGGAATGGGTTTATTGAGACAACATAGAGATGACTTCTATTTGTGGATGTACCAAGATGTTGGCAATTTGAAAACATCCATTGTGGGACTAAATACAAGAATGAGAATGATGGAAGCATCAATGAGAGGTATTGAAGACCTTTTGATTAGGGAAGGTGAGAGAAATAGTAGTAGGCCCCCGAGGGGATTACCAAGGAACACTGAGAGAAACCCGATAGGAGTCCATGTCTTTACTCGAAGTGGAAAGTTATATAGGCATAATGATGGAAGCAATGTGGTTGAAGAAGATTTGAATGATGAGAAATATGAAGGGTTTAGTGAAGAGGAAGAGGCGATTGTTGATGATTTTTTGAGAAATGATGCCTATGTTGAGGTGGAGAAAGAAGAAGAGGAATGGATTAAGGTTCCGAGATTGTTGAAAACCCGAGAGCTAATGACTTAAGGACCTTATTCAACGAGCATGTTAGAGAGGAAACCGTCAATGAAAGGTCGGCTCACACCGGGAATGATTCAAAAGGTTCTGGAATTTGCACATGAAAGTCGGCTCACGCCGGAATTACAGGGGTGAAACCAGAGAATTCTGCAGTGAAGCCGGCTCACGCCGGTTATAACCCGGTGCACACTGAGAGTAAGAAAAATGTTTCTGGACGTCCTTCAAGGAAAATGGTGCAGAATGATGACACATGGCGTCCACCAAATGCACAAACCTTCAATGAAGCTTCACCATCTTCATCAAACGACAAGGGTAAGGGAAGTATACATTCTAACCCTACTTTAATTGATCTTGAATCACTTCCCTATCCCCCAAGAGAGGAAATCAAAAAGATGAAGTTGGACAAGAAATATGCACGTTTTCTTGACACTTTTTGGCACTTAACTATTAATATCCCTTTCATCGAATCACTCACTAATATGCCGGCGTATGGTAAGTTTCTTAAGGGCATACTATTCGAAAGAAATGGTTGGAAGAATATGAGACGGTTTGTCTAAGTGAGGAGTGTTTCGCCGTGCTTCAACACAAGATCCCTCCTAAACTTAAAGACCCCGGTAGTTTTACGATCCCATGTGAGATTGGGGGATTTTTGTTTGAGAATGCGCTATGTGATCTAGGTGCGAGCATAAACCTCATGTCCTGCAATGATTTCATGAAACTTGGCATATGCAAGCTCAAGCGTACGGAGATGACTCTCCAACTTGCGGATAGATCCATTAAATGCCCAATGGGAGTCATTGATGATGTACTAGTGAAAGTTGATAAGTTTTACTTCCCCATAGATTTTGTTGTTATGGATATGGAGGAAGGGTACACTACACCCCTTATCATCGGTAGACCATTTTTAGCAACGGTGGAGGCCGTGATCGATGTTTGTAAGGGAGAGCTTAGTTTGGGAGTGAATGATGAGCGCGTTATCTTCAACATATACACTTCATTGAAATATCCATGCACTACACTAGAATCTTGTTCTTTTGTGGACACTTCGTGTCCCCTTGTTATGGATTGTACTAACTCGCAGGTAGTTGAAGAATACATGAACAATAAAGCGAAGGCTCACAAACCAAAACCTCAAAAATCGAAGGAAGAGGTCAAGAATCGTTGGGATTGGTGGAATTCGTCTAACCTATGTTGGAGACCGGTATTGATAAAAAAGATGGATGCGGTGCATAAGAATGACCCACCACCAGTGCATTAACGACCTAAGCAAGGCAAAGTATAGCTATAGACTTTAAATTTAGCAAACAACGGGTACTATCATTCCTTTTACTTCTTAAGCATTATCTTTTGGTTGGATTTTGTGCTTATTTGCTACATGCTTATGTGAGTAATTGTTAGTGGTATATTTCATGATGATCTGTATAATTTCCATCATTTCTACCATATAATCCTGTCGAGCAAACGACATTAAACAAAGCGCTACCAGGAGGCTGCCCGTAAAAGTTTGGTATAATATTTTTTGCTTTTTAGTAAGGCCGGGTGTGGCCAATGATCTTTTTGTCTCTACATTTTGGTTGATACATTGCTTGTACTTGGGATTTCTTGTAATTTCATTGGTTGTCTTTCTTGTTCATGCCTACCCACCCATCCTATTATTGCATCCCGATATTTGTTTTGTGCACCATTGCTTTCCCAACCACTTCTTTACCCTCACTTTACATTGGGTACAATGCAAGTTCGTAAGTGGGGAGTGGAGTCATGGTTGGTGTAGCAACGACATTAGTGCTTATTTTTGTATCAAAAATCCCTTAGTTTTGATCTTTTTTAGCATTGTTTAGTTGAGTAAATGTTGGTCCCAGAGAAGGGTGAAACTATAGTCAGAGGGGGGGGGGGGGTGTGGTGAATGACTATAGTGGAGTTTCAAAAACTTTTTCTATTTAAAAGCTTTTGGGCAGCGGATAAGTCCCTTCTTACTATGATGTTTTTCAAATCAGTTTAGACAATCACAGATATAAGTTATGATGTAGGCAAATTAAGTAAGTACTGTAAAGTAAATTGCAGAAATTAAATTGACACAAGGCTTATAGTGGTTCAGGGTGGTGTAATCCCTTAATCCACTCTTCTCCTGTGATGATTGGAGGAATTCACTATTGTTTTCTCAGATACAATAGTATGATTGTCCTTGGCTTCCCAAGCTTCACAATCTACAAGGCTATCACTCCTTGACTGCAAAGCAACCTTGATGATTCGATCTTCCTTTTGCTGCTCCTTCAGATCAAAATCCTTCAACAGCTATCACAGATTCAACTCCTTCTCAGATTGCCTCTGATTCAGTTGCCTCTGTTTGATGTGAATGTGATTCACACAGTTGCTTGATCAATCTCAGTTCTGAGTATGACTTTGTAGTTCTAATATTTGAGTTGATCACTAGATGTATTCTTGTAAGTTCAGAGAGAAGGCTTTTCAAATTGACAGAGTTTCTGCTTTCTTTCCTTTTTTTTGAATCATTGTTTTCTTTTTCTGTCAATGCCTTCTATTTATAGCCTTGAATAACCTTGGTTTTTGAAATTCCGTCCGTTGGCTATATTAATGAGGGAATAATCCTTGATTTCATTCTTGATTCCCCCTTAATTTTATTCTCCTTGTTTTCAGTGATCGGATTCTTTCTTCAAACGTATAGCGTAAAAATCCGTCCTTGATTGATCCTTTAATGATTGTGCATTTAATGCATGATCTTCTCGAATCTTCATCGTATATCAAATTTGATCTTGTAAATGTCTCTTCGCCGCTTTTAGAGCGGTAGAGTGAGCCTTCCGACTTAGCCGTTCATTCTTTCTTCATCGTTCTCTTTGCCGAAAGTCGATGTACTCGGCCCGATTCAATTGCTTTCTTCTTTGTTCTAGTTATTGAAGAGTCTTTGTACTTCATCGATCCTTGATTTGGATGAGACCAAAGGCACACCATTTTTGACTATTGAGTTTCATCACTTAAAAACATGACTTAGACTTATCCAAGGTCATCACGGACTTCCTTGGTTATAAGTCGACCATAATGTCTCATTTCTTCTCTCTTGGTGCTTGGTGGCTTTCCTTTGCCGAATATCTGTTTTGCTTTGCCGTCCTACTAACTAGTACAATACTTGTCTGACTCAACTTATACAACATGTCAGACTCTAAGTAAAGACTTATACAGAGAATTCTAACTTATTTCAGGCTTGCTATAACAGCTAGTATGGCCATCATCAAAACATAATAAAATGTTCCTAACAATTTCCCTTTTGATGATGCCAAAACCTCATAAGCTTTGAACATAAGTAATAAAAAAATTTCATAATAAACAACAGAACAATTTTATTCATCCATCAAAGGGCAATAAGATATTGCAATATTGTATCTCTTTATTTAAAGAACCAAGGCAAACGATAACATTAATAATAAAGCAACAGGTAACATGTTTACTTCTTCATTTCTTCAAACTCGATGCCTTTGTTTGTCCTTGCCTTTGCTTTGCTTTTGCCCTTTTACATTGGGCTTGCCTTCTCTTTCTTTCTTTCAGGCTTAGAGCTTCCTTCCTTTTTGGCGACCAAAAAAGGGCTTCAAGATTTTTGTCTTTCAGATCGGGATCAAGGAGAGGTCCATACCTTTTCTCAAGATCTTGTTCTTGGCCTCGCCAACTTTGAGTAGAAGGTCCAGCTGTTTGCCAGAATGCTCCATTATCTCATCCAGATGCTGAATTTGATGAGTATGAGCATTGAGAGTGTCCACCAATGGCTTAAGATTGTTGTCCATTGTCCCAGCATGGAAATCAAGATTGGTTTGGACATAATGAGGATGAGTTCTTTGTAAGTTGCAAAGTAAGTTCCCTTGTCTCTCCATGACCTCATCTTGGATCTTGATATGGCTGATGAGAGCCTCAATCTTGTGATTGAAGGAGGTTGCTTCACTCCTTAAGGCATTCTTCAGGTTTTGCCTGCTGTAATATTGCCTTTCCATGTCTACAATGAGGGGTTGAATGTCCAGATTGAAGACTCTCTCTGGGTCAATTTCTTCTGGTGCCACATGGACATCCTCTTCATCCTCATCATTTTCACTCTCAGCATCTTCACCTTGCTTCTCCTCATTCTCCACTTCAACTTCTTTCTCTTCCTTTTCCTCTTCTTCTTTTGCATTTTGTGCTTTTTCTTCCATCTGCTCTTGTTCTGCCTCATTAGACACAGGGTCATTTAGAGGTTGTTGTTGAGTGTGGACTGCTTCATCTACCACAGTTCCCCCTTGTGCAATTGTGGGGGAGTTGACAAGTTCGGCTGAGTGAGCTTTATCAGCTGGATCACTTAGGTGGTTGTCAACTTTGCCTGTGCTTTTGAAAAGCACCTCTTGGAGAGTCAGTTCATCATCAGAAATCCCCAAATCTTCTTGAATTGCTTCAAGATTTCCTCTTTCTGATTGTTCATCCTCTGACTCATCTTCTTCTTCATGTATCTCCTCCTCCTCTGATGAAGTGATTCTATATCCTTCTTCACTTTCCTCCAGGTAGGTGACTTCCTCTTGCTGCGTTTCTTCTTCTGTTGCTGCGTTATCACTGATTGTCACAGGCTCATTCAAATTGCTGGTGTCAGGCATAGTGGTCTCCTCTTGTGCCTTTTGAGATCTGGTTCTTCGTCCCACTCCTGATCTACTGCCTTTAGTCTGCTTTCTTTTGCTCCCAGCTATGGGTTTGGGTTTTAAGAAAGCCTTGATGTAAGTAAACATCGTCTTTGATTTGTGTGGAGACTGCAAATTTGTGGGTTGTACTTTCAATTGATTGAACAAATGTTGAAGAGGGAACCCATATGATTTCCTCTCCCAGAAATCACCCTTTTTCTGCAAACCCTTGCCTGGTGCAGTGATAGATAGATCGATTTCCTTTTGAATCTGATCCTTCATTCGATTGAACACAAATGTTGCCCAGTCAAATTTGATGCGATTGTAGATTATGGCCATCGATTTAATTAGTACCTCGATCGAGTTTTCATTGACCCTTTTCGCGCTTCAATATTTTTGGTGATAACCGGTGCAAACTCAAAGCAAATGGAAGTTTGAGCGTTGATCCAGGTAGATTGTATGTTTTGGTTGGTTTTCTTTGGACTTTTGGCTATCTCGGTCCGTAACTTTGTAATGTCGGTTGTCACAAGCTTGACATTGGCGATCCTTTCAATGGAAGGTGCCGTAACGGTTGAGTACACTGGCGTGATGATTATTTCTTTTCCAAAGATTGAGCTTTGGATGCGATCAACTTCAGGTCTTCTTTGTGTTTGGCACAAACTTGGCGTTTTTCAAAATGCTATCGATTCTCATAGCGATTCCGGTTATTGGGGATTTAGAAAGGTCATCACCCCCAAATTCGAGCAAACAATCAACCAAACGTTGAGCTTTTGAGTCATTATCACAAAATGAGAGATAGTGCTCGTTTTTTGAAAACGAGCCGGTGACGATAGATTTTTAAGTAGTATTTTTCAAGAGTGATGATTTGGGAGGATGAAGCCATTTTTACTAAGGTTGGAGAATGAACTTGAGTTTGCAATAGAGATAAAGAAGAGTAGGGTTTGTAATTTGCAAGAGAGCGTAAAGATCTCTGAAAATCTCTAAGTCTTGTTTATATAGTGCGATTTTGGGTTGTGTGAACGTGGTTTGAATATGGAAGAATTTAGTGACATAATGGCGTGATTTTGTGTATGAAAATCACGATATTCGAGGGAAATGGGGGTGTGGTTTGAGGCAAGTAATGATAGAGCCCGTGAATCGAGGAGTTTATAATTCGAAAAGTAATATAATTACCTCTATGATCATAAGTTGATCACCACGTGTGTACTGAATAATCCTCCATAATTTCCTTATTCTCCACGTGTAATCAGAATTGATTTTGTTCACACTTTTAATTTGTCCAAGTCTTTATTTCGGTGAAGTGCCTTCGCGGTCACTTAGCCGTCCCAATAGGTTCTTCACTTAGTCGCGCTTATTTGACTGCTCTAAAAAAATCGCTTAAGTTACCTTCATTGGATACTAGTGCCTTACATGCAAAGATCTCAGTAACGGCAAAGGTCGTACCGATTAATGAAGTCACTTAGCCGATTACTCGATTAGCCGTTGTTTGATACTTAGTCAATTTCAATCATCCCTAACTCGATTTCTCAACATACTAAATCTTTCATAATCGAGTGATTTAGTGAAGATGTTAGCTTGATTGATCTTCGGTGGGTATGTATTTTAGGATGACATCTCCTTTTTCAACATGGTCTCTGATGAAATGATGTCTTACATTGATTGCGGTCTGATCAGGTTATAAATTTATTTTACTTGACCACCAAATACTAGTAATAGCACTAGGTACATCATAGCATAGCGATGGTGAATCAAGGTCGATCCCACAGGGAATCAAAATGTGGACCCTAGGTTCAAATAATTAATTCACCTAATTCGTTATTGGACAACAGTCTAAGACCAACATAAAAGACAAAATAAGATAAACAAACTCAAACTTAAAAGAAACAAACGTAATTAACCTTCCAATTACCAACGTTATCGATCGGACCAAGACAACTTATATAAAATAACTTAACTCATTAACTGTCAATCTGGCTGTATTCATACTTAATTGGCTACGGGAGTCATCCCCTTAACTTGACTTAGCACCGGTTAGATTACTAGATCACTGTGGTATTGTTACGTGACTTCACCTTTTGGGTTTCCATCTCATATAACTCACACGCTCATTACTCTAAGGATGCCGATATTAACCTTACACCTCGCTTAGGCAACATTCCTATGGTTAGGCATACTTCCTAAACGATCGTTCAAGCCCTCGTCCTATTAACAATTACTTGGTATAGTTTCTTGTTAATCTACGATTTACGTATGACTAGGTGTCGACAATTCCCTAATACAAAACTAATCTAGATCTTGCTGAAAGTCCCGAAAGATCGTTCATGAGCCGAACTAGACGTCTTATATTGGTATTTCCTAATAATACGCTAATGAAAAACTGATGAGCGACGTAGCCGTAGCCATACCTACTGAGAAAGTAAATTCAACTAGGTTAAACCCACCATAAAGACGTGGCAGACTTAACTGACAAAATTAGGGCTCGGTCGACCGAGTAAAGGGGCTCGATCGACCGAACGACTTTGCTCGGTCACCCGGACGAATTCAACCCTAATTACATCCTAGAAATAACCTCTCAATGTTTCCTTATACAGAACAGATTAAACAGCAATTCATACATCACTTATATAAACTATCATAGATACACATTAATTAATTCACGTAGAGTCATGAATAAATCTAGATTATGACGTAGGTCATGGGATCCTCTTTGACAAGGTGTCACCACCACCTAACGTCATAGCCGAGAATCACATCATCTAGCTATGTTTAATTAATTCAAACGATAAGAACATAATTGGAAGAATTAATTACTTGAAAATAAAACATGAAGATTAAGGGCTTACATTGTTGCAAAATTCTAACTTGGTTTGAAAAACTCTCAATTTGTTGTGCTCTTTTATGAATGATTGAATCAATGTATGAATGTATATATAATACTAATGACAATGTGTTTATATAGAGCTCAAAACCGACTTAGAAACCGACTAAGGATCGGATTCCCAAACCCTAACCGACTTAAGCAATATCTTTGGACTCTCTTTGGGCTTTAAGTCCACTCGGTCGACCGAATAGCCGGGCTCGGTCGACCGAGCTTTCAACGCTTCGGCTCTGCATTGTCCTGGATCTTTAATTCCTTCTCCGTAGTCCGTCCATAATGCTCATTTGTATTTATCATACAAAAACATAGTTTGTAATACCAAATACTTGATAAATTACCAAATGCATAATAATAAATCGTAACACGGGTATATCTAAATTAGGCACATAATGACTTATTATCACTCTCTTAAGGTTATTTCACATCAAAATCAAGGGTAAAGATTGCGAGAATAATGGGTACAAATCGACCGTCATCAATCGCTTCACTTAGCCTTGTGATCGTCCCGATCAAAGTATTAACAAGTTATTCCCCATATGATCATTTTTCCAGTGGTCACACCATACTCACACAAGAAACCCGAATCAACTCATACTATATATGCTAATAAGATATCCATTATTCACTACTCGGTATGAATCGAAGTGATGTGTGCACATGCATTGGTTTTATAAATGTGGCATGATTAATGGTTATGCCAACTTTGAATTCTCAAGTCCCACCATCATCAGCATTCCTCTGCTTAAGCCTCGCAATGGGTAAAGCACTAGAACAATAAGCAAGAATATATCTATACGGTTTTTGGACTTGGAGACCGAGTACTACTCAAAGCCTCTTAAGAGTTGAATTTTTCAATTCTTCACATTTTTCAAATACTACAAATCTCAAGGAAGAAAAATTTTTAAAGTATCCCCCTATCTTAGATCAAATATAGCAATGAATATTACCACAAGCGCAAGGCTACTTTGGTAATTGACTACAAGCCCAATGTTTAGCTCATTGGTAAAACACAGATATATCTCAAGCTTATTATTCCGCTTTTGTAGCTAGTTTATTAAGAATACATCAGACGATAAGTATTGATTACCAGGCAGGCACAACCCATTATCTATGCAATGTACACATATATTTCCATTTTCTGATAAGCGTGGTAAACGTTGATTCATATTTTGAGTAATCGAATAATAAATAACTACTTGCAACTTATAATATGAATATCTTTAAGCTTACTGAAATTATATCGTAAGAGTATAACATGACCACGTACTAATGAAATATGGTTCCTACCTTATTAAATACAAAATTCGGGAATTCACAAAAGATAAGTGTGATTGTAAGTGTAAAAGTTTTAAATTTACTCATTATTTGATATACAAACTTATTCAAGTATGCTAAATGAGCTAAGTGACTCATACCCCCCACTTAAACTATGCATTGTCCTCAATGTATAAAAATAAGAACAAGGAACTTAGCTCTGGAATAAGTGCGGGAGTTGAACAAGTCTTGATGAACTCCGGAGAATTTTAGCGACAAATCTGATTACCAATCGCAATAAAATGCAACCTCTGCAACATACATCTTTAACAAAACTTGGAACTCGTTACGAGTTAGTCGAGAAAAATATAATCATATCAAATGGATCATAAAAGGTATAATAATTGCCTTAAACATATTTAAGCCCATACTTAATAATTATAGTGAAAATAATGCACAAATATCCAACACATTAAATAAGACAAATTTTATTCATTAGGGAAATTCAAAATGAACTCCATACAACACGACTTAACTTATTGGTACACCGAAATCAATAATTAAAACACATTGATAAAGAGAAAATTAATAGATTAACACAGATGCTTAGTCCGAAGGTATATCGTTCGGATCAACGAAAGCTAATGGAAAAACATTGGGATTGGCTTCAGGAAAATCTTGGAATTGCGCATCGTCATCATGTGGACCGTGATCATCAGCTTGTGCAAGAGGTGGTGCAACAGAATCCAAAGATAGGATAGGCATGGGCCTGACATAGGAGTCACTGCCTAGCACTGGGCACTCAGCTGCCTCACATAATGAAGTGATCAATGAACCATAAGGCAGCATGTGTCTAGGCTTGCAGGCATCGGCAATCATCTCAGAACGCATCAGTGCCCCAATATTAACAGGCCATCCTCTGCTCAACCAATACATCAGCGTAGCATGTGCATAATAAACTGTAGACACATGCTTGGCCGGAATAATGTTAGAACGGATAAGCCTATGTAAGCACTTATCTTCCCACCGCCTAAAGTATGGCTCCTCAAAAGTGCGAGCAACTTCCCCTATTGTCCATGCTATCCCGAGATGGGCACCAACCTCCTCCAACCATGTATCAGACTCATCAAACGTCACTGTGTACTCCGGCTCCTCCTCCGGGGTGTCGAGACCATAATAATTATTAAGAGTCCCCGGAGTAATTACAATGGATTTGCCACGAACCTGGACTAAATTCGTGTGTGGGTGCACGCGTAAATAAGAATAAAACTCTCTTACCCAGTCGACATTAACTTGGCCAGGTGGCGCAACAACCTCTTGCCACCGATAATACTCACTAGATCGAATGACTCTTGACCACGCTTGGTCAAATCTAATCCCGAGCCCGTGTACGGCGAATTGTTGAAGAAATTCCGATAAACCGAAAATACCTTTTGGCTAACGAATTGCGGTACCCCGTTGATCAAGGGTATGGCATCGTTGACTGCTACAAACTGTGCGGAGGATCGTCGTCTTGGTGGCATAATTGCAGAACTGGAACAGAGCAACGCTGACAGATAGATGCAGCAGTATGAAGCTCTCGGTCGACCGAGAGAATGGCCTCGGTTGACCGAGCAGAAAGGTTCGGTCGACCGAACCGATGGAAGCTCTCTGCTTTGAGGTTCAGTCTTCCTGTGATGTACTGGATCGGATAATCCTTCGTAGATCGAGATATATGAACTCGTCACAACTTGTGATATTGGAGGATCATTTAGATTACTATTCCCAATCGTGGGTGGATGGAAGTTATGAGAAAGATTGGAAATGGGAATTAATGGGGAGAAGAAGAAGAAGAAAATTGGGGATTTGGAGAAGATGAAGATTTTGTGGTGTGGAAATGATGAAGAGAAAAAGGAGTTTAAATAGAAATATGTGGAAAGTGAAAGGATTGAAATGGTGGAAGGTGATTGGTGGAGATATGAAGGTAAGGATTGAAGAGTGGAATGGTTTTGTTGGAGGAATAAATTAATGTGGAAAATGAAAAGGTGGATTGGGAAATGAAAAATGGGGATGTGTAAAAATAAATGATAGTTGACCTCCTCAATTTGATACACACGAAATTTTCAAGCTAGAACACATAAGTCTATCACAATTTGAAAAATCCTCACCTCAAAAATCGAATAATCCAGCCACAATCCATTAACATATAAATCTTCACTTTTTCCAAATAATACAAATTTGAAACTAAGCATCTTTTCACCAAATTCTCATCATCAATACATTTTATAATGATTTCTCTTCCTACTCTACTTCACGTTAAAATGATTCGAGTAAAACTTTTGCACATCCGTAACCTAATGGTCATTGGAACACGACAAAAATAAAAAGGCTCTCGTCATTCTACGTTACTTTTATTCATACTAAAAATAAAGATGAAATAAAATAAATGAAACGAAAGAATTCTAAATTTTTGAGTCTATAGCTTGACTTCCAAAATCATCACTCCTAAACACCGCCTTGACTTGCCAGGTTTTCACCCGGCCGACTTTCACCGAAAAGTTTTACCGTCCTTTTCTCGAGAGTGCCCTTCCTTTGGATTTTAGTCCAATGAAAAGACAAATTAAATTGACCATCCGACAAGCGCCGAGTTTTGGATTCATCTCTGATTTTGATGAGCTTTTGTTACTTAACTCTCCTAGTTCGTTTCTTCGCTCTGGTCCTCCTATCCTTAGGTAGGTCTACAGCTTCAATATTGGTCAGGGCTGGTGCAGGCTGAACTGACCTATTCCGACTTAGAATAGTAAGGACTTCCCTCTCATCTTTATCATCGACATTATCATCAGCATCCTTTCCTAGACCTTGAGTGGCATCAAGCTTCTCCGAACCAACTACTTCTAACACATTCACACTTGCCGGTGCAGGGAAATTCGGATTTGTTATCCCATAACACTCGTAACCCTTGGCGTCAAACAATACTATCTCATGTCCGGTCATCCGTATGAAGGCTCTAGCGGTGTTGATAAACGATCTACCCAAAATGATTGGGCATTCGTGATGTTCCTCGATTTCCATTACCACTATGTCTATCTTAAACCGTAATTGCCCCATACCATTAATCATGTTGTTCAGTCTCCCGTCATGATTGTCCTAGTTCCATCTCGCTAATCTAACTTGGAACGGGTGTTAGTGGGTGTTGAAATGAAATTCCTATCACAAAGGCTTTTAGGAAAGATATTAAGGCTCGAACCGAATCAATCAAGGCTAAACCTAAGTGGGTTTGTTCTGGGGTTACTCCAACCATAAAAGCTCCTGGGTCTGCTAACTTTTGCATCAGTCGAGACTCGTCTTTAACCAATATTTCATCTCTAGAACAGATGACAATAGGGCTCTCCTTAGTCTGCGCTACCCTCGACTCTCGATTCTATCTCGGACATGTAATCATCATAATCTAAAGTGAATCGAATCCGAAGAAATTTCCTCTGGATTCAAATAGACATACCTCTTTGCCAATAGGCTTTTTTAGCCTCCTCGATTTCCTTGCCTCTGGATTTTCGCTTTCATCTTTTCTATCCTTTCCATGAGCTTCGGTGTTAACGGCTTTTTGGTGTAGTTTTGGTTCAGAAAACCTTGACTTCTTCTTGGCCTTTGATAAAAGCATTTGATGACATTTTGCTGATCCCCGAGCAGGTTATGTGAGTGATTTACGTCAAATTATCTCGCAATATTTGATAAACAATAAACAATTAGTAAATTGACAAACAAGATGATTGCTCATCTCATTGTCAAACTTACAACCTACAAACAGAAGGAAACAGACAACGGGAAACGACATTGTATATAAAATTAAAGTCGAAAAGGCTCGGTCGACCCGAGTGAATACGTTCGTCGATCGAACGAATATCTTCCCCATTCTGCTTTAATCCTTTAACAGCATACATGTACAGATAATTCGTCAAAAGAAAAATAAATAATTCAACTAAAAACAATAAAGAAAGAACGAAGTAGATAAAATAATTATTTAAACAATCATTGGGCCATTGATTCCCCGGCAACGGCGCCAAAAACTTGATTGCGGTCTGATCAGGTTATAAATTTATTTTACTTGACCACCAAATACTAGCAATAGCACTAGGTACATCATAGCATAGCGATGGTGAATCAAGGTCGATCCCTCAGGGAATCAAAATGTGGACCCTAGGTTCAAATAATTAATTCACCTAATTCATTATTGGACAACAGTCTAAGACCAACATAAAAGACAAAATAAGATAAACAAACTCAAACTTAAAATAAACAAACGTAATTAACCTTCCAATTACAAACGTTATCGATCGGACCAAGACAACTTATATAAAATAACTTAACTCATTAACTGTCAATCTGGCTGTATTCATACTTAATTGGCTACGGGAGTCATCCCCTTAACTTGACTTAGCACCGGTTAGATTACTAGATCACTGTGGTATTGTTACGTGACTTCACCTTTTGGGTTTCCATCTCATATAACTCACACGCTCATTACTCTAAGGATGCCGATATTAACCTTACACCTCGCTTAGGCAACATTCCTATGGTTAGGCGTACTTCCTAAACGATCGTTCAAGCCTCGCCCTATTAACAATTACTTGGTATAGTTTCTTGTTAATCTACGATTTACGTATGACTAGGTGTCGACAATTCCTAATACAAAACTAATCTAGATCTTGCTTTGAAAGTCCCGAAAGATCGTTCATGAGCCGAACTAGTCGTCTTATATTGGTATTTCCTAATAATACGCTAATGAAAAATCGACGAGCGACGTAGCGTAGCCATACCTACTTGAAAGTAAATTCAACTAGGTTAAACCCACCACAAAGACGTGGCAGACTTAACTGACAAAATTAGGGCTCGGTCGACCGAGTAAAGGGGCTCGGTCGACCGAACGACATTTCTCGGTCACCCGGACGAATTCAACCCTAATTACATCCTAGAAATAACCTCTCAGTGTTTCCTTATACAGAACAGATTAAACAGCAATTCATACATCACTTATATAAACTATCATAGATTCACATTAATTAATTCACGTAGAGTCATGAATAAATCTAGATTATGACGTAGGTCATGGGATCCTCTTTGACAAGGTGTCACCACCACCTAACGTCATAGCCGAGAATCACATCATCTAGCTATGTTTAATTAATTCAAACGATAAGAACATAATTGGAAGAATTAATTACTTGAAAATAAAACATGAAGATTAAGGGCTTACATTGTTGCAGCCCTAACTTGCTGAAAAACTCTCAATTTGTTGTGCTCTTTTATGAATGATTGAATCAATGTATGAATGTATATATAATACTAATGACAATGTGTTTATATAGAGCTCAAAACCGACTTAGAAACCGACTAAGGATCGGATTCCCTAAACCCTAACCGACTTAAGTAATATGCTGGACTCTGCTGGGCTTTAAGTCCACTCGGTCGATAGAATAGCTGGGCTCGGTCGACTGAGCTTTCACTGCTTCTGGGCTCTGCATTGTCCTGGATCTTTAATTCCTTCTCCGTAGTCCGTCCATAATGCTCACTGTATTTATCATACAAAAACATAGTTTGTAATACCAAATACTTGATAAATTACCGAAATGCATAATAATAAATCGTAACACGGGGTATATCTAAATTAGGCACATAATGACTTATTATCACTCTCTTAAGGTTATTTCACATCAAAATCAAGGGTAAAGATTGCAGAATAATGGGTACAAATCGACCGTCATCATACATCAATGTGCTTTGTTCTTGAATGCAATACTGGATTTTCAGTAATAGATATTGCACTTGTGTTATCACACATGATTGGAATTGTTCTCTCTTCCACTCCATAGTCCCTTAGTTGTTGTCTTATCCACGAAGATTTGTGCACAACAACTACCTACCGCTATATATTCTCGCTTGGTTTGTTGATGTAGATATGGAGTTTTGCTTTTCTTGAACCAAGAGACTAGTCCGGTTCCAAGCATTTGGCAAGTTCCAGAGGTGCTCTTTCTATCTATTTTGCATCCAGCATAGTCAGAGTCTGAATATGATATCAATGTAAATCCTCCATCTTTTGGATACCAAATACCAACATTTATAGTGTTTTTCAAGTATTTGATTATCCTTTTAGCTGCTAGAAGATGTGATTCTTTTGGTTGAGCTTGAAATCTTGCACACACTCCTATTGCAAATGCTATGTCAGGTCTGCTTGCAGTTAAGTTCTGATCAACATCTTTTCCTCCATCATCTTTTCCAAGTATGACTCTGGCACACATTGGTGTGTCTGCTGTGCCACTTGTATCCATCCCATACTTGTGTATCAAATCTCTTGTATACTTTGCTTGACTAATGAAAATGCCATCCTTCATTTGCTTTACTTGAAGGCCAAGGAAGTAGTTTAATTCTCCCATCATGCTCATCTGAAATTTGCTCTTCATCAGGTTTGCAAATTTCTCACACGATTTTCATCCTCACGATCCAAAGATTATATCATCAACATAGATTTGTACTAGCAATGTGCTTGCTCCTTCCTCCAGTTTAAATAGAGTCTTGTCAATAGTTCCTTTGTTGAATCCATTCTTGATCAGAAACTGTGATAGTGTTTCATACCAGGCTCTAGGTGCCTGTTTGAGGCCATAGAGGGCCTTCTTGAGTTTGTATACTTTGTCTTCTTTTCCTTTAATTTGAAATCCAGGAGGTTGTTCTACATAAACTTCTTCTTCCAAAAGTCCATTTAGGAATGCACTCTTAACGTCCATTTGATAGACTTTGAAGTCTTTGTGTGCAGCAAATGCTAGAAAAAGTCTGATTGCTTCCAATCTTGCTACTGGAGCAAAAGTTTCATCATAATCTATTCCTTCAGCTTGGGAATAGCCTTTTGCAACTAGCCTTGCTTTGTTTCTGACAACAGTTCCTTGCTCATCCATCTTGTTTCTGAAAACCCATTTGCACCAATGATGTTTGCCATTTCAAGTCTATCAATAAGTTCCCAGACTTCATTTCTTTCAAATTCATTTAGTTCTTCTTGCATGGCTGTGATCCAATCTGCATCTTGGATTGCATCATCTATAGTCTTGGGTTCCACTTGTGATAGAAAGCAAGTTAGCATGTGCTCCAGTTGTCTTCTGGTTCTAACTCCTGTGTGAATATCTCCAATAACTTGTTCTTCAGGATGGTCTCTTAGCCAAATTAGATCTGGTTGAAGTTGTTCTACACTTGGTGCTTCCATGCCTTCATGCTGAGTATGAACTTCAGCTTCAGGTGCTTCTTCTGTTGTATTGATATGTGGCTCCTCTTGATTTTAAAAAAGATGATTCAAGATAGTAGCTGGTATGGTTGCATTTGTATAGATTTGCCTCTGTGCTGCTTTCTCTTTCTTTGGTCTTGAAGATCTTCACCATTTGTATATGGTTCATCAAAAACCACATGTATTGATTCTTCAATAACCAATGTTCTTTTATTGAGTACTCTGAATGCTTTGCTGGTGTCTGAGTATCCCATGAAGATTGCTTCATCAGCCTTTTCATCAAAGGTATGCAGCTGGTTCCTGTTTAAGACCAAACATTTTGATCCAAACATATGAAAATATGAGATATTGGGTTTTCTACCATTCCATAATTCATATAGAGTCTTTCCATGATATTTGTTGATGATTGATCGCTTTTGTGTATGACATGTCTTGTGTTTCTTTGCTTGACCCAAAATCTCTTTGGCAAGCATGCTTGACAATCATTGTTCTGACTGCTTCTTTGAGAGTTCTGTTTCTTCTTTCTGCTACACCATTTTGTTGTGGAGTTCCTGCTGCAGATAGTTGATGTAGTACTCTATTTTCTTCACAATAGGTTCTGATAATTTCATTTAGAAATTCAGTGCCTCTATCTGATCTGATCTTGATAATTTTTAGCTCTTTCTCATTCTGGAGTCTTCTCAGCAAGTCTGGTAGCTTCTTGAGTGTTTCTTTCTTCTTGTTCATGAAGATGGTCCAGGTGTACTTTGAGAAGTCATCCACCACTACAAGAGTATATTTCTTACCACTCACACTTACTGGTGTGACTGGTCCAAAAAGGTCCATGTGCAACAGATGTAGAATTCTTGTTGTGGATTGATAAGGTTTTGACTTGAATGAACTTTTGATCTGCTTTCCTTTCTGACATGCATCACATAGACTTTCTTTCTTGAATGTGATCTCTGGCAGCCCTTCAACTAGCTTGCTTTTTGATAGTTTGTTGATGGTCTTGAAATTCAGGTGATTTAATCTTCTGTGCCAAATCCAGCTTGTTGATTGATTATTCTTGACAAGTAGACAAGTTTCTGCCTTGGCTGTTCTCCAGTCCACCACATACATGTTGTCTTGTCTTCTACCTGCAAGAACTACTGTGTTGGTTTGACTGTGAATCACTTTGCATCCTTCTTTGTTGAAGTGCACATTGTAGCCATTGTCACAGAATTGACTGATGCTCATCAGATTGAAGTTAAGTCCCTTGACATGTAAACATTTTGAATTTTTAGATTGTTCTTGAGTATTGTGCCTTCCCCCTTAATCTTGCCAGGGTTTTCTTTTCCTCTAAATGTGACTTTGGGTCCATCAAAAGCTTTGAAATCAGTGAGCCATTTCTTGTTTCCTGTCATGTGTCTGGAACATCCATTGTCTATGTACCAGACATCCTACAAAACAGATTAATTAGGTTTAGGTACCCAACACTGTTTGGGTCCATACTTGTTAGCAAACATGCCTCCCATACCTAGTGTGTATCCAAAAGGTTTTCTTTTTGGATAATTGAAGTCATCAACTTCATATGTATAAGGCATGGCAGAATAGCTTCTAATATTTTTACAGAAGGTATTCTCGATACTTTCTCTACCTTTTGGTGCCATTACATCTTTCTTCACTTTCCAATATGCAGTGAAACCATTCTTGCTTCATGTGTCTAGAAGCAGTTGGTTTTTCTTAAGCACATGATGCATTTTGTGGAATGGTTTCTCTTGTATTTTGGAGGTGCAACATTCCAATCATCCTCCGAGGGTAAAGTCCGCTTTACCTTTCGGATGCCAGATTGTTCTTGATTGACTGGAATGAGGATTTGATTTCTTTGTTTCACTACAATCGGGTTTTGACTTCACCGGAACAGGATGATATGTTGGAATCATGGTCTGTCCCTTTCTAAATTTTGGTCCACTAGTGGTTCTAAATTTAGAATGGTGTTGACCATTATTCCTACTTTCATCCTGACTGTTGTAGCCAAGACCAGATCTGGATCCAAACCTTTTTGAGGGTTTGTAAGCTAGTGCTTTTAGTGGTGCAGTGGTTACCTTTACTGGTGAGGAGATTTTCTTAACTGATCTGTTAATAACAGATGTATGATCATCTGCTTTTTGTTGATCATTTAAGTAGGTCTCCTTACTAGTTAATTCAGCTTTTGCTTTATCCAGTTCTTTCTTTAACCTCTTATTCTCTTTTCTTAGATCCTTGCATTCCTTTTCCAGAATTTCATGATTCTTTTCAATTTCATCGAATTTAGTCATGAGATTTTGAACTAGGTCTGCTGTATCTAATGGGAGACTAGAAGATTGTGCAGTGTTAGATGTGGATGCATTTGATGAGGAACAGGAACTAGATGTTACCTCAGTTTCATCTGATTCTTTAGTCATTAAACATAGGTTTGTTTCCTCGATTATGAAAGTTATCACCTTCATCTTCATCCAATTCTTTGGTCATGAGGCATAGACATGCTTTTTCATTTTCTCTTGTCTTCTTCATTCTTGTCATCCTAATCGAGATGATTCTTCATTCTTTTCACTTCTTTGGATTTTGCCTTGAGTGCCTTCTTGCCCTTTCTCTTTTGGGATGCTTTGTATTTCTTCTTTTCATCATTTTGTCATTTTCTTGGGACAATCACCTTGAAGTGACCTCTCTTATTGCGGTTGAAGCATCTGTATTCATCATCTTTCTTCTTCATGTCTCTGTTTGAGCTTGACTTTTTGTTTGATGTTGAACTTCCTTTGAATGGCTTCTTTTTAAACTCACAAAACGCTTTAACTAATAAAGCTACCGTTCTTTCGATTCTTGTGTCTCTTTCTTTGATGCATTCGGCAAAGTTACTTTCTTGGGTGTGCGGCTAATGCGGTGATTTTGTGTGTCTCTCGCGGAGCACCATCTTCACCGTTCAATTCGAATTCATGAGCTTTTAAGCGGGACATCGATTGTCGAGTGTCGTTGCTTGCAAGATTTGTAGTTCCTCCGATTCACGATGTTATGATCTTTCATCTTTCGTAGTCCTCTCAAGATCTTGAGCATACTTCTTTACGGGGATATGTGTGTCAAAGTCATTGTGCGATTCATCGATGATGCTTGAGAATCACATTTGTCCATTTGATCAATGGATTCACCAGTCTTCATTTTGAAGTTCTCAAATTTTTGTTTTGCAACGAGATAATTTGTTTTCTTTAACTCCTTCGATCCTTCATTAATCAATGATAGCTTGTCCCACATCTCCTTTGTTTGTTTTGCGCCTTTGATTCTCATGAACATGTTCTTTGTCTAGGGTCTTCAAGATCATGTCTTTTGCAACAAAGTCCGATTTGCTCTTCTCCCGTCATCCTTGGTCCAATCCTTTTTAGGTTTGTCAAATTCCTTTCCTTGATCTCGCTCTTGTGCCTACCACCGTAGTGATTGTGATTGGTCCATCATTGATTACATCCAAATCTCTTCATGAGTTCTTTGCAAGATGAATAGCATTCTTATTTTATATTCATCAAAGTTGTTAACATTAAAAGCAGTACTTTTGATAAAAGTTTGAGGAATCCATCGGTATAATTGAATATATAAATGACAGTGAATGGAAAACTCAGATTTGAAAACTGCTTTGAAAATATGTGATCTCCTACTTACCGAGTAGATCCGAGCAGGTTACGATACTAGGAACACCGCTCTCGATACCAATTGTTGGTCCCAGGAAGGGTGAAACTATAGTCGAGAGGGGGTGTGGTGAATGACTATAGTGGAGTTTCAAAAACATTTTTTCTATTTAAAAGCTTTTGGGCAATGGATAAGTCCTTTCTTACTATGATGTTTTTCAAATCGGTTTAGACAATCACGAGATATAAGTTATGATGTAGGCAAATTAAGTAAGTCTTTGTAAAGTAAATTGCGAAAATTAAATTGACACAAGGCTTATAGTGGTTCAGGGTGGTGTAATCCCTTAATCCACTCTTCTCCTCGTGATGATTGGAGGAATTCACTATTGTTTTCTCGATACAATAGTATGATTGTCCTTGGCTTCCCAAGCTTCACAATCTGCAAGACTATCACTCCTTGATCGCAATGCGGCTTGATGATTCGATCTTCCTTTTCTTTGCTCCTTGAGATCAAAATCCTTCAACACTATCACAGATTCAACTCCTTCTCGATTGCCTCGATTGATTTGCCTCGATTTGATGTGAATGTGATTCACACGATTGCTTGATCAATCTCAGTTCTGAGTATGACTTTGTAGTTCTAATATTTGAGCTGATCACTAGATGTATTCTTGTAAGTTCAGAGAGAAGGCTTTTCAAATTGACAGAGTTTCTGCTTTCTTTCCTTTTTTTTGAATCATTGTTTTCTTTTACATCAATGCCTTCTATTTATAGCCTTGAATAACCTTGGTTTTGAAATTCCGTCCGTTGGCTATATTAATGAGGAATAATCCTTGATTTCATTCTTGATTCCCCTTAATTGTATTCTCCTTGTTTTCATGATCGATTCTTTCTTCAAGCGTATAGCGAGAAAATCCGTCCTTGATTGATCCTTTAATTATTGTGCATTTAATGCATGATTGTAATATCCCGAAATTTTGACTTACTAATTGATTAATAAAGGATCTAATTATTCGGGAAATTATGGGATTTAATAATTTTTATGAAGGGATTTATTAGTAATTAAAAAGGGGTTTTAATCACTTAATGAATTAAAAGGGTTTTCAATACCGGTTTTTTTTCCTCCTTATTTTTCCCCAAGCAAAATTTTTCACCTCAAACCCCCCTTGCCGCCGACTTGCTTGTGAGGAGGAAGGAGAAAAATCTCTCCTTGGTGTTTAGGAATTCGCCATCGGTAATCATTTGTTTTTCTTTTATAGATTCGAGCTTCGTTGAGGATCGTTTCTAGCTTAGCAAGGGCTTTCAAAAACGCAATTCCGGTAAGGATAATTCTATCTTTGTCAAAAGTTTAACTTGATCTTTGTAAAAGTTTAATTTAAGACTTCTATGCTTGTGTGCCACGGTTTTGGTGTGTTAAACATTCCTAGTAGTGTGTTTTGTGTTAGTTAAAATCTACAATCGATATGATACCTTTGTATGAAGTTTTCGGGCCTAAAGTGTTGTTTTATTGTCTTGTGTTGTGGAGAAACGGTTCGAAATTGCGTAGAGAGCTTTTAGGGTTTTAGTTGAAACCAGTGACGGGCGTCGCCTTGAGAGGACGGGCGTCGATCTTGGTCTCAACAGACGGGCGTCCGATTCTGGGCGGGCGTCTGAAGGGCTACTTTTGATTCGGGATGTAAAGTTTTACGGTGGGCGGGCATCCAAGTATAATGGACGGACGTCCAGTGCTAAAACCGATTCGAGATGTAACAGTTTCCTTGGGCGCTTGCGTCGAGATCTTGGGCGGGCGTCTACTTTTTCCAAACGGGCGTCCAACATTCCAGGCGGGCGTCCCGGTTTAAATGTTCTCTCTTCTTTGTTAGCTATGGATAAACCTTATGAGCATGTTTTGTAAGTTGTGTTTGGATGAGACAACGGTATTGGTAACATTGGGTTTTGGATTTTAGGCATAGGAGTTCGTAGACCCGTAGTGGTCGGGCCGGATAGGGTAGCTCCCAAAGCCGTAAACCGGGAAGGTTTCTTTACGACTTCAATGACCCTACGTGTTTGGGGAGTTGCGAGGCGATGTGGTCGGGCCGATAGGGTAGTACCCGAAGCCGGGAACCGGGAAGGTTTCCTTGCACCCCAAAGACGTGATGGTCCACCTAGTATGGTACCATTGGATGACCTTTAGGACCTCCTCTCTGTGGCTTTACCCTTTTGAGGGATGTGCACATTCGGGACCTTTAGGTGGCTAGTTGTGATGTTTGGTATCTCATTGTAGGCGGTCGTAACTTTTATAGATTGGTTGGGTCCTTCATAAATTTAGTAGTACCTTTCTTGAGTTGGTTTTACTTTTGTACACTAGATTTACTCTTACTCAACTTTATAGTTGACGGTTTGTACTTTCGTTTGACCCTGCTATGATCCATTTATGGGGAGCAGATTCTTAGCAGGTACTTCTATGGATGTTTGCTTGTTGCTGGGATGTCGCGGGGTTTGAGAGCCACGTAGTCGCAGTCACATGTTGTCTACATTATTTGAATTTTAAATTCTAAAGATTTTGATGTTCCGCATAATTACATTTTTTTTCCGGATTTGTACTCACTTTAATATTTTCTTTCAAGATAATGAATGTTTATTTTCTTTCTGTTGTGGAATGTTGAATGTTACCACCACGACTGTGTGTCGCGATGAGAGGCACTACGGTGACCAATACCGGCGGCCGACGGGATTGGAAACCGGGGTGTTACAAAGTGGTATCAGAGACGTTCGACTCCAGGACCACCACCTAAAATGAACCTTAAGAATAAATTCACTAAAATAAGCATAGTGAGGATGTGTGGGGTAGGTATTGAGGTCTATGTAGGGAAGGTACGGTGAATTACGATGTATGTGGAAATGTGGCTGCATGTTGCAATTCATTTTGGACAGTGAGTGTTAGTATATGTGAAATATTCTATGGCATAATATAGGCGATAATTGAATGTATGATTGTTTACATTTGTAGTTTTAGCTATGCCTCCTAGGAATGGAAATGAGAGGACCAAATGATTGACCAGATTGGTTAAGATGAATCAAGACTGATTCAGCGGTCAACAAGTGACGAGAGGATCGTTCACGAGGGTCAACCACCGGCATGACTAGGGCCGTGAGTCGGCGGCCGCCTAGTCGATGCGATGGTAAGGAGATCTAAGGGACTCGGCGGTGGATTAGAGAGTTTGAAAAGATCTTCGCCACTCTGGGCTGTCCAGAAGAACTGAAGGTCGACCAAGCTGCTTTCTACTTGGTTGACAGGGCTGATCTGTGGTGGGGTGCTAACAAAGACCGGTTGGCTCAGACTGTAAATGAGCAAGGGGAAACGGTATTGGTACCACTGAACTGGACCGAGTTTAAGCAGAGCCGAGGCGTGAATTCTTTCCCGAATCCAAGAGGAAAGAGTCTGCGGGTGGAGTTCGATAATCTCCGGCAGGGGATATGACCGTGCAAGAATATTACGAAGTTTGTCGACTTGGCGGTTTATGCATCCGAGCTAGTGCCGATCAAGAGGCCAAGATGGTGAAGTTTGAGCAACACTTAGATTTAGCGATCCGGGATCGCATGGGGGCATAGCGAGGGCTTCACGAGCTTAAAGAGATGTGTGAAGTAGCATGCAACATTGAAAGAATTCGGAGAGAGGTTAAAGCGACATATGCTACTAACAAGAGGAAGAGTGTCTCTCGAGGACAATCGGGGCGACAAAAGCGAGCAATTCGGAAACCCACCAAGACGACCGTCCTTTTCGGAAAATTCCCACCTTACCAGGCGGTGGCGGTCACCAACGAGAGGTAACTCTCGGGGTTTAGTCGGCCACGAAGTTATCATTGCACCAGCGGTGCCGAGAAATCATCCGGTACCGATTGTTCAGTCTTGAGTTCGATGTCACAATTGCGGGAAGTTTGGACATAGACGGTATGAGTGCTTTACGGCTCCCACACCGCCGGGTCGGCATCGGTTACGAGGAAGCAACATGGGTGGGACTCCGGGGAGCAACACGGGGAACATGGGTAGGGGTAACCAAAGAGCAGAGTGGTACTCTGCGTAGAGCCGACAAGGGTGCACTGCGCCACCACTTGGTGGAAACAGAAACCGACCATCGTGGTCGGCCAAAGACCACGATTCGGTGAGAAAAAAATCAGGCCGGGAGATTATTCGACCGGGGCGGAGAGGAGGCGAGCGAGCAACCACGTAGTGACGGGTAATTTTCTCGTTAACTCATTCTTATCCTATGTACTTTTTGATTCGGTGCATCATGTTCCTTTGTAGCAAGTTCGCATGTTTTTGAGGTTAGGTCTAGCTACATTTGAGGTAATTGACAGCAAATTTATGCAACCATCAGGAGAGTTAGTACCATGTTCTAAGTTGTATAGAGATGTACCATTAGTGATTTTGGGAGTCAACTTGTCGGTTGACTTGATCGAGTTCCCTCTCGAGAACTTCGACGTTATTTTGGGTATGGATTGGTTGAACCGGCATAAAGCCAAAAGTGACTGTGAGCAGAAGAAGGTGACTTTGAGAGGTCCTAAAGGGGTGCGGGTATCTTACAAGGGATTTGTGGATAAACCGAATGTGAAGATCATTTCGGTGGTGACTTTGGGATCTCTCGTCAAGAGAGGGTACCCGTTGTTTATGTGTCACGTGCATGATGTAAGCACAAGGGATCCTAAACTAACGGACATTGACGTAGTCCGTGATTTTGGGGACGTATTCCCGGATGAGATACCAGGTATGCCACCCCAGAGGGAAGTAGAGTTTGCAGTGGAGTTGGTGCCCGGGACCAGACCGATATCGAAAGCACCCTATCGTATGGCACCTAAGGAATTAGCCGAACTAAAGGTACAATTGGAAGAACTGCTCGATAAGGGGTATATCCGACCGAGTGTGTCACCGTGGGAGCACCGTGTTATTTGTGAAGAAGAAGGATGGTAGTATGCGGTGTGTATTGATTACCGGAGGCGAACAACGTCGTCGATGAAGAACAAGTATCCGTTACCTAGGATCGATGACTTGTTCGATCAACTACGAAGCGTGTATTTTCGAAGATTGATTTGCGATCGGATATCACCACCAGGGTAGCGGATCACGGATATCCCAAAGACCGCATTTCGTACCAAATACGGACATTATGAGTTCACGGTCATGCCTTCGGATTGACCAACGCACGCCAGCTTTCATGGATTTAATGAACAGGTATTCGGACCTCTACTTAGACCAGGTTTGTAGTAGTCTTTATCGATTTACATCCTGGTCTACTCTAAGACTAAGGAAGAACATGCCGAGCACCGAGGCTCGTCGCAGCGAGTTTCTGAGAAAAACAATCAGTATCTGGCCCATGTCTAAATGTGAATTACGGTTTTGGAGCGAGTGGCATTCTTGGGGCATGTTGTCTCGAAAGACGGTGTATCCGTTGATCCGAGCAAGATAGAGCGGTGGCGAGGTGGCCAACACCTAAGAATGTTGCGAAATTGAAGCTTTTGGGTTTGGCTGGATATTACCGAAGATTTGTAAAAGACTTTTCCAAGATTGCGGGCCGATGACCTGCGTTGATGCGAAAAGAGAACCGGTTTAAGTGGGATGACAATTGCGAGAGGGCGTTTCAACTACTTAAGGAACGGTTGACCACAGCTCCGGTGCTAGCATTACCCGACGGGAATGAGGACATCGAGGTTTATACTGATGCATCGAAGAATGGTCTGGGTTGCGTACTGATGCAACGGAGGCGAGTGATCGCGTATGCATCGAGGCAGCTGAAACCATACGAGGGTAACTACCCGACTCACGACTTAGAGTTGGCAGCTGTGGTCTTCGCATTGAAGATATGGCGACACTACCTGTACGGAATAACTTTCAAGGTGTTTTCAGATCACAAGAGTCTGAAGTACATATTTACACAGAAGGAGCTCAACATGCGTCAGAGGCGTTGGTTGGAGCTAATTAAAGATTATGACATGGAAATCCAATACCACGAAGGGAAGGCCAATGTAGTGGCGGACGCTTTGAGTCAGAAATCGATTCATTCCTTGTGCGAGGAAGTAGCTCGGATCAGACTACGAGAAGAGTTGGACCGCATGGATATCTGTGTCATCCAGAAGGGCGGAGATAAAAGCGACTTCGTCTTACAACCCGAATTATACGCTGAGATCCGGGCGAGACAAGTGGGTGACAGGGTAATTGAGGCAAAGAAGGCCAAGATTGAGTGCAGATGGAGCGGCTGATTTTACGTTACGAGGATGGTAGTATCCGGTTTAAGGGTCGGTGGTGTGTACCCGGCCGACGAAGAACTCAAGAGGCGGATCTTGGGTGAAGCTCATAAATCGCCTTATTCGGTTCACCCGGGAGGAGACAAACTGTATAAAGATCTCAGGAAAACCTTTTGGTGGCCCAATATGAAACGCGAAGTGGCAGAATTTGTGGCAAAGTGCTTGACTTGTCAGAAGGTCAAGATTGAACATCGACGGCCACAGGGTACACTGCAGCCGTTGGATGTGCCGGTTTGGAAGTGGGATTCCATCTCCATGGATTTTGTATGCGGATTACCGAGGAGCCCTAAGGGGAATAATATGATTTGGGTCGTTGTGGATAGATCGACCAAATCGGCGCATTTCATTCGATGAAAGACACTTGGAGTAAGACGGAGTTGGCTATGGCTTACCGGAGGAATATTGTGAAACTACATGGTATACCCGACATCATTGTGTCGATAGAGATCACGAGATTCATATCTCGGTTTTGGCAGGAGCTACGAATGAGTACAGCTTTTCACCCTGCTACCGATGGTCGACGGAGAGGACCATACAAACTTTGGAAGACATCTTTGAGGGCATGTGTGTTAAATTCAAAGGCTCTTGGGAGGAAAAGCTCAATCTTATTGAGTTTTCATACAACAACAACTACTACCATGCCATATTAAGATGGCACCTTTTGAGGCACTTTATGGTAGGAAGTGCAAGAGTCCGGTTTGTTGGGACGATTCGTCCGAGGCAGTGATTTTGGGACCGCAAATGATCGAAGATACGGTCAAGCAGGTATAGACGATCCGAGAAAAGATGAAGGCTGCCCAAGATAGGCAGAAGAGTTATGCACTTTACACCGCCGGGATATTGAGTTCGCCGTGGGCGATAAGGTATTGCTCACGAGTATCACCAACCGAGGAGTAATGCGTTTTGGCAAAAGGAAGTTGAGTCCCAAGTACGTGGGGCCATATGAGGTCTTGGACCGTATAGGTGAAGTGGCATATTGACTCGCCTTGCCACCGGCGTTGGATAAGGTGCATAACGTGTTCCATGTATCTCAATTGCGCAAGTACGTGAGTGACCCTTCCCACGTGATTGAACCGGAGGTGGTTGAGCTAGACCGATCCTTGACTTACGAGGAGGTACCGGTGCGAGATATTAGATACTAAGGTACGGAAAACAAGGGGCGTGAGGTTAGCATCGTAAAGGTCTTATGGTCTAACCATGCCACCGAGGAGGCGACATGGGAAGCTGAGGATGCTATCACGCGACGTAAGTACCCGCATTTGTTCTCTTAAGGTATGCAATTCTCAAGCCTTGTTCATAAAATCCTTTTGCTTATCTTCGGGGACAAAGGGTGCTTTAAGGGGGGTGTGGATTAACGCCCGATACGAACCTGAACTTCGAGGACGAAGTTTTGTCTTAAGGGGGGGAGGATGTAATATCCCGAAATTTTGCCTTACTAATTGATTAATAAAGGATCTAATTATTCGGGAAATTATGGGATTTAATAATTTTTATGAAGGGATTTATTAGTAATTAAAAAGGGGTTTTAATCACTTAATGAATTAAAAGGGTTTTCAATACCGGTTTTTTTTCCTCCCTTATTTTTTTCCCCAAGCAAAATTTTTCAGCCTCAAAACCCCCCGCCGCCCGACTTGCTTGTGAGGAGGAAGGAGAGAAAATCTCTCCTTGGTGTTTAGGAATTAAATCATCGGTAATCGCTGTTTTTCTTTTATAGATTCGAGCTTAGTTGAGGATCGTTTCTAGCTTAGCAAGGGCTTTCAAAAACGCAGCAATTCCGGTAAGGATAATTCTATCTTTGTCAAAAAGTTTAACTAGATCTTTGTAAAAGTTTAATTTAAGACTTCTATGCTTGTGTGCCACGGTTTTGGTGTGTTAAACGTTCTAGTAGTGTGTTTTTGTGTTAGTTAAAATCTACAATCGATATGATACCTTTGTATGAAGTTTTACGGGCCTAAAGTGTTGTTTCTTCTTTGTGTTGTGGAGAAACGGCTCGTAAATCGCGTAGAGCTTTTAGGGTTTTAGTTGAAACCAGAGTGGGCGGGCGTCGCCTTGAGAGGACAAAGCGTCAGATCTTGGTCTCAACTTCGAGGCGCGCGTCGATTCACGGGCGGGCGTCGAAGAGCTACTTTTGATTTAGGATGTAAAGTTTTACGGTGGGCGGGCGTCCAAGTATAATGGACGGACGTCCGTGTTAAAAACCGATTCGAGATGTAACAGTTTCCTTGACCCGCGTCGAGATCTTGGGCGGGCGTCTACTTCTTCCAAACGGGCGTCCAACATTCCAGGCGGGCGTCCAGCTTTAAATGTTCTCTCTTCTTTGTTAGCTATGGATAAACCTTATGAGCATGTTTTGTAAGTTGTGTTTGGATGAGACAACGGTATTGGTAACATTGGGTTTTGGATTTTGGGCATAGGAGTTCGTAGACCCGTGAGTGGTCGGGCCGGATAGGGTAGCTCCCAAAGCCGTAAACCGGGAAGGTTTCCTTCGACTTCAATGACCCTACGTGTTTGGGGAGTTGCGAGACAAATGATGTGGTCGGGCCGGATAGGGTAGTACCCGAAGCCGGGAACCGGGAAGGTTTCCTTGCACCCAAAGACGTGATGGTCCACCTAGTATGGTACCATTGGATGACCTTTAGGACCCTCCTCTCTGTGGCTTTACCCTTTTGAGGGATGTGCACATTCGGGACCTTTAGGTGGCTAGTTGTGATGTTTGGTATCTGTTATGGGCAGGTCGTAACTTTTATAGATTGGTTGTGTCCTTCATAAATTTATAGTACCTTTCCTGAGTTGGTTTTACTTTTGTACACTAGATTTACTCTTACTCAACTTTATAGTTGACGATTTTTACTTTCGTTTGACCCAGCTATGATCCATTTATGGGGAGCAGATTCTTAGCAGGTACTTCTATGGATGTTTGCTTGTTGCTGGGATGTCGCGGGGTTTGAGAGCCACGTAGTCACAGTCACATGTTGTCTACATTATTTGAATTTTAAATTCTAAAGATTTTGATGTTCCGCATAATTACATTTTTTTTCCGGATTTGTACTCACTTTAATATTTTCTTTCAAGATAATGAATGTTTATTTTCTTTTTGTTGTGGAATGTTGAATGTTACCGCCACGACTGTGTGTCGCGATGAGTGGCACTACGGTGACCAATACCGGCGGCCGACGGGATTGGAAACCGGGGTGTTACAATGATCTTCTGAATCTTCATCGTATATCAAATTTGATCTTGTAAATGTCTCTTCGCCGTTTTTAGAACGGTAGAGTGAGCCTTCTGACTTAGCCGTTCATTCTTTCTTCACTGTTCTCTTTGCCGAAAGTCAGTGTACTCACCGATTCACTGTTTTCTTCTTTGTTCTAGTTATTGAAGAGTCTTTGTACTTCACTGATCCTTGATTTGGATGAGACCAGTGCACACCATTTTTGACTATTGAGTTTCATCACTTAAAAACATGACTTAGACTTATCCAAGGTCATCACAGACTTCCTTGGTTATAAGTCAGACCATAATGTCTCATTTCTTCTCTGCTGGTGCTTGGCTGGCTTTCCTTTGCCGAATATCTGTTTTTGCTTTGCCGTCCTACCAACTAGTACAATACTTGTCTGACTCAACTTATACAACATGTCAGACTCTAAGTAAAGACTTATACAGAGAATTCTAACTTATTTCAGGCTTGCTATAACAGCTAGTATGGCCATCATCAAAAGATAATAAAATGTTCCTAACACTGTACAATGCATATATTTCATGGATTTGAAGTTGTAATGATTACTGATCGGGGTCGATCAGGTTATAATAAAATACTCGACCACCATAAACCAATACTAGCAAGAGGACTAGGCCCATCGTAGTATAGCAATAGTGAATCAAGGTCGATCCCACAGGGAACCAATTGTGGATCATCTTATATACAAACAATTAATTAAACATGTGAAGGACATAAAGGCGGTCTACGACCAACATAAGACAAGAAAAGATAAAGACACGACTCGACACAACGTAATTAACCTCCCCAATTATAGCCTTTATCGTTTGGACCTAGATAATTTATATAATAAACTGAACTTATTAACTGTCAATCCGTTTGTATCTATCTTAGATTGGCTACGGAGTCATCCTCTTTAACTTGACTTAGCACCGGTTAGGTTGCTTAGATCACTGTGCTCCATTACGTGACTTCACCTTTTGGGTATCCATCTCATATAACTTGCATGCTTACGACACTAAGGATGCCGATATTAATCGTACACCTCGTCTAGGCAACATTCCTATGGTTAGGCGTACTTCCTAAGCGATTACTCAAGCTCTCGTCCAACTAGCAATTACCAAGTTATAGTCTCATGCTAATCTACGACGTACGTATAATCAGGTGCTAGCAATCCCTAAATATAAACCTACCTAGATAACGCTGAACGTCCGTGAAGAGCAATTCATAAGCCTACCTAAGAGTTTTATATTGGTATTTCCTTTTTACACGTTTTAATTAAACTAAGCGAGTAACGTAGCCATAGTCATACCTAATGAGATAATAAATTCAACTAGGTTAACCTAACCATAAAGACGTGGCGTAATTAACTGATGAAACAGGGCTCGGTCGACCGAGTGAATAGGCTCGGTCGACCGAATGAACTTATTCGGTCACCCGAATCGATTTCAACCCAGAATACATCTTAGAATATATCTCTCAGTGTTTCATCATACAGAACAGATTAAACAGTAATTCGCACAGTATTCATATAAACTAACATAGATACGCATTAATTAAACTAAGCAGATTCATGAATAAATACTAAGTGTATGACGTAGGTTATGGGATCCTCATAAACAAGGTATCGCCACCTTCCCAACGTCATAGCCTAGATCTACATCATCTAGCTATGATTAACTAACTCAAACGATAAAGCATAATTGGGGAATTATTTACTGAAAATAAAAAAAACAGAAAATTAAAGGCTTACATATTTGCAGCCATAATAAACTGCTGGACAACTACATTGTAACGTACCGAAGCTATGAATGTAATTGGTAAAAAGTTATAAGGTATTGTATGTATGTCTAAGGTGTGTGTTGGTGTCTTTTTACAAATTTACGTAGTTCTTTGCTTATAGGAGGTTTTGCCGACCTAGGAAGGATCTAGAAGATATACACGCGATTTCTGCTGGATAAACTTCAAGTGACCGAGCCGACTCTCTCGGTCGACCGAATGGATAGGCTCGGTCGACCGAGCCCTTTTTTACACGTGTTAAACGCGTCTCTTTGTCTAACTTGTTCCCCACTGCATTCTTTTGAATCGATCGATTTATCCTTTGATTAATGCTCCGATTTTCCTCTTCATTATCTTGAGATTTCTCGATTGCGCGATATTTATCTTCCCGATTTATCACGATCTACAAAATCAGCAATTATCGCACAATAAATCGGTCTTTAATAATAAAAATAGCTAAATACCAAAAATCATATTAATAATCACTTAACATTAAATAATAAATATAAACAAGTGATTTAATACTGAAATATATATTATTTGGCTCGATTTAAGGATAATGTTGATGACATTTACGGGTATAATTTGACCGTCATCAACTACCCCCACTTAGACTTTGATCGTCCCGAACAAAGCATCAATAAGTCATTCCCAAGACAACATTTTCTATGGTCAAATCATACTTACACAAGAAACTCAAGTCAACTCATACTAGTCATGCTCATAAGATATCCATTATTCACTATCAGTGATGATGTGTGTATGTGCATTGGTTTTATATAAATGTGGCAAGATTAGAGTTTATGCTAACCGCAAATCTCAACCTACCAACCTCAAGCATTCATACTTCTTATGCCTCGCAATGGTTAGAGCACTAGAGCAATAAGCAAGAGCGTATCTATAGGGATTTTGGACTTGGAGACCGAGTACTACTCAAAGCCTCTTAAAAGTTGAATTTCTTCAATTCTTCATATTTTTCAAATACTATCAATCTCAAGGAAGAAAACTTTTAGAGTATCCCCTATCTTAGATCATGTATAGCATCGAATATTACCACAAGAGGGGCTACTTTGGTAATGTCACTACAAGCCCAGTTGTCTAACATTTTGCTAAAACACAGTGCGTCTCAAGCTTATTACTCTGCTTTAATGGCTAAAAGATAAGAATGCATCAAAGAGATAGATATTGATACTAAGTTCACATAACCAATCATCTATGCAATGTACACATAATTTCTTCAGTTATTATGATTTGCGCGGTATACTCGATTCACAGATTGAGTAATTGAATAATAAATAACTACTTGCAAAAACGGGCATGAATATCCTTAAATTTACTTAACATAAGTATAAAATGATCACGTACTCATGAAACTTGGTTCCTTTCCTATCAATTCTTAGCTAGAACTCAATTCTAAGTGCGAGATAAATAATATGGTATGTATTCAAATTTTCAAATTTTCAATTTTTCTACCGTTTCATTCAAATTTCAATCATAACATAACATAGCTAAGTCTCCTACCCCCCCACTTAAACATGGCATTATCCTCAATGACAAAAATAAATGAGAATTTAAGAAAAATACTTAGCTCAAAACGGCTCTCAAGTAAAGGAACAATATCGAGTAAATGTCGAAGACGTTGTGGAGAAGCAAGTGAAAACTCAGATATAAGCGGAGACAAACTCCACGAAACCGTTAATAACACCATGTCTATGGAAGTGATAAAATAATGTGGCAGTAATTAGGTATGATTACCGAAAAACATTTTAAGCCACTTTATTTTATACAACCAAAGACAAGAAAAATACTAAATAGAAAGAAAAATAAACAAGCAACTAAAGATGGTAGTCTTCATCTAAAAACCGTGGATAAGACAAAGATCAAAAAGCATAACCCCATGTGGGAAAACACGAGGTGGATCAAGCACTATGTATTCATCCAAAGATAAAGAGAAACTTGGTAAGGTATAACAGATGCAATGCGACCTATAGGCTAAAGATAAAATTGAATACTTAGCGCAGAAAAATTCTCGCTTGCATTGGATATCAACAACTTTAGGGAGATGTAACTACTCCTCGAAATTACTAATAACCCAATGTATCACGTAAAAGTCATAACCGTCATCAACAAGGTCTGCTCGGTGTGATAGTGTAGAACAAAACGGATCATCTAGAAATGCCGGAATAGACGGAAAAAATGTGAAATTTAAAACTTCCGGTAGAAAGATAAGTTGTAATTTGATTGAACCAAAAACTCTTAAAATCTAGCTAGGGTCAGAGCTACACTTACCCCAACTAGTAGCATGAAAATCAAAATGATAAAAGATAATCATTAAAGCTTAGCAATATTTCAAATTCCGCAACACAAAGGTACTGTGTAAACAAAATGGAGGTTGAGTATGATGGGTTTAGAAAAAGACACACATAAGGATGGGAAGAAAAGATAAAGGGTGGGTAAGAAATTGTGTTTTTGGGATTGAGAATTGTTTAAAGGAATGGGATTGGGTGGGAGAGTGAAACGGATGGAAAGAAAGATAGGCGATGAAAGAATGGTTAGAAATGTGAACTTTCGGGGCAGATTGGTGAGAGGATCGAAAAGTTTGAAGGTGAAAAAAGTGTAAAGGGAAAGATAAGGATCATTGCAGAATGAATTGCACACTACTTTGGATTTTCACTTGGATCACCTTAAGAGTTTTAGAATTTGACCGAGATTGTTCTTGTTCGCACCATTCATTCTCTGTTACATTTTCAGTAATTCTCAAGCTCTCTTAATGCTTCCACCTTAAGATTGATTGCTAAATTTCCTTCTCTTTAGCAATTTTCCGACTCTCCTACGGAACTCTATTTCACGTGGCCTATATTGAGTAAAAAAGTTTTGCACATCCTTAGCCCAATGGCCATCGCAACACGGCAAAATAAAAAACCTCAACATATGTCACGTTACTTTTATTTGACTCAAAGAAAACAAAACCTAAAATCCTAAAAAGAAATCCTAAGGGTTTTAAAGAAGTAGTTCTGAGTTTAAAGTCCTCAGCTCGACTTTCCAAAGATTATCCTTGTCAGTTATCATTCTTGGATCGCCAGACTTTGACCCTTCACGTACTATAAGAGGTGGGCTTGTTGCTTTTGCAGATTAATACCCTTCCCTTGGTTGTGAGACCTAGGAAACGACATTTATCCATACCATTTATCCAAAGCTCTTACCTCGGCTCGTTTTAGGAATTTGTGAATTCTAAGAAACTCGGTTAAAATTACGGTTTTGGCCTTGACAATAAGAAACAATGAATCAAAGTACTCGAAATAAGGTCGGTTATGTAGGCAAGCCTACGCCGTCTTTATTCGTTGGAACATATGTGACGATTTAGGCCAATCCGTCAAGATAAGCCCCGTTTAGCCCGAAGGCTTATCGGCTATGCTAAGTCTTGTTGAATCTAACATAACGCATACATCACACGTGGAGGGAGTTGATTGAGCCGGCTCGGTTGAACTCGCCCGACCATGGTTAGACCATTTCCGAACCCATGTACTAAGAGTCTCCGACTTCTAAATTGTCACCCAAAGCGTAATCTCATTTCTGTTTAAGGTGGGTTCACCGAGAAGCCATCACCATAAAACTCAACGAAAGTAGAAGATGGTGTTCTCTCAAAACTCAACGTCTTCTTTAGATTGTGAATGCTTAAACTACACAATTTGTTGCCCCCCTGGCCAGTAGAAGCAATCTCATGCATAGGACAAAGAGATTTTAATAGAACTACAAGGAACTCTTTTTTCATTGCTTCCTTTCAACGACTACATGTTTCCTTACACCCTCTAGATGAGACAGATTTGGGGCAGAACCTTCCACACTAATAGAATTAATCTTACAAACCACTCCGGGCCAAGATTCATACTAAGGTTCATGTATAGGCCAACTTATGCTCAAAAAACCAAAGAGGTAGTAAAACATAAGCAAAAAAAGGTAGTACCTTGCCTTCAACATTGTACCACGAAGAATTTAAGCCTTTAAAGGTATTGCTTCCATCGCTTTTCCCATCTTAGATTCGTAGCTCCACATGTTTGCTGGGTTATTTTCTCAGCGCCCTTGAAAAATTACTGACTCAGATTATTGCTTCCCTGGTTTCTACAAACAAAAGAAAAACAAAACAGTCCGTAGACTGATTTTAACATGGTTTCCCATGTCGCTATCGACTCTCACGGGTTAAACATACGGGGATAAACAGACACGCGAAGTCCCAGAAAATAGAACCAGGCTCGCTGGCAACGAGAGGCAGTCTCGCTGGGAGCGAAACCAGCTGTTCCAGATTCTGGAATTTTTACACATAGCAGACAACCAGAGGGACTCAAAAACAGACTCTAAAACAGAAAACTCGACATGAATAAGAAAATTATTTATATATAAAATTGACCGTTGGTTCCCCGGCAACGGCGCCAAAAACTTGATCGGGGTCGATTAGGTTATAATAAAATACTCGACCACCATAAACCAATACTAGCAAGAGGACTAGGCCCATCGTAGTATAGCTATAGTGAATCAAGGTCGATCCCACAGGGAACCAATTGTGGATCATCTTATATACAAACAATTAATTAAACATGTCAAGGACATAAAGGCGGTCTACGACCAACATAAGACAAGAAAATATAAAGACACGACTCGACAAAACGTAATTAACCTCCCCAATTATAGCCATTATCGTTTGGACCTAGATAATTTATATAATAAACTAAACTTATTAACTGTCAATCCGTTTGTATCTATCTTAGATTGGCTACGGGAGTCATCCTCTTTAACTTGACTTAGCACCGGTTAGGTTGCTAGATCACTGTGCTCCATTACGTGACTTCACCTTTTGAGTATCCATCTCATATAACTTGCACGCTTACGACACTAAAGATGCCGATAGTAATTGTACACCTCGTCTAGGCAACATTCCTATGGTTAGGCGTACTTCTAAGCGATTACTCAAGCTCGTCCAACTAGCAATTACCAAGTTATAGTCTCATGCTAATCTCGACGTGACGATAATCAGTGCTAGCAATCACCAAATATAAACCTACCTAGATAACGCTGAACGTCCGTGAAGAGCAATTCATAAGCCTACCTAAGAGTTTTATATTGGTATTTCCTTTTTACACGTTTTAATTAAACTAAGCGAGTAACGTAGCCATAGTCATACCTAATGAGATAATAAATTCAACTATGTTAACCTAACCATAAAGACGTGGCGTAATTAACTGATGAAACAGGGCTCGGTCGACCGAGTGAATAGGCTCGGTCGACCGAATGAACTTATTCGGTCACCCGAATCGATTTCAACCCATAATACATCTTAGAATATATCTCTCAGTGTTTCATCATACAGAACGGATTAAACAGTAATTCGCACAGTATTCATATAAACTAACATAGATACGCATTAATTAAACTAAGCAGATTCATGAATAAATACTAAGTGTATGACGTAGGTTATGGGATCCTCATAGACATGGTATCGCCACCTTCCCAACGTTATAGCCTAGATCTACATCATATAGCTATGATTAACTAACTCAAACGATAAAGCATAATTGGGGAATTAATTACTGAAAATAAAAACAATAGAAAATTAAAGGCTTACATATTTGCAGCCATAATAAACTGCTGGACAGCTACATTGTAACGTACCAAAGCTATGAATGTAATTGGTAAAAAGGTATAAGGTATTGTATGTATGTCTAAGGTGTGTGTTGGTGTCTTTTTAAAAATTTCGTAGCTGCTGCTTATATAGAGGTTTTTGCCGACCTAGGAAGGATCTAGAAGATATACACGCGATTTCTGCCGGATAAACTTCAAGTGACCGAGCCAACTCTCTCGGTCGACCGAATGGATAGGCTCGGTCGACCGAGCCCTTTTTTACACGTGTTAAACGCGTCTCTTTGTCTAACTTGTTCCCCACTGCATTCTTTTGAACTGATCTGATTTATCCTTTGATTAATGCTCCGATTTTCCTCTTCATTATCTTGAGATTTCTCGATTGCGCGATATTTATCTTCCCGATTTATCACGATCAACAAAATCAGCAATTATCGCACAATAAATCGGTCTTTAATAATAAAAATAGCTAAATACCAAAAATCATAGTAATAATCACTTAACATTAAATAATAAATATAAACAAGTGATTTAATACGAAATATATATTATTTGGCTCGATTTAAGGATAATGTTGATGACATTTACGGGTATAATTTGACCGTCATCAATTACATTGGAAGTTGTGTGGAGAGTTGGATGACATTATTTGGCACAAAGTTGAGATGGTATCTTTTGAAATTCGAAGTCCATTGGTGTTAGTTCAAAAAAAAGAGGAAAAAGAAAAAAAATTAAAATCCAAAAAAGGTTTCCTAAAATCGAATGAAGTTCAATAAAGCTATAAATAAAGTTCAATAAATGGTGAGTTTTGAAGTCAATTTTGGAGGACAAGTTTATCAAAGTCAAGTAACTCAAGCTTTGGGAAATTGCATTGATTTGAAGCGGTGTTTCTTATATCTTTTATTCTTTGTTGAAGTGGCCACCTCGACGATTTTTTGCAAAAGAAGAAGAAGAGATACCAATTTGACATTTTTGGAAGTGAAGGTGTAGAGGCTTGCAACCTTGCAATTGTTCCCTTTGTTATATTCTTTTACCCTTCGCTTAGCCAACTACCCGGGCCTAACGTTACAAGCTTGCAAGTCCTACCCGACCTATCATTCTTGGCTCTGAATGACTTGATTAGTGGAGATTGGTATCATTCTTACCCGGGATGTAATAAGTCACAACAACATTTATTTCGTTGTTTTTGTCGGTCAGTTTTCTTAGACATGGATTTTGGGACTTGGTGATCCGTTGTTTGTCGTTTGACATTCTTTTCCGAGTTAGCTTTTAGTTTTAATTTAATCTGCTTTTACTCTGATTGATTGTTACAAGGCTTATGTATATATTACTTTTGACGATTTAAAAAGTTAATATATGCATGCCAGACATTCTTTCCGGATATGGACTCGGTATCCGGGACGGGGCGTCACAGTTGGTATTAGAGAGAAAGTTCCTATCTTACGTCTAAGTTTGTAGCTTAAGTTGGATTTTATAAGTCTCGTTAGCAGCTTAGCTGACCCTTTCTTTTTGACAGAGGGCTGATCGCGTGTGAGTCACTAACATCGATATTGAATACTTGGTACATCGTAGTATAGTAAATTCGAGTCAAGGTCGATCCCACAGAGACAATGCAACTTTAATTATAAACGATTCTAACCTAATTAAGAAGGCACATATAGGTGGTCATTTACCAACAATAGACATAAAAGAAACGTGGTATTTCTCCCCCTCTTCCCACCGATCTACTAAGTTGGATTAGTTAATCTTTATGTTTACTTCCCCACATAATTTCCTTAAATTAATCGAGCGAGCTTTTGGTTTAATTATAAGCTACGGGTGCAACTCCTAATCCTATCTACTCCGACAATGGTAGTAGACAATCTATACACAAGCTACCCTCCTTAATTGGTCAGTAATAGCCCATACGCATAAAGAACTAGAATTGCCGATATCGAGCGTTAACTCATACCGCTAACCCGCCTAGACAGCTATCGACACTGATCAACATGTTCCTAGGGTCCATTCAAGACTATGTCCAAACTAACACTTCACTATTCGTATTTCATGCTAGTTTTATGATTACAATAAGCAGATTGGCGGATCTAACCTCATCGTTAATTAAACTCGCCGATCAACGTGGTGTGTAGTGAATCCCATTTTTAGGTTTTCTGAATATTGCCTCGGTAAACCGGAATAGACCGCCGATTTACTGGGGTTAGCTTTTCCTATTTCTAGATCTACATTGCTCAATTACGATTAATCTAAGTAAATAATGGGATCTTTAAACATGCGGATTAACTAAAACACATAAATATGAACATATCTACCATATTGTAGACAAAAAGGAACGTTCAAAGCTTCATACCTTCAAGAATGAAGATCTAGCTCGATATACTCAAACTAGAGATGGTGGAGAGAGGGAGAAAACCAGAAATAACTCCTCAAAAGCTTGGAAACTTTTCATCAAATTGTATAATATAATTGAAGATTCAATAATAAGATTTGAAAAACTTATGAGAACTATGTAATAATCAGTTGATGCGGCCTTATATAGATACAATGAATGACTTATGACTCATAGAAACCCTAACCGGCCTAGTAGAGAGGCATAATCAATTTCGTGTCCAACAACACCTCGGTTTACCGGCCCTAGCCCTCGGTAAACCGGCCCGACTTTTACTCTTTTTCTTCAGCAGATTTCTTCTTGGACTTCTATCACTTGGCCCAACATACTTCTTTTGGTCCAGATCCACTCTCCAATGCTCCAGATTCGGTACATCCTATAAAACACACAAAATGAGGTAAAACAGTACCAAATCTTCGGGAAAATAACACAGATGCAAAATTACGATCCTGGAAACATACACATAGCATTTAACACATATTCTACATAATAACAAGCCTATCTCTCTTGAGTAGAATTCGGGGTGAATAAGAGTATAATTATTGGTACCATTTAGGGCGTTATCAAGGGCTAAGAAAACTACAAGGAGCACTAGTAAGTTAGTCCGTTAAGCAAACAATCCTTACGGATGAAGTCTTTAAACCAAACCATGTCACCTAGGATTAGGTGAAACCTCTTTTAAGTAAATCTTTGGGATGAGAGTCTTATGCCCATACCTTTAAGTTGAGGTCCTCTTGGTTGAATTATTTTTTACATTCCCTATTGTGATCTCTCCACTTTTTTTTACACCTCGATGTCGAAGCCTACATTTTGTCTTGACCTATCCTTGTAGATAATGATATTCGACTCAACTCTACAAATCCTCCACTCACTCTCTTCACTATCGCTTGGTTTGTGTTTATCAAAATTCTTTGACCTTGCTTTGCTCGAGATGGGTTCTACACGAACTCCATATACAACTCTATCATTTTCAAGTGCTTCTTGCTCGTTCCAATTATTAGTGTTAAAGGTTTCCTGCTTTGGCACATAGTTTTATTATCCAACACGAGTGAATGCCTTTTGTTTCTGTGTTTGCCTTTCCTGTAAACCCATTTCCTTTCCTCCAAAAATTCTGAAATTCTTTAGCAAGATATAGGACTGTTTTGTCTACAACTTCTCTTTTTACATCAACTCAATAAGCATTATGGGTTGTTCAGAAAATCCACGTTAATGCCGGACACTCTGTCCAGAAAATTCTGCAGCAGTACTTTCACTTCTTCTTCTATTTTTAATAGGGTTAAACACCTTCAAATGACCTGAATTTTTGATATGTTCCAGGTAACACTTTTATCAACAACTTTCCTTTTGAAATTAAGTCCAAATTCCTTTTCGTTTGATCACAATCTGCAATTGAAGTCAGCGTTTACTAATCTGGAAATTCTGACAGCTTGTGCAATCGACAAAAATAATTGTTTTTGACCGACTTCTTCACATCCAAAAATTCTAATCTTTTGCTTTCATCTGGGAAACTCCAATATCTGAAACTCTTCTCTTTTGATCGTGCACCAAATCCTTTTGTTTTGGGCTGCACAAGTCGACGATACCAGTTCCGGAGTAAATATCATACACAACAATCTAAAAGGAATCATCACCTCCTGACTTAGGGTTAGGGCTATGAGAGTAGTAAGTTATGATTTTTATGTTCTAGAAATTCCCCTGAAATTTGACCTTCATCTGGTTAAGTCTTGTATTAGGATGCTTGTAGAGTTAATTCTTGTTTCTTTTGCAGCTATAAGCAAGTACCAAGACATTACCGTCCAGTATGCCACGCTTGAAGTTCAAATCCCTTAATGTCCTTCTTCAATCATAAATTTTCTGATAATTTATTTCCTAGTTAATTCCTCACATGAGATCTTTAATCTCAACAAGCCCTCTCCACTTGTCATTAATTACCTCAGAAACATTTCTCCGTAAGGCTTTCTTTTGAACAAGTTCATACCTTTATCTTTCTAACCAATGAAACAAGTTATCCCTAATTTTTTTGCATTATTGCACTCCCACTTTTCATTTCAAATTCAAATTTGATTGAACCCTCTAATGTCAAAACATTCTTCTTGTGTTTATTCTCATCTTCCCTCCTAAGGGTGGAGTTGATGTTGCAAATTTTCATCTAATGTTGCTTGTTCTTTTAAGATATGCATCTCCTCTCATTACTAGTCAGAACATCAAGCCTACCATGACATCCATGTTCAATTACTTACCCTTAACCTTCTGGCAGTCTATGCTAAACCAAAGATCGTGCGTATAGGTAGTTGCTTATCAAATGTCTTCCGAGCCTCTCTTGCTCACAACATTTGAACTCCAAAATTTTATTAATTTCGATCCATATTAATGCACCTGCACCTTTCATTTTTAAATCTCTTTCGTGCCATTTAGAGCCATGAACCACCGACACACCTTTTTGAATTACATCATTTGTCCTGGTATTTTATAACAAATTTGTTACACCGGTTGAAATGTTTATTTTTCTTTAACCTTTCCATTCCCTCATGAGGAATAACCATTGTACTACTTTTCTCGAGCAGCGCAACCTTGAACCCTAAATTAGATCATCAATATTCTTTTACACTTCTTTTTGAAAGTTTGAATTAAGTTCTTGAAATCAATATTTATCTGACATTTCTTAAGTGTCTATTTTCCCCTTCACTTAAAAAACTTGTTTATCGCAGACCTTTCTTTCTTCAAAACTTTTGACCTTCCTTTACAACACCTTGAGGAAATTTCTATCCTCTTTTTATCTTGAAATAACCACTCTTTGAAGCAAACTTGGACACTTCTTGATAAGTTTTATTCCTTCTTAACACCTTTTTGGTATACTCGTTTTGGCCCCATAACTTCCTCATGTGGAGATTCCTACCCTCTTAATGATTTCTCAGTTGTTTAGCCCTTTCAGGTGCTCGACCGTGCACATTAATTTTCTGTAGTAGAATGATCCCTTGCAGCACTCAAGCGAACTGAGAGCCTTCTAGCTCGCCAACATCCATTCTGTTCATTATATCCTTGGCGATTAAGGTCACTTGCTAATTAATCTCAAGCTCAACCTTCTTTTTCCTTTTGCTTTTTCTTTTGGCGGTTATCTTTTATAATATGATACAATGCTCATCCTTCAATCTTGAAATAATTTCTTACTTTCATCAACCTGGAGTCATCTTGTCTTGACTGTAACCCAAGCAACCTCCCTTATTCTAAGTGCATTATTCTTTCTCCGGCTTATCAAGTTGACTTACCACCTTGGTGCTCAACTTGCCACTTCTCAACTTTTTTCGGCTTTTCGGAAAAAAAAAAACCAATACCAAAGAAAAATGTAACTGATAATGGTTAAGTTCTAACCACCTGGTTCATTCACGTATAAGGCTCCTTAGGGACTTCTAGTCCTATATATCTAGTTACACTACCTAGCACGTTGTAAGTCAATGACTACTAAGTCAATGTCCTACAAGGCCTAAACAACGCCTTCCGGTGCTCCACCTTCTCCCCGCAGAGGGTCTTAGTTCTGGTGCGATTTGATACCAAAGCTACCAGAAGTAGAGGTTAGGCATTGCCAATTACCATATAATGTTCCAAAAGAACATACAAGCCACATCATATATAATATCAATTAAACCAACCATATTAATTAACCATTTTTATTTTTAGAAAAAGGATACAATATGTACACCTTTCCTTTTCCCCTTTTTTTCGATGGCATATGAATTGAACCTACTGCAAATAAGTTTATATGTCCTACTCTATTTCCCTTTTTTTCTATCATTTTTTTTCCACGGCCTATACACATATAGAAATAGCAATAGCATTAACAATAGGATTCAATCCTATTTTCTGTACAGGGGTGATTCTAATGGAAATAGGAAGAAACAACATCAATAATAACACATAATTAAATACGGTCACCTAAAATCCGTTTAAAAACACCCCTCACCTTTTTAACAAATTAAGAAAAATCCATAGCAATTTGAAAGAAATCCAAGTGAATCCTTCGATTCAAGACTTCTACAAACAACGTACAATTCATAAACGATATAACTACGATCATACAACATTCTACAATACTAAAGCTCAGATTTTTCCACAAAAATGATCAAGATTCCAAATTTAGGGCTAAACTGAAACTTACGTAATTGAGAACGGTTAGTGTGGAAACGTTCGTCTTGATGAGACGATGATTTCCGTCTTCTGTGGTCTGCCCAAATTCTTGACGTATTAGCCGCGCGATTGAAGATTCCTTTCCTCCACTTCCTGACTCTCTGCGTCATTCTTCCTCTCTGCGTTTCCGTCTTCTTTTTTTTCTTCTTCAGAAATTACGCGAACTACAATATAAGAATATTGTGGGGATTATTTTCTTTTAATAGCCATTAATTTAAATCTAATAAATTAGAGACAATGCAACTTTAATCATAACGATTCTAACCTAATTGAGAAGACACATAAAGGTGGTCATTGACCAAAAATAAACATAAAAGAAACATGGTATTCCTCCCCTCTTCTCACCGATCTACTAATTTGGATTAGTTAATCTTTACGTTTACTTCCCCACATAATTTCCTTAAATTAATCGAGCGAGCTTTTAGTTTAGTTTTAAGCTATGGGTGCAACTCCTAACCCTATCTACTCCGACTATGGTAGTAGACAATCTATATGCAAGCTACCCTCCTTAATTGGTCCGTAATAGCCCATATGCATAAAGAACTAGAATTGCCGATATCGAGCGCTAACTCATACCGCTAACCCGCCTAGACAGCTGTCGACACTGATCAGCACGTTCCTAGGGTCCATCAAGACTATGTCCAAACTAACACTTCACTATTCGTATTTCATGCTAGTTTTATGATTACAATAAGCAGATTGGCGGATCTAACCTCATCGTTAATTAAACTCACCGATCAAAGTAACTGTAGTGAATCCCAGTTTTGGGTTTTCTAAATTTTGCCTCAGTAACCGGTATAGACCGCCGGTTTACCGGGGTCAGCTTTTCCAAATTCCGGATCTACATTGCTCAATTACGATTAATCTAAGTAAATCATAGGGTCGTTAAACATGCAGATTAACTAAAACACATAAATACGAAAAGATCTACCATATTGAAGACAAAAAGGAACGTTCAAAAGCTTCATCCCTACAACAATGGTGATCTAGCTCGATCTACTCAAGCTAGAGATGGTAGAGAAGGAGAAACCGGAAAATAACTTCAAAAGCTTGGAAGAACTTTTATTTCATCAAATTGTAGAATGTATATAATATATTATGCAAAACTTATCGAGAACTATACAATAATCAGTTGGTGCAGCCTTATATAGATACAATAGCCGACTTATGACTCTCAGAAACCCTAACCTACCTAGTCAATGCGGCAGAATCGATTTCGTGTTCCACAAGGCCCTCGGTAAACCGGGCCGACTTTTCCTCTTTTTCTTCAGTAGATTACTTCTTGGACTTCTTTTACTTGTCCCAACATGCTTCTTTTTGTCTAGATCCATTATACAATGCTCCAGATTTGGTACATTCTGTAAAACACGTAAAATGAGACAAAACAATACAAAATCTTTGGGAAAATAACATAGATGCAGAATTACGATCTTGGGAACACGCACATAGCATTTAACACATATTCCACATAATAACGATCCCATCTATCATCTCTTGAGAAGAGTTTGGGGTGAAATAAGGTATAATTATTGGTACCATTTAGAGCGTTATCAACTACCCCCACTTAGCTTTTGATCGTCTAAAGCACAAAGGCGAAAAGAAAACAACATCATGATCAGTATATAAGTTAATTAAAAATAGCTATGCGTCATAAAGTCGAGATCAAGATCATGCCACTCATATCCATTTGTAACGCATTAAACACTATTCACGTAATGAGCCAATGTGTGTGTACAATAACTTTCACAACCGCTTAGTAATGCAGACAATCTCACATTACGTCAACCCATAGTTGAACTATCCAGTCTCGAACATGTTATTTATTAACTTAATGATCTGGCAAGGCAGATCGAGAACCGAGTATGTATTACTCTTAGGCTCACGTTTATCGGTCTATGCAAAAGTCGTGCGTCTTACGCTCCATCGACTCAATTCTTGCCAAAGAGATTATAGATGTATATATTTCAATGCACTTGATTTATCTATCCTCACGGTCTCACTCTTGATAAACTACGGAATCCAAAATTCCTTTGTCTTTATAAGTGTTGGTGGAACATAATTCAAGATAAAGCCAGGGTCAACTCTAGTCAAAGCAATGCACTATCGACTACACACCAAGGAAAGTGAGTTATACGTGTTTAAAATGGTGGCTCATAACATAATATGTGTTTAATACGCCACTACTTCAGAAGTGGACACTTACTTTTACTCATACAAAGTGAAACAAAGATGGAATCAATTAACTCAAAAAGATCAATGATGTCATGTTTTTTTTCGAAATTCCATTGAATTGAATCAAAGTCTAAATGGTGAACATTGCATCAAAGAGAATCAAGATAATCTAATAATTTTGTAATATAATGCCAAACAGCTAAGTGACGCCCCTTACCCCCCGCTAAATCGAAACATTGTCCCCAATATGTAAGATGAAAAAGTTAAAACGAAAAGGAACTTAGCTTCATAAAGGGTGGAGCCAAAGAAGAATTGGATCATCTTGTACTGGATCGGGCTTATGTAAGTCATCCTCAAATAATATGTGATAAGTAACTTGAACAAACCAAGAAGAATAGTGGTGACAAGAAACTATATAATAATATCGCGGCAGTAATAGAGAAAATAAATAACTCCAAACAAAATAAGCCGGCAAAATCATTATATTAATAAAATTCTGCTACATGTACTAGATAGGAAATAAAAAAAAAATAAGAAAAATGGAAAGTAACAACAAAAATAAAAAGAAAAAGTAGTCCTCGTCATAATAATCCTCCCAATCATCTCTAGGCTCAAAACCGGGAGGTGGTGCAGAACTCGAGGCAGCAGCGGTGGAAGAGGAGGCTCCGTGACGTGGGGCAGTCCTCGGTGGTGGGGTCGATTTAGGAATGCCAAAGAAGTCTATAATCCTATCCATTTTGCCATGCAGACTTGCAATCTCTCTCGAGTGCTCCTCCAATAAAGCTCTCTGAGTCCGAGGTGCTCCGTGGACCGGAGAACGCTCCCTCTCAGCTTTTGAGCTAACCCGTCTTGGTACGCATTGAACCGACTATGAACTGAGCATCCACTCGGGGTCTTCCCAATCATCACTGACGAGAACTTTGACCTCGTCCTCCAAAGCAAACATGTCAATCATCGGCCCATATGGCAACTGCTCTCGCACAGACGTAGCTGCAATCTCGTGAATGCGGTTATGCATCAGTAGACCGATGTTGATAGAAGATCCCTGCTCTGGATAGAACATCAACTCCACCCTCTTCGTTGTGACAGAGACCGTATGTTTGGTAGGTAGAAGGCTAGCACAAACAAACCGGTTGACCATCTTCCGATCCCAAGATAATTCACTCTCTAGGAAGATGGTGGGGGCTCCCACAAGGTTGCTCTTCCATTGCACCCCAAGGTAATCAGCTATCATTTGCATACTCTCGAGATCTTCAATATTGCTCGAGGATGTGTACTCATCTGGGCCCACTAGTGGATTGCGAACCCAAAATGCTCATTGATCCGTTCAATTGAAAAGTCAACCTTAACTCCTCGGACCATTGCAAATGTAGCTCCAGGGTTATGCGAAAGATAAACATAAAATTCTCTTACCACCGTAGCGTTGAACTGCTTCGGTTCGTCTGCCATATCCATAATGTCTTGCTCTTGTAGGGCTTTCGGCAAAATCGAACGGCAATCGTCCAATTCCACTCCTCATTCTCGGGCAACCGGTCTTCCGTTCCAATGCCCTCGGAAGGATTCGGAGATCTCTAAGGAATAAAATTGCTCAACCCCGTCTAACAAGGGGTTAGCATCTCTATAAACATACTGGTGACCACTTGGACGGGGGGCTATTCTGCTACGTTTAGGACCCATCCTGAATGATACAGAGACTGATGATAAAGCTGATTCTGAAAAAGTACCCTCGGTAAACCGGCCTTTGTCCTCGATTTACCGGCCTAAATTTTCTAGGTTTCCTTCTGGGACTGTGCTCTGATGATAAAAAGGAAAGAACTGCAGAACTTCACTCTTGCAACAACACTACTACTCAGCAATAGAGAAGGAAGATGTGGTGTTTTGGTTGTTGAAATGAGAGAAAAGAGGTTTGGTTGTGGTGAAGATATGGTGGTGATAGTGGTGGTGATGGTGACCGAATTTTCTACTAGGGAAAGAGATGGAAAAGTTTTGTGATTGAGGGGGTGATTGATGGGATTGAGGCGGAGTTATGGTGGAGTGTGGGAAAGGATGAAAAGGTCGAAATAAGGAAAATGGGACGGTTTCTGCTTACTGGTAGGTTCTGATACAACGTGTGTCCTCCATGTGTCTATAAAAATTTTTCTTTTAAATCAGACGTTCAGAACTTGAAAATCTCAGCTTGGTAAACCGGAGGTAGCTCTCGGTTTACCGAAGCTTCTTTTTCCCAGATTTCTCTGTACTCCTTCACTGCATACATTATTTAATCTCACTGCTCAATCTTGACCTCAAATTTACTAGTCTCTTACTCCTTTTGTTGCTATTTCCGACTCAATCCTAACCTACTTCAAAGGAATCCACAAAGAGTAAAAAAAACCTTCTCAACAACCATCGGTTTCAAGCCTAAGAGTGCGGTAGGATGAAAAAAAGCTCGTCCCTTCATCCAGCTACTTTTATTCACTCCTATCCTAACTAAGGGTTCAAGGGAATAGTTCTGAGTTTAAAGTCGTCAGCTCGACTTACCTTCGGACCTTCACTCAGTTAAATTCGGGGCCTTAACTCGCCAAACTTGCATCTTCGAGGTTTCAACCGTCATGCACTTCCCTTCTCGTTGATCATTATCTTTTGAGAGTGCCTTAGTTCGGTTTTCTATAGAAGCTTTCCAAGCATGCTTCCTTGCATGCCTCTCTCTTTTTGCTCATATGCTAGGCCATCCTCTGCTTCGAGATTTAAACCTTATGCCCAAGGATTCCATGTTTTCCACTTTAAGCTCTAATCCATCACTATGCAATACGGAAGGACTAGCTTACGTGAGCATCTTGTTGTTGTCCTTCTCTTCGCGCTCTCTAAGCATTAATCTTACGAATTCCGGCTCAACAGTTTCCACTAGAACCTCTCGTTGCCTATGCCCTTCCTTCTCTATCTCTATGATTTCCAATTTCCCTGAATCATAAGTCATCTTGCAACTCTCCGGCCTATTATCTAGGGCTCTAAGATTTTGAAAGATACTGCATCATTATTCAACCTTAAAGTGATCTCCCCATTATCAAAATCCATGACTGCTCTGCTTGTCACTAAAGGTCTTCGTAACAAAACTGGGGCACTTGGGTCCTCTGGTACGTCTATAACCGTGAAATCAATTGGAAAAGTGAACCCTTATGCCTTTATCGTGCACTTCCTTAGTAGACCGGCAGGCATATCTCTAGTTCGATCGACAAAAGTCATGGACCAGGTTTGATCCATGACAACCAAAAGCTTAATCTTTTGGCATATGAATAGAGGAAGAATGTTACAACTTGCACCGGAATCACCAAGACCTAAACCTACAAATATACCATTGATAGAGGTTGGGAGTCGAAATGTTCCAGGGTCTCCTAACTTTTCAGCGGTATCAATGTCCAAGTAATCCTCAGACTCTGAGAACATATTGTCCGGATCCTGCTCTGGATCATCGGAGTCGTAGTCGGACGATAAATCAATTAGCTCGATAGGAAACGTATGTGGCCGATAAGTCTCATACTCCTTCAGGTTTCACTCTGCTTCCCATTTAAGCATCCCAGTCTCCTCTTCCACTCGCTTCTTATCAGCTTCATATTGCTCTCTGGCTTCGGATCCAGGGTACATAGAGATTGGTTTGATGTTCAACACCGTACGAGGCATTGTGTCTGACTCGTCCAGCTTTAAATGCCTTTTTCATGACTGAATTTCTGAAGTGTCCGGATATTCCTGCAAAAGAGACAAAATAAAACAAAGAAAAGGTTAGCAACTCCCGCTTCAGTTGGGGTTGATCCCAACTGTTGCGGAATTACTAACTAAAATCCATAGAGAATGACACAGAAAAACAAAAGCTGTCAGAATTTGATTTCCTGGGCCTCTGTAAACCGGAGGAAACCCTCGGTAACCCGAGCCTAGGATTTCTCCTCCATACAGAGTAACAAGTGCAGGTTTGATCCAGAACGACTCAAAACTCAAAAGAAAATAAAATAAAAAATGACTACTTAATTAGAATTAAAACGTTTATCCTTAAAATTGGCCATTGTCCCCGGAAATGTCGCCAAAAAATCATGATCGCGTGTAAGTCACTAACGTCGATATTACTAGCAAGAATACAAGGTACATCGTAGTATAGTAAATGCGAGTCAATGTCGATCCCACATAGACAATGCAACTTTAATTATGAACGATTCTAAACTAATTGAGAAGACACATATAGGTGGTCATTGACCAACAATAAACATAAAAGAAACATGGTATTCATCCCCCTCTTCTCACCGATCTACTAACTGGGATTAGTTAATCTTTATGTTCACTTCCCAACATAATTTCCTTAAATTAATCGAGCGAGCTTTTAGTTTAATTTTAAGCTACGGGTGCAACACTTCTGACCCTATCTACTCCGACCATGGTAGTAGACAATCTATACGCAAGCTAACCTCCTTAATTGGTCCCTAATAGCCCATACGCATAAAGAACTAGAATTTCCGATATCGAGCGCTAACTCATACCACTAAACCGCCTAGACTGCTGTCGACACTGATCATCGCGTTCTTAGGGTCCATCAAGACTATGTCCAAACTAACACTTCACTATTCGTATTTCATGCTGGTTTACGAATATTATAAGCAGATTGGCCAGATATAACCTACTATTAATTAAACTTGTTGATCAACGTAGCTGTAGTGAATCCAGTCTTTGGTTTTCTAAATTTTGCCTCGGTAAACCGGTATAGACCGTCGGTTTACCTGGGTCAGCTTTTCCAAATTCCGGATCTACATTGCTCAATTATGATTATTAAGTAAATCATGGGGTCGTTAAACATGCAGATTAACTAAAACATATAAATATGAACAGATCTACCATATTGAAGACAAAATGGAACGTTCAAAACTTCATACCTTCAACAATGGTGATCTAGCTCGATCTACTCAAGATAGAGATGGTAGTTAAGGAGAGGAAACCATAAAATAACTTCAAAATCTTGGAAGAACTTTTATTTCATCAAATTGTATAATATAATTGAGTGCTTCTCTAGAACTTAGGAAAACTTATCAAGAACTATGCAATAATCAGTTGGTGCGGCCATATATAGATACAATAGCCGACTTATGACTCTAAGAAACCCTAACCGACCTAGTCAATGCGGCAGAATCGATTTTGTGTTCCATAAGGCCCGGTTTACCGGCCCTAGCCCTCGGTAAACCGGGCTGACTTTTTCTCTTTTTCTTCAGCAGATTACTTCTTGGACTTATTTTACTTGGCCCAACATGCTTCTTTTGGTCCATATCCATTCTCCAATGCTCCAGATTCGGTAGAACTACTACAAATATTATGCAATAAAAGCTCTTTGTCTTTATTTTATGTTATGAGGTTTGGTCGGAGAGACGACGGAGTCTGCACCTAGGGAGATATCTGAGGGAGATCTACACTCATTTTTGAAGGTATGATTTTCTGTCTTTTCCAAGATGTAGATCTGTCGTTGTTCTATTCGACTAGTATGTTTTAATTGCTTATTTAGTTTAATTATATAGTAGTTAGTTTATTTTTACCCCATGTGTTTGTTGGAATAGTTTCCTAAACCCAATCGGGTTGGACCGGATCCAACCGGGTCGGATCATTTCTACTATTTCTTTATGTTTGTATATACATTAAATGGTTTTTCTGTTGTCATATATATATTCTTTTAAAGAACCAATTATGAATTGTTATATGATAACGTCCTTAGTATTAAACTGTGATAGAGAAACCATGATAGGCGATTATGGTTGATGAGATCTCTAATCACTTTAACAAGTTTGATACTTAAATGTCTCTAGGCTGATGTACTATTAAACAGGGCATTGCTAGTATGAACAGGCTAGCACGTATTAGATGTCTTCTGTCTTTAAGGGCAGGGATAGATCTCGTCTATCGAAGTGTAGAGACACTTGGACTGTACGTGGCCGTGTATTAGTGAATGCGTACGTTAGACTGACCCACTTACACGGATAAGTGTCGCACTATGTGACGGTTGTGTAATTATCCTTAGGAACGGAGTCTTTATGGCATCACGGTGTGGATTGTCATGCTTTGACACCATTAAGGTTTCCCCTAGCCATGGGACGATCATGCGGTAATGATTGGGTATGATATTGAAGCATGCGGAGAATACATGATTGGTCGTCCGGGAATCGCGTATCCTATGATTGGGATCGAATATCCGAAATGGCCTTCTTATAAGGAATGTATTACTCTCGTGAATCTTTACAAAGTGGGAGTAAACGAGTTACTTTGAGAGAGCATGATATCCATATTATAAGATACGGTCGTTAATGTTTGACACTCGACGTACGACCGTATGGATATTATTACAAATGATAGGATTATAAGTTACACGGTAATCGCTTTCACATGAAAGGTAGTAGTCATTGCATTTGACTCTTCCGATGATTGGGGTCACGGTGTGTTGCTAGATGCTATCCCGTGATCGTTAGGCATGAAGGGCATTTTTGTAATTTTCACTTTGTGTCTACGGCCAACATATTCGGAAGCCTATCGGGTCACACACATATGAACATCTAGCCGGATTAAAATGTGGTTATAGATGATAACCAAATAAGGAAAATTTATCTCGAGACTATAAAGGTTATAGTAGTAAATTAATATGGTGGTATTTATTTATTATGAATAAATTAAATACAAGATATTAATAATATTATATTAATTAAAGAATATTCCAGAATCCAATATTTGACTATATGGGCGGCCACATTGAAGTGTATAAGATACACTTGGATTGTGCAATTTAATTAATGGTATTACCATATATTAATATTAGATATTAATATTTATATATATATGCACTCATACGTGACTTGCACATATGATGTGCATGTGCACCACACAAGTATATGCATATATAGATTTATTTTGTTTAATTAATATATATATATATATATATATATATATATATATATATATATATATATATATATATATATATATATATGTGTGTGTGTGTGTATATATACATATGTGTAAATTGATTTATGGTAATAAAATAAAGATAGTCAATATTAGATATTGACAATATCTTGGAAATATTCAATATAAAATATTGACAATTTCCTAGATTTATTTAATATGAGATATTGTAATAAATGAGATAAATCAATCAATTATATTTTTCTTATTTTATTGGAAAAATGTTTTCTTCTCCTCCACAACTATTTGGGGCGCCACTTCTACTATAAATAAGAGGTGGGTGTCAAGCTCTTTTGTACATCATAATTCCAAGAGCTAATAGTTCTTGTGTAAAATATAGAGCATCCTATAGAGAGTTGGAGAGAGGGGAAAAAGGCCGGTCTAGCAACCGGAGTTTTCCAATAGTAATCCATGATGGGATTCCGACGGGCTGTTCGTGTGGACTAGTGGTAGAGGCCGAACACTTGGGCGGCTCTATGCAGAACTACTCTCCTTAGACGGTCAAAGCGTCGACCTTTTAGATCAACCAAGGTAACCACCGTCTACTACTTGTTTGTTTATTGCTTACATGAAGTCGATCTTGGGTCGATAAGAAATAAATTTTTGAATTCCGCTGCGTTCCCGCGTAGATTTCCTAACAGTGGTATCAGAGAGAGCTTCGAGCTTAAGCAATAAGCATGTAATATTGCGTAGTTGATTTTATCGTTTAAATCACGTAATTAAACGATGAAATATTTTTGATTCGTAAAAGTGATACATGAAAAGAAAAAAACGAGATCGGGTGGTGCTCGGCCGACTGGCGGCGGCTGGACGGCGGCGGCGGCAGCATGGGCAACCTGCTGCCGGCAATCGGTTGACCGGTCAATGCTGACGGATCTCCAAATTTTTGTTTTGTGTATTTTGTGATTCAATATGGTTCATAGTTGTGATTATTAATTTCCCTTTGTTTGGTTGTGTCATGTGGCTAACCAATGGATCAAATAGTTTGAGCCATTGGGATGCCACATGGCATTAAAATAATAATGGTCTTTCCAAACTTTGTTTGGAACAGGCCTAGGCCCTTTCCAAATATTTGATTTGGGAAAAGGCTGAGCCTGCTGCACTTCCAAAATTTTGATTTTGGAAAGTGGCTGTGCCTAAAACTAAAATTATTTGCCTTTCCAAATATTTGATTTGGAATAGCCAGTTTTTCCAAATATTTGATTTGTAAAAGGCCTAGGTTTAGGCCACTTCCAAAATTTTGATTTTGGAAAGTGGCCAGGCCTAAGCCAAATTTGGTTTAGGAAACCAACGGCATCCCTTTTGATTATGAATAAAAAAGAAAGAACAAAAGAGAAATAATTTTAATTTTGATTTATTTTGGAATAGTTCTAATTAATTAAAATTAAAATTAAAATTGGTTTAAAATTAATCGTTAATTTTATTTCGATTAAAATCATTTAATTAATTAAATGTTAATTAGTTAATTGATTGGATAAAATTATTTAATAGATTAAATGTTAATTGATTAATTAAGACGCAAGTAGTTAAATATTAATTTTATCTTTTTCATAAGATGTTATTGTATGGATTAGATATAGTAGATATAATATGATTATATGGACCCGATTGATCATGGACTCGAATCGATAGGATAGATGTGAATGATTTAATTTTTCTCGTTGGTTTAAAAATTGTCGTAGGTCGTTATGAAGAACGTGACCTAGTTTATTTTCTACGCCATTATCCCATTCCCGTTGGCTTTCCCCAGTGTGCGGCGGGTTGTATTTATTTTATTAGATAGAATTAAATGTAACAAGAATGGAGCAGAAGATGAGACCAAAGAAAGACGAAAATAAAGATCCCATTGGAGAATGGAGCATTAAAGATCCTATTGGCGGTTGCAAATACCTACCCTTAGATTGTGACCCGCAGCTTGATTTAGACTTTGTATTCAAACCGCACTCTAGGAAAAGTCCATGATCATACCGGTTATTTTACGCATTTATTTATTTTGTGCTTGTATTTATTTTATATGATACGATAAATGCATGACTAGGCACGATCTAGATAAATGTGTAGGATGTATGTTTATAGAGATAGACATATTTTTGATGAGACCATAATTAAAATTAATTAAGTGAAATAATTTACATAAATACTTCCACCCCAAAAGAATCAAGCTGAAATTGCCTCCTCATATTATAATGACGGTGAAGAGACCTTGTTCGGAGGGGGTTGACCTACCTCGGGTATATCGTCATTATCGAGATATGATCGTATGAGATCTCACGAATATTGGGGTTATGACTTGACTAAGAATTCTCTCGGCCACTAGCCAAAGCAGGGTCGTTTGGATTTTAGAGGCAATGGTTTGACTATTTCATAAGATGAAAATTTGTCATAGAGTTGACTAGTCAAACAACAAGAGTCGTATAAGATACGATTGACAAAGGGATGTTGTCTACCTATTAGACTATTTTCGGCCCACCAGCCAAAGCGGGGTCGCGGTAGTTTAGTGGGATCTTGTCCATTAAAGAAATTAATAACTCTTGAAAGTCCATTGGGAGTAGTTGACTAGTGGGAGCAAAATCATAAACCAAAAGACCATTTTTTATTTTGCGTGTATAAACAACAACACTCTTTTATCTTTATTTATATGTTGTAGTTTTAGCAAACTTTATATTTATGTTTTATTCTCGATTAGTAAAACCAAATTATGACTGTTACCTTTTGAGAAATGTTCTCAAGTATGGTTAAGTAATTTTAATCTTTTTAAAATGAGCAATGACACGAGAGATCCCGTTATAGTAGTTAGAGACAAGGAGGCTACATATTTGATGGAGTACTCCAAGGCTTTAATTATTAATGAAAGCGGAAGCTCATGATATGATTAAATCATTTGAAATAAGTTTCAACGAATTAGTCATATATTGGATACGATCCAAGATGTTTATTCAGTCATACGATGACAATTAATTCAAACGTTGGATAAGAATGACCACGTCTAATTTTGGAAAGGTTGTTTTCAAAATTGTAAGATTTAAGTATCGACTTAATTCTATCATTGCTTAAAGGTTAATTAAATAGTCAATGTTTTGAATACGATTCAAAAGGATAAATGAACTATTTAATAAACTTTAGATTTTCTTTATGAAAGGAAATTAAAGACATGGCTCTTGTGATCTTTCTTAAGTCTTATGAAGACAACAATAAGAAACATTTTTCAAGTGCTTAAAGGATTTAAAAGAAGGTTAGGGCATGTGCTTAAATAGAGAACTTATTGAAGTTTCTATTCTAGGCAAGTGAGTTGAGATAAATCTATCTAAGTTCAAAGTCAACTCTAAGATATATGATACGTTACGAGTGTGATTAAATTAGAAAGATTGAATACAAATATGGAAGGTGAAACAAACGCTGTATCACTTACCATATTCTGGATCTAGTAAACTGATAAGGGAACTAAATAAATGTTATTATGTTCCGGTTCTTATGAAGAACATGCTTTCAGTTATTTGTTAGGATTTAGTAGACATATTCAATTGTAAAGAATAAATGTTATTCCGATAAAGTTGGAAGGTCACTGAATCTAACATACTAGATTGATGTCACTATATAGTTGATATATGTGATGAGATCTCAACTAAATATTTGTGTGGCTGTTATCCTTAATATTTGTGGTTGTTCTAGATATAGTCTCTCTGGAAGGGAAGCGTGCAACTAAACGTCATTCTGATGATGTTGAACCATATGATTATGAATCATGTGGGTGATACGTATCTTATCTAAAGATGACTAAAATACCCTTTTATGAAAAGGTTATAAAATGTAGAAAAATTGTCTAAAGCCTAAACATGCCGATGTTTGTTGGCTTATGACAATTAATGTCACAAATATTGTTTATTAATCTCTACGACTATTTTTAGAAATAGTCAAGTGTACTCAGTAAAGTGCATAATTCGGATAGCCCAAAAGTTCGAGCTAGTACGAATATGAGATTGATGAGCTACTTAGGAATTAATATTCAATTGGATTGAAGTAATTAATACCTGAAGGGTGTTTCAGAAGTCGTCTGAAAAGGAATAAGATTCTTCCTTTGAAGGATACCATCTTTGGGTTACGCAATTAGATTATGTTCCCAAAATGGAAACAACACTTTATATGATAAAGGTGTGACGCAAGCCATGTGAAGTATCCCTTACCCATTTCGGGATAGTGCCCTTATACTTAACCGAGTTCCAAAGAATAAAGGTTGAATAAATTCCATATTAGATATGGAAGAAGATAATGTCGAATCTATCTTAACCGATGATTTGAAGTTGTCATAGTTTTGAGTCGAAAAGGCTTGGAGCCTAGTACGACATATGCAACTTTGTGGAATGTCTTAGCTAGCACGCTGGATATTATTTACTTGTCTGCGTGAGCAAAATGTTTGTCTCCAAACATGATGTCTTCTAAATGAAGTGTTTCTTCCAATAGAAACAGTGGGAGTGAATCAGATCTCAAAAGAGTTTGAGAACCGCAAATATATATTCAACCATAGGAATGTGAGCAGACGCCACATAGCAATGAGGTGTAGAACACTGCTCAGTGCTCACAAAAGTTTTGTAAGTCTGTGGATAACCTCAAGCCTAAAAGGGCTGCTGGTATGTTCATCTTGAAGAATGAATATCTCACGACTTATGAAAGAATGTTTAAAATGCAAGATTGAGAGATATGGCCATGAGCCATAATATCTGAATTAGATTCCATCAGTGACAACCAGGTTATGAACCTAGTCTGTCTTACCTAGAGGGAATGTCCCTGTAAGGCTGAGCCCAGTCCTGTTCAGATAATACTTGTTATAACTTCGTATCATGACTATACGATAGTGTTGAAGACGTTGGGCAAACAGCTCGATGTTCATAGACGATGACATGACATGTAACCCCACGAGATCCATTTATGGACTCAAACAAGTTTATCTAGACGATTTCTTTGTTTGATAATCAAAGGAGTTTGATTGAGTCAAAAGAAGGATATGCCCATGTGCAAGATGGATAGTGGGAGTGTGTATAAATTTTTGAGGAAGGTATTGGATATATCTCTCGAGAATTATCACCCCATGTCACAGTCAATTAATGTTTGGTAGTTCTAGGTCTTTACGAAGACACTTGGATTAGAAGTTCTTATTATTAATAGGAATCTATAGTGATAGATTTAACTGCTGTTAGATTATGGTTTACCTATATAGATGTGATGCTAAAAGAGTTTAGCATAGATCGCGACAGGGGATATTGCTAGACGGTGTTCTCAAGATCTATCTATGTTAGGACATTTGTCCTAATGATAAGGTGAATGATGATGCTTATGGAAGGTTTCCTTCGCTACTGCGATAGGAACCATCTTATAGGTGATGCCGGATGTTCATAGTCCATGAATAGTCATGAGCAAGTATGAAAGTAAATCTGGTGAATGTCGAGAATATCTTTAAACAAGTTAAGGAAGAGTTCCTAGTTTATTGAAACTTGGAATTAAATAAACGTAGATATACAGATGTAGATCCTGACTCTTATGAAGGCGAGTGGGAGTTACAGTCTGTGTTTGCAGTCACTTTGATTAAGTGATATAGTGAGCTGGAAATGTTCTTAGCTATGGGTCACTATAAATTCTACAACCAGGCCAAAACACATTAGTGCCTTAGAGGCGCAGCGGGAGCAGTACATGGATCTAGAAGGTTCATTTTTGAACCTTGTACGGTTGTTCCACTTTTTTATATAGCTGATATAATAAGTGGATTCATTGCTTGAAGCAAGGACCAGGGTCTCGTCGGGGATTCATGTGTGTGTTGAGGCGGTTCCTTTGACTTGGTCATTTGGAGAATGGTATGAAGATAGTCTGAGTCCCCACGGATAGCGATCCGTTTACGGCTAGAGCTGGTTGCGAGTATTGCATGAGATTCTTGTGTTTCAACTTGGTCTTGTGTGTGCGAGTGATTGGAATTAGGCCAAGTGGGATATTGTTGGAATAGTGTCCTAAACCCAATCGGGTTGGACCGGATCCGACCGGGTCGGATCATTTCTACTATTTCTTTATGTTTGTATATACATTAAATGGCTTTTCTGTTGTCATATATATGTTCTTTTAAAGTACCAATTATGAATTGTTATATGATAACGTCCTTAGTATTAAACTGTGATAGAGAAACCATGATAGGCGATTATGGTTGATGAGATCTCTAATCACTTTAACAAGTTTGATACTTAAATGTCTCTAGGCTGATGTACTATTAAACAGGGCATTGATAGTATGAACAGGCTAGCACGTATTAGATGTCTTCTGCCTTTAAGGGCGTGGATAGATCTCGCTCTATCAAAGTGTAGAGACACTTGGGTCAGATGTGGACGTGTATTAGTGAATGCGTCGTTAGGATCGACCCACTTACACGGATAAGTGTCACACTATGTGACGGTTGTGTAATTATCCTTAGGACCGGAGTCTTCATGGCATCACGGTGTGGATTGTCATGCTTTGACACTATTAAGGTTTCCCCTAGCCATGGGGCGATCATGCGGTAGTGATTGGGTATGATATTGAAGCATGCGGAGTATACATGATTGGTCGTCCGGGAATCGCGTATCATATGATTGGGATCGAATATCCGAAATGGCCTTCTTATAAGGAATGTATTACTCTCGTGAATCTTTTCAAAGTGGGAGTAAACGAGTTACTTCGAGAGAGCATGATATCCAGATTATAAGATACGGTCGTTAATGTTTGATACTCGACGTACGACCGTATGGATATTATTATAGCGATAGGATTGTAAGTTACACGGTAACTGTTTCACATGAAAGGTAGTAGTCATTGCATTTGATTCTTCCGATGATTGGGGGTCACGGTGTGTTGCTAGACGCTATCCCGTGATCGTTAGGCATGAAGGGCATTTTTGTAATTTGCACTTTGTGTCTACGGCCAACATATTCGGAAGCCTATCGGGTAACACACATATGAACATCTAGCCGGATTAAAATGTGGTTATAGATGATAACCAAATAAGGAAAGTTTATCTCGAGACTAAAAATGTTATAGTATTAAATTAATATGGTGGTATTTATTTATTATGAATAAATTAAATACAAGATATTAATAATATTATATTAATTAAAGAATATTCCAGAAGCCAATATTTGGCTATATGGGGCGCCACATTGAAGTGTATAAGATACACTTGGATTGTGCAATTTAATTAATGGTATTACCATATATTAATATTAGATATTAATATTTATATGTATATGCACTCATACGTGACTTGCACATATGATGTGCATGTGCGCACCAAATGTATATACATATATAGATTTATTTTGTGTAATATATATATATATATATATATATATATATATATATATATATATATATATATGATATATACACATGTGTAAATTGATTTATGGTAATAAAATAAAGATAGTCAATATTAGATATTGACAATATCTTGGAAATATTCAATATAAGATATTGACAATATCCTAGATTTATTTAATATGAGATATTGTAATAAATGAGATAAATCAATCAATTATATTTTCCTTATTTTATTGGAAAAATGTTTTCTTCTCCTCCACAACTATTTGGTGCGCCACTTCTACTATAAATAAGAGGTGGGTGTCAAGCTCTTTTGTACATCATAATTCCAAGAGCTAATAGTTCTTGTGTAAAATAGAGAGCATCCTATAGAGAGTTGGAGAGAGGGAAAAAGGCCGGTCTAGCAACTGGAGTTTTCCAATAGTAATCCATGATGGGATTCCGTGGGCTGTTCGTGTGGACTAGCGGTGAGGCCGAACACTTGGGCGGCTCATGCGTAACTACTCTCCTTAGAGGGTCAAAGCGTCGATCTTTTAGATCAACCAAGGTAACCACCGTCTACTACTTGTTTGTTTATTGCTTAAACGAAGTCGATCTTGGGTCGATAGGAAATAAATTTTTGAATTCCGCTGCGTTTCCGCGTAGATTTCCTAACAGTGTTATAGATCAAATTAGTTGGTGAAGAAATCATGAAATAGTGGTTGCGTTCTTCAGATCTGTGACGGTCTATATCGCTAGATCTGAATACCTAGTAAATTACTAGTTCATGATAATCGGCGCCAGCTACGTTGATCGATAGATTTAATTTACATCTGATCAACTATTTGCATGTCTTCGTAAAACTAGCATTAAATACGAATAGTGAAGTGTTAGTTTGGACATTATCTTGATGGACCATAAGAAGGTGCTGATCAGTGTCGACAGTTGTCTAGACAGGTTTGAGGTAAGAGTTAGCGCTCAATATCGACAGCTCTAGTTCTTTATGCGTATAGTCTATTACATACCAATTAAGGTGGGTAGCTTGCGTATAGATTGTCTACTACCATGGTCGGAGTAGATATGGTTAGGAGTTGTACCCGTAGTTGAACAATGAATTAAGATTCACCAATGGGGATGTCTATTGCATGTGAGGGGGGAATAACTAATTACTCATAATTGAACTAATACATTAGAAACTCTTGTTGCATCCTTGTGAACTAGCGTAACGTGTTACTTCGGGGACTTCTTTTATCTGGACTTTTTTATTTTATTTTTTATTATTATAAATCTCAATCACTGTCTAATTTTTTTAACCCTAGCTATTGGCCTCTCACATCGTTCATGCTGCTGCGCCTCACACACCTTTCTTGCTCTGTGCCGATCCTCTCACACATCGTTCTTGCTCTGCGCCTGCACCGGCGATGACTATGGAGTTTGGAAATAGGGCTGATTTAACAAATTGTTGTAAGCCAAGAGAAGCAACTTGAATGCCACAAGAGGTAACCGGGACAAAACGGGCTTGTGAGAGAAAGAGACAAAATGGTGAGAAAACCTGCCGATAAGAAAATTTGGAAAAATGAAAAAATATATGCACTAAAGGCAGTGAGGGAAGAGAACTCGTGCAAAAAGGGCACGACCCTCACATAATGAGAAACAAACGAGGACTTAAGAGCGATGCTCAGTCCCCGAGTCTACCCGACCCGATGAAGGTACCTTGTTGTGTAACCAAGTCTGAAGGCAAGATGAGCGAGTGTATGCGCAGGTAAGTTAAGATTGTGGGGTTAATACAAGTTGATTCTGTAACGCCCCGTTCCCGGACACCGAGTCCTTATCCGGAAATCGAACACTCGGCACGCATAATATTAAATAAATAATATTACACGTAAGCCTCTACTACGTCATATCAAATAAAAGCAAACGGAAGCTAAAAAGACTCGGGTAATTTTTTTCAAACATCTTAGAATAGAAATTCAAGAACTAGAGAAGGAAATGTAAAGTTATTACATACGAAACAAAACCAACGAATCCAAAATTGTACGAATTCCAAAGTACTAAAAGTAAACTACAAAATCCAATAATAATCCAAATCTAGGAAATAAATAAAGAAATGAATAATAATTAATCAAAGTCTTCAACTCCGGCGTCCTCAAACGACGTCATCAAAGTCCTCCTCTAACTCATCATTTACCTGTTCGTCTTCTCTCCCCCAAACACATAAATAAACATGCATTTGAGGTAAGTACAATGTACAAAGTAAGAAGTAGAAGCTACAATATAATTAAGGTTTATTATTAAAAGATTTGCCTTACTGAGACCGACTCGATCTAGGGTTCACTACATGCCCATCGACACGTCGTGACTATACGTTTCTAACTTAGCTTATCTTTGTTACATCATTACTCAAGGACACAATGCATGGTGAAAATTCCACCACGAGATATAATTGCCAACTACGGTGATTAGCACCGGTAGTCCCGGGATCTCCCCGGTATGCATATACGTCCGATGGATTTCCTCCACTACCCTTCAGCCTTTTGAGCCAGTAGCGTTGTCCACCTTTTATGAACGTATCACATCGCCGATTTGAATCAGTGCCTAACCAAGAATAGATGACGTTTTAGCTTTTACTACACTTATGTAATTATTAATGTGAATTAACTAGTCACCTAAGTGTTTTCAGAATAATACTCACCTTATCAGCTCTACTCCCTCACTTAGACAACTAGGTATCACATCCTATCAATTACACAGACATTGATGAACCCTAGTTCATCAAAGCACAAGCCCTTTCATGCCCTTCCGACGGATCCGAACTTCAACTCCCTTTAAGAGTACATTCGGTGTTTTAACTTAACGAATCAGAAACTCAATCGGGGCTTGCTCATATTTAATTAGTATTATTTAATCATGAATTACGGTTTAAAATTCAAAACATAGCTTAAAACAACATTACATAGAAAACTGGGGCAATGCGTGCGCATTACTATGGAATGCGTGCGCATCCCTGCTGCACTTATTCTAAGCAATCCTGCATGAGGAATGCGTGCGTATTGCTAGCCAATGCGTACGCATCCTACGCAGAAAAAGCCCTAAAACCTGTTTTCCAACCCTTAACGGTCTCTACTCGTTTCCAAACATCTTGCACATGAATTATAGCAGAAAAACAGTAGAAAAACATGTCTTTTAAGATCCAAAACAAAACTTAATCCTTAAACATCATCTAAGCTTAAAACTTGATACAATATGCATCCAAAACATGATCTATTCTACTCTAAACCACAATTAGATTGTAGGAAGAGATTCTTACCTTTAGCAAGCTTATTCCAACAAAAAACTCGAGAAACAAAGAAATAAAACCGATCTTTCTCTTATCAAAGCTTCAACTTTCTGCAATCAAAACGTTGCCTTCTTCACAACGATTCCGGCGCTCTACTCTGATCTGAAAACCATCAAGAATTGCTTTAGCAGCCGATTGAAAAACTCTCATCCCTAATTTTTGGCTCACACACGTAGAGAGTATATATTGGAGTGGAGAAGATCTGATTTCTAGTAGGTTATAAAATTTGTGGGGATTTATTCTCCTTAAATAGAAAATCCCAAAAAAAAAGATAAAGATCTTATTATCTTCCTTTATAATAAGATAAATCCCAAAAAAAGATAAAGATCTTATTATTTTCCTTTATAATAAGATAAATCCCAAAAAGGATAAAGATCTTATTATCTTCCTTTATAATAAGATAAATCCCAAAAAAAAAGGATAAAGATCTTATTATTTTCCTTTATAATAAGATAAATCCCAAAAAGGATAAAGATCTTATTATCTTCCTTTATAATAAGATAAATCCCAAAAAAGGATAAAGATCTTATTATCTTCTTTTATCATAAAAATCAGATTTTCCTCCTTAAATATATACATATCTATATTTCGAAATATACATATATAATTTAACAAATACTTAAACTCCGAATAAAAGGAACCGAACCCAATATTTCGTTTTGGCAAAATGACACGTCTGCCCTTTCCCAAAAATCGGAATATTACATTCTTCCCCCTTAAAGGAGTTTCGTCCTCGAAACTTAAAACATACCTGGTAAGTCCATAAAATTTGGGAACTCGCTGATCATATCGTCCTCAACTTCCGAAGTAGCTTCATCCGGTGAATGATTGCTCCATTGCACCAGAACTAAAGGAATCAACCGTCTCTTAATCATCTTTTCCTTCCGGTCCAAAATTCTCGTCGATGTCTCATCGTGATTTAAAGATTATCCTGGAGAACCTCCGGATCAACAAGTCTCTCAATGTCCGTCTTGGTCAAACACTTCTTTAACATTGAGACATGAAACACATTGTGGACTCTTGACATCGATTACGTAACTTTGAGTCCAGTAAGCCAAAGGTCCAATTCTTCTAGAATCTCAAAAGGTCCAACATACCTCGGGCTTAGCTTTCCTTATGTCCAAAACGTTTCACTCCTTCATTGGTGAAGCTCGTAGATTCACTCTTTCACCAACTTCAAACTCAAGAGGTCTCCTTCTAACATCCGCCCAACTCTTCTGTCTATCTTGAGCCGCTTTCGATTCTTCTTCTTCTTGACCAAATTGAACCCTTTCTTTAGCTTGCTCAACCAATTCCGGCCCGGTGATTTGTCTTTCCCGACTTCATCCCAAAACAAATGTGTTCTACATCTTCTTCCATACAATGCTTCAAACGGTGGCATGCCAATACTTGCATGATAATCTGTTGTTGTAAGCGAACTCCGCTACCGGTAGGTAATCATCCCATGATCCACCTACTTCCAACACACAAGCTCTCAACGTATCTTCAAGTGTTTGGATGGTTCTCTCGTGATTGTCCATCCGTCTGAGGATGAAAGGCCGTACTCAAATCCAACTTGGTTCCAAAAGTCGCTTGTAAACTTTTCCAAAACCGATCGACGAACCTCGAATCACGATCCAAACTATCGAGATAGGTACTCCGTGTAACTTCACTATATTATCCAAGTATAGTGTCATCATTTTCTTCAAGGGCATATCGACCTTATATGGTAAGAAATGAGCGGATTTGGTCAATCTATCCACAATCACCCAAATCGCATCATTACCGCCTCTCGTCTTAGGTAAACCGGTGATAAAGTCCATAGTGATCTTATCCCACTTCCATTCTGGGATATCCAATGGCTTAAGCATTCCTCCCGGTCTTCTATGTTCCGCTTTAACCTTCTGGCAAGTATCACACTCTGCAACGAACTTGGCTATCTCCAGTTTCATCGAGGGCCACCAAAACCTTTCCTTCAAGTCTCTGTACATTTTAGTAGCTCCCGGATGAACTGCGAAAGCAATCCTATGTGCCTCTTCCATGACTCTCTGTCTTAAATCACCAACCTTAGGCACACACAAACGATCCTGGTACCAAAGATTGCCATTCTTATCTAACATATATCCAACCGTAGGCTTTTCCCTTGCAACTCGCTTCAAGTCAACCAACACTGGGTCTTCATCTTGCTTTTCCCGAATGTCATCCATCAACTCAGACCTTGCTAACAATGGTGCCACAAACTGTCGGTCTTCAATATGATCAAAGCTTCGGATTCTCAACCCATCTAACCTTTCTGCAACGTCTTCAACACTCGATACTGCAAACACTGGTTTTCTGCTCAAGGCATCAGCCACTACATTTGCTTTACCCGGATGATACTGAATCTCCAAGTCATAATCCTTTACGAACTCCAGCCATCTCCTTTGTCTCATATTCAGATTTTCTGGGTAAAGAAATACTTCAAACTCTTGTGATCGGTGAAGATCTTGGCCTTAACTCCATACAGTAGTGCCTCCAAGTCTTTAGGGCAAACACTACTACTGCGCCAACTCTAAGTCATGTGTTGGGTAATTCTTCTCATGCACCTTCAACTGCCGGGATGCATAAGCAATTACCTTCCTCCTCGCATCAACACACAACCTAAACCTTGTCCCGAAGCATCCGTGTAGACATCATAATTATCAAAGATCTCCGAATCGCCAAAATCGGGGCTGTAGTCAACCTCTTCTTCTTCACGTCCAAAACTATCTTCACACTCACTGGTCCACTCGAACTTCACATCCTTTTGAGTGAGCCGGGTAAGTGGTGTAGCTATCTTTGAGAAGTCTTGTACAAACTTCCTATAATAGCCAGCCAAACCGAGAAAACTTCTAACCTCTGAAACGGTAGTCGGTCCGACCACTTCTCAACTGCTTCAATCTTCACGGGATCAACCTTAATGCCATCTCCAGAAATGACATGACCCAAGAAACTCACTTGATCCAACCAAAAGTCACACTTCGAGAACTTAGCATACAACTGGTTCTCCTTTAATGTATCCAGCACTATCCTTAAGTGTTCTTCATGTTCCTTCTCATCCTTAGAGTATACAAGGATGTCATCTATGAACACTATCACAAACTTATCCAAGTATGGCATGAAAACACGCTGCATTAAATCCATAAATGCAGATGGGGCATTAGTGAGTCCAAAAGGCATAACTAAGAACTCATAATGTCCATACCTCGATCGAAAGTCGCCTTTGGTATATCTGCTACCTTGATCTTCAATTGGTGATATCCTGATCTAAGATCAATCTTAGAAAACACTCTCTTGCCTTGAAACTGGTTAAACAAATCATCAATCCTCGGTAAAGGGTATTTATTCTTAATGGTCAGATTATTCAACGCTCGATTGTCTATGCACATCCTCATGCTACCATCTTTCTTCTTAACAAACAACATTGGGGCTCCCCAAGGTGAAGTACTAGGCTGAATTATATTCCTCTCAAGCATATCCTTGAGCTGTGCTTTCAACTCCTTCATTTCAGCCGGTGCCATTCTATAGGGTGCCTTAGCCACTGGTGCCGCTCCTGGCATAAACTTAATCTCAAATTCAACCTCTCTATCCGGCATGTTTCCCGGTAACTCTTCTGGAAGTACCTCTGGGTATTCCTTGACTACATGGGTTTCCTCTAACTTAGGCTTCACTTGTTCCACATCCACTGCGTACAACAAGTAGCCTTCACAACCCTTCCGACAAGCTCTTATAGCCTTAACTGCTGAAATTATAGGATGATGCTTCTTACAAGGCTTGTAGTCATTACCTTGATATGTCTTATCTGATTTCCCGGGTATCTTAAAGGACACTCTCTTTTCTCTACAATCCAGGTGGACAAAATTCTCGGATAGCCAATCTATTCCAAGAATCACATCAAAATCCGAAAAGTCCAAAACCGTCAAATCACTCCTGCAACAATACTTTCCAACTCGAACCTCCACCTGAGGTATCAACTTGGTTACCTTAGTCACTTTTCCCAAGGGTGTTGTTATCTCCAAAGTGTTTCTTAAAGGTTCCATTGGTAAGTTAAGCTTCTTAGCTACCTTAGTTGACACAAAAGTTAGACGCTCCCGTATCAAACAATGCCGTAACTGCTAAGTTTTCTAGAATTATTGTACCTAGGATGTGAATTAATTTATTTAAATACAATACAACATGATTTAAATCGTTCTATAAAGTACTCTAATAAATCACAATAAACCAAATGTACCTGAAATAACACTCATTATCCGGTTCAAATGTATCTCAAAGATCCACTTGCAAACACTCGAACTGGGCAACTTGGGCCGCCTTTCCCATTTCCTTGATTTTGAGTTCCTCTTAGCACCATTAATGACCAAGACCTTGTTCAACATTCAGCCATGTTCCTTGGTGTACTTCCCAACCTTTCCGCTTGGATCTCACGGGACAAACCATTCTTGAACAATTGAAACTGCACTATTCAACCTCTACTCGGTGCATTCCTCACCGGAAGGTATTTCCTTATGTTTACAATCCATGTAAACAAAATTCTTGGATAGCCGACCTATACCAAGAATTACACCATGATTCGTAGAATTTCAAACTATTGGGTCCTTTTTTTTCTTCTTTCTCAACGGTAAACTCCAACACGATCATCAACATCTTCTAGATGAACCACAAACACTAGACCCCCATCTTGAACCAAACCACTCGCTTCTTGCGGGGCCCTAGAACTTCTGATTCCAAACTTAACTACACGAGTATCTCTGAGGTCACCTAATATTCTAAAAGATCAGGAAGAATCAGAACGGTTCTAAGTGGTCTAAAGAGATCTTATCTTAAGGAAGGAAGCCTAAAAGACGCTTCGCTCTGATACCAACTGTAACGCCCCGTTCCCGGACACCGAGTCCTTATCCGGAAATCGAAACGTTCGGCACGCATAATATTAAATAAATAATATTACACGTAAGCCTCTACTACGTTGTATCAAATAAAAGCAAACGGAAGCTAAAAAGACTCGGGTAATTTTTTTCAAACATCTTAGAATAGAAATTCAAGAACTAGAGAAGGAAATGTAAAGTTATTACATCCGAAACAAAACCAACGAATCCAAAATTGTACGAATTCCAAAGTACTAAAAGTAAACTACAAAATCCAATAATAATCCAAATCTAGGAAATAAATAAAGAAATGAATAATAATTAATCAAAGTCTTCAACTCCGGCGTCCTCAAACGACGTCATCAAAGTCCTCCTCTAATTCATCATTTACCTGTTCGTCTTCTCTCCCCCAAACACATAAATAAACATGCATTTGAGGTAAGTACAATGTACAAAGTAAGAAGTAGAAGCTACAATATAATTAAGGTTTATTATTAAAAGATTTGCCTTACTGAGACCGACTCGATCTAGGGTTCACTACATGCCCATCAACACGTCGTGACTATACGTTTCTAACTTAGCTTATCTTTGTTACATCATTACTCAAGGACACAATGCATGGTGAAAATTCCACCACGAGATATACTTGCCAACTACGGTGATTAGCACCGTAGTCCCGGATCTCCCGGTATGCATATACGTCCGATGGATTTCCTCCACTACCCTTCAGCCTTTTGAGCCAGTAGCGTTGTCCACCTTTTATGAACGTATCACATCACCGATTTGAATCAGTGCCTAACCAAGAATAGATGACGTTTTAGCTTTTACTACACTTATGTAATTATTAATGTGAATTAACTAGTCACCTAAGTGTTTTCGAATAATACTCACCTTATCGCCTCTACTCCTCACTTAGACAACCAGTATCACATCCTATCAATTACACAGACATTGATGAACTCTAGTTCATCAAAGCACAAGCCCTTTCATGCCCTTCCGACGGATCCGAACTTCAACTCCCTTTAAGAGTACATTCGGTGTTTTAACTTAACGAATCAGAAACTCAATCGGGGCTTGCTCATATTTAATTAGTATTATTTAATCATGAATTACGGTTTAAAATTCAAAACATAGCTTAAAACAACATTACATAGAAAACTGGGGCAATGCGTGCGCATTACTATGGAATGCGTGCGCATCCCTGCTGCACTTATTCTAAGCAATCCTGCATGAGGAATGCGTGCGTATTGCTAGACAATGCGTATGCATCCTACGCAGAAAAAGCCCTAAAACATGTTTTCCAACCCTTAACGGTCTCTACTCGTTTCCAAACATCTTGCACATGAATTATAGCGAGAAAACAAGAGAAAAACATGTCTTTTAAGATCCAAAACAAAACTTAATCCTTAAACATCATCTAAGCTTAAAACTTGATACAATATGCATCCAAAACATGATCTATTCTACTCTAAACCACAATTAGATTGTAGGAAGAGCTTCTTACCTTTAGCAAGCTTATTCCAACAAAGAAAACTCGAGAGAAACAACACTAAAACCGATCTTTCTCTTATCAAAGCTTCAACTTTCTGCAATCAAAACGTTGCCTTCTTCACAACGATTCCGGTGCTCTACTCTGATCTGAAAACCGTCAAGAATTGCTTTAACAGCCGATTGAAAAACTCTCGTCCCTAATTTTTGGCTCACACACGTAGAGAGTATATATTGGAGGTGGAGAAGATCTGATTTCTAGTAGGTTATAAAAATTGTGGGGATTTATTCTCCTTAAATAGAAAATCCTAAAAAAAAAAGATAAAGATCTTATTATCTTCCTTTATAATAAGATAAATCCCAAAAAAAGATAAAGATCTTATTATTTTCCTTTATAATAAGATAAATCCCAAAAAGGATAAAGATCTTATTATCTTCCTTTATAATAAGATAAATCCCAAAAAAAAGGATAAAGATCTTATTATTTTCCTTTATAATAAGATAAATCCCAAAAAGGATAAAGATCTTATTATCTTCCTTTATAATAAGATAAATCCCAAAAAATGATAAAGATCTTATTATCTTCTTTTATCATAAAAATCAGATTTTCCTCCTTAAATATATACATATATATATTTCGAAATATACATATATAATTTAACAAATACTTAAACTCCGAATAAAAGGAACCGAACCCAATATTTTGTTTTCGCAAAATGACACGTCTGCCCTTTCCAAAAAATCGGAATATTACAGATTCTCCCCACGAACGCACAATCACGACTGATTCATCACACGGCACATTGATGCATGATAAGTAGTGATTAATGGGAAGCTTATGGACTGTGGCTTAATCTATGTTCTACCGGAAATCTTTATTGAATATGTGGTAGTTGATGGGGATTGCTCTTGGAGGTACATTCCGCTTTGATACTCTACTCGAGGACGAGCAAAAGGCTAGTGGGGGGGTAGTTGATTACGGTTAAAATAGTCTATTCTATGGCATCAACATTATATCCATTATGAGCTAAAAATAGTTGTTTCAACCTATAAATATGAACCATTTGAGTTGAATATCATATGTCGGGTTCGTAAGTCGAGAAATCTGCACTTAGCATTTATTTTCCTTATTTCGATATTATTTACTGCATTATTTGATTATTTTCAGGTTATGAAATATTGGGCTGAGCATTGTGGACGAATCTGGAGTGGACTGAACGAAAGGATTAGGCCTAGGGTATTCCAGAACATTCCAAGTTAAGTCGGTAGAAGAAAATTGACAAAAATGCCCTCGGTTTACCAAGGATAGGCACCGACTTACCGAGGTTCCAGAATCTTCAGAAATGCATTTTCTTGGACGAGGGGAAGATCTAGGTGTTTCTAAGTCGGTTTATGTACCTATAAATAAGAGGCTTCACCTTAGAATTCAATGTAACATTGGTAGCACACAACTACTACAAATATCATGCAATAAAAATTCTTTGTTCTTTATTTTATGTTATGAGTTCTGGTAAGAGAGACGATGGATTCACCGCCTAGAGAGAGATCCGAGGGAGATCTACACTCGTCTTCAAGGGTATGATTTTCTGTCTTTTCCAAGATGTAGATCTGTCGTTGTTCTATTCGACTAGCATGTTTTAATTGCTTATTTAGTTTAATTATGTAGTAGTTAGTATATTTTTACCCCATGTGTTATAGATCTAATTCGTTGGTGAAGAAATAATGAAATAGTGGTTGTGTTCTTCAGATCTGCGACGGTCTATATCACTAGATCTGAATACTTAGTAAATTACTAGTTAATGATAATCGGCGCCACCTACGTTGATCGATAGATTTAATTTACATGTTAATAGCCTGATCAACTATTTTCATGTCTTCATAAAACTTGCATGAAATACGAATAGTGAAGTGTTAGTTTGGACATTAACTTGATGGACCCTAGGAACGTGCTAATCAGTGTCGACAACTGTCTAGGCGGGTTTTTGCGGTATGAGTTAGCGCTCAATATCGACAGCTCTAGTTCGTTAAGTGTATGGGCTATTACGGACCAATTAAGGAGGGTAGCTTGCGTATACATTGTCTACTACCATGGTCGGAGTATATAGGGTTAGGAGTTGTACCTGTAGATGAACAATGATTAAGATTCACCAATAGGGAGGACTATTGCGTGTGAGGGGGGAATAACTAGTTACTCATAATTGAACTAATACATTAGAAACTCTTGTTGCATCCGTGAGAAAAATAGAATATATCATACCCATGTGGTTAAATGATCAAATAGCCATCATTCCTTTCAGAATATGTCTAAAATACTATGATGGCTCCGTTGCCTTCTATCTTAATTATCTTAAATTTGATTTGTTTTGGATGTGATTCGGCAATCCCAAGACTTTTTCAATGATGGCCTTCCATGGATTCCCCTATATAAGCCGCGGCTAGGGTTGCAAAAATAAGAGCTTGAATACCACTTGTAAATAATCCAAGGAACATAACAGGTATAGGAACCACCAAAGGCGTAACCTGTTAGTTTGTGGCAACAATGACACCAATTTTACCACTGTCTAGATTATAGTTGGTCATAGACCGTTAATTGTGACAAGCTCAATCTTAATAATTTGACGTTCTTACAAGTCTCTGTGGGATCGACCTTGACTCATCAGTACTCTACTACGATAGACCTAATCCTATTGCTAGTAAGTGCTTTACTGGCGGTCTGTCTATATACTTTAAAAAATTCTTGTAAGACAAGGGAAGCAACTTGAATTCCACTAGAGGTAACTGGGACAAAATGGGCTTGTGAGAGAAAGAGAAAAAAATGGTGAGAAAACCTGCCTGAAAGAAAAATTTGAAAAATGAAAATGAGGGAAGCAAACTCGTGTAAAAATGGCACGACCCTCACATAAAAAGAAACAAAGAAGGACTTAAGAGCGATGCTCAGTCCCTGAGTCCGCCCGACCCGATTAAGGTACAATGTTGTGTAACCAAGTCTGAAGGCAAGATGAGCAAGTGTATGTGCATGTAAGTTAAGATTGTGGGGTTTATACAACTTTATTATCCTCACGAACGCACTATCACGACTGATTCATCACACGACACATTGATGCATGATAAGTAGTGATTAATAGGGAGCTTATGTATTGTGGCTTAATCTATGTTCTGCCAGAAATATTTATTGAATATGTGGTAGTTGATGGGAATTTCTCTTGGAGGTACATTCCGCCTTGATACTCTGCTCGAGGACGAGCAAAAGGCTAGTGAGGGGTAGTTGATGACGGTTAAAATAGTCTATCCTACGGCATTGTTCTCGGTGAATTTTATGATTATATCGCAATATTTCATAACAATAATCCCCGTGTTCTAGTAATTTTTATAGAAAATTACGTATTAAATGAATAGATTGAAGAAATGATCTTAAAGTCATAGAAAGTGTAAAACGTGCCAATTACGTGCTTAAAATGAGGATTTTATGTTGGTTTGAGTCGTGTTACACTTTGGTATGCTTTCAATGACTTGCAGGTGTTGAATGCGGCTGGAAAAAGATGATTTAAAGTGTGTAATCGTGCTCTGAGGAGTGGGAGCCGAAGAATAAAGAGATAAAGATGAAAGGTCGAATTTGAAGGCATGCTGGACGAACGTCTGAAGTATTGAATCAAGCGCCCGTAAAGTCGAACGAAGCGTTTGATGTCCCGTCCACAGACGGGCGTCGAATAGTGGATGGCGTCCCACCGGAAGAATTTTGATTCGTGATGCTTTGAGAATTTTGCTTTGATCAAGCGTCGATTTTGTCCAAATTAAAGAAGGACGTGCGTCTAGGCCCAGCTCGGCCCGACTCAAACAAGTTTTGCACACTGGACGGGCATCCAGGTGTTTTGGACGGGCGCCCACCACCGATTTTAACCCTAGCCGCCTTAAAATCCTATAAATACATCGCTTATTCTAAACCCTAGGGATCATCACATCATCGGACAAAACACAGCGGCTGAAACCTAATACAAGAGAGCAGCCGCACCACAATGAGTTCATTCTTTTCCATCCGATTTTGGTGTCAGATGAGGATGCAAGGCTAAGCAATTCGCAGTAGAACAATGTGAGGATACCACATCAACATCACCACAACCATGGATTGCTAGGTTATTTTTATTTATGATTCGAATATTGTTTTATTTGTCGGTTGATATTTGGATTGTTTGTTGAGTGTTTTATTAGATATGAATATCAATGAAACCATATGTTAATTTGAATTTGTATGGAAATATAATTCATCAATAGAGCCGTTTCAATCGATACAATTGACAGTAATCTGAGGAATCATTTATTGTTAATTGGGTTACATAATTTGGGAACAAATTAATGATCTTGTGCTGTATGTTTAATTGTTTTGTTTGGAAAAGGAAACAAAACCCTAGGAATTGAGTTAAAGGAATTTAATCGATTTTGAGATTGATCAAACCAATAAAGTCGTTTTCGGATCATAAAAATGATTGTGTGATTTTTGTGTGGTTGATTCTGGTTGTTTTACTGTTCTTTTAATTATTTGATAAATCAATTTGATCGTTATTTGCTACGTTTAAAAGATTCTAGTTTTTTACCTGTTATTTTTTTGCATATTTCCGTTCCCAAAGACGATAATCGAGGCGCCCACCACCTAAGCGGGCGCCGTCTAGTATCGAGTTTTCTTGTTTTCTGTTCCTTCTAGTCACTGTTCTTCGTTTTTATATTATAGTTAATATACACCTTAGTTTTAGGTAATAATTAGTGACATATTTGATAGAATAACTGCCCTTAATCCGATAAACATTCGATTCCCTTAGGACGACTCGGTAACACCCTATACTACGAACCTTATACTTGGGGTGTTCCGATAAAATAAATTTAAAACTAGTTTTATCGAACAAGTTTTTGGCGCCGTTGCCGGGGAGTCGGTAACGGTTGTCGGATTCTTCGTAGTGCAGTTTTCTGTGTCAAAAGGGATCGCTATTGCACGCGGTAGTATTTTGACCATAACTTTCGGCTCGAGTGTCCGTTTGGCGCGCAGGACCCCAATTCGGAAAGCTCGTTCCGACGCCGACGACGTGGTGAATGCCGTAGGCCGTTCAGTGCTGTTCGGTAAAAACTCGTTTTAAATTTATAAACCGAAACACCCCAAGTATAAGGTTTGTAGTATAGGGTGTTTACGGGTCGTCCTAAGGGAGTCGAATGTTAATCGGATTAAGGTGCAGTTATTATATTTACTATGTCACGAATTATTATCTCAAACTAGGGTTTATACTATCTATAATATAAAACCGAAGAAACGATGGGAAAAATCACGAAAATGAAAAAAAACTTAGAAGCTGGGGGGGCGTCGCTAAGGGTGGACGAGCGTCCGAGTACGTGCGTCTTTGAAACAGAAAATATGCAGAAAACACACTAAAATTCTGGAAATAACTAAACGTAGCAATAACAATCAATACGAACGAATTTGTTTATCAGATAATTAAAAGAATAGTAGAACGACACGAATCCACCAAACAACCACCACCCAACCAAGTCATGAATTGAATTATATTTCTTGGTATGATCTAACCTAAATTCGATCTAGTTTCCTTAATCAAATTTACTTAGATTTCGTTTTCTTTCTCAAGTAAAACAAAATTAAAAATTTAAGAACATGATCACGAGTTCGTCTCCGAATCTCCTACCCAATCAATAATAAACAACCTCTTGAATTATTACTAATCGTATCAAAAGAACGGTTCTATGTATGAATCCAATTATCATTAAAATTCAAAACAGGTAAATGTTTCATTGATTTCTCTATCTAATAAAACAAACATTCAAATCTATTCAATTGATAAAGAAATTAAAATTCAAACTCACTAAACAATTGCTACTCGAAAATCCCTTGGTTGTGATGGTGTTGTGTTGGCTTCAACCTGTTGTCCTATTGCGAACTGTTTAGCCCTCAATCATCCTTGATCTCCAAGAGAGAATTGAAAGAAGAAGACTCATCTCCTTATGTGTTTGGTGCAGCTGCTGCTCTGTTAAAAAGTGCGGCTGGAATTATGATGATTTTTAGGGTTTCCCATGCGCTGCTATTTATAGATTTTTAAGGCGGCTAGGGTTAAGTCGGCCGTGGACGCTCGTCTGGTTCTTTGGACGCCCGTCCACTCTGCTTGAAATCTTCGAATCGGGCCGAGTCATGCCCAAACGCCCGTCCATCTTTAAATCAGACTCTCGTCCGCTGAAAATCTGTTAATCCTGAATCAACTTCTCCTCATAGACGCCCGTCCACTTTTTCTGGACGCCAGTCCACTAGACGGGACCTCAAACGCTCGTTCAGTTGTCTAAATCTTCATTCCAATCTCCAATTATGCATCTCTTCAGCTCCTTCAACAACATGCAAGCATACCTACAAGGCAAAAGAAACGAGCAAAGTGTAAAATCGTACATAAATAAGTAAAAACCACATAAATACCTCGATTTTCACACTCTAACAAATTCTAACCCCATTCTTCCAATTTATCCTTTTAGCAAGCGATTTTCTATAAAAATTACTAAAACACGGAAGATATTGTTATGAAATAACTCGATAAAAACCATAAAATTAGTCGTAAACAAGTGCCGTTTTCGAGGTCAAAATCCACTGTTTTCCCCTCCATTTTGGCCCTAGAAGATTTCAACACGTTTTTTTTTACCGTCTTAGTGCCTTTTCTGTTTTAAATTTTTCGTAGTTAGGTTTCTTTTCTTGTTTCTGTTTCTAGATCATTTTTTTTCTAAATTCGAAAAATAAAAAATAAAAAATAAAAAAATAAGAAAAACCTTCTGAACGAGCGTTCACCCATCTCGAATGCCCGTCTCCCTCATCATCTATCTTCTCGAACGCCCGATTCGATTACTCAACGAGCAGCGTTCACTTCCTGAATCCTCTCTAAACTAGCGTCCACTTACACTGAACGCCAGTTCAGTCTCTGAAAATTTCACTTTTCAGTCTCTTCTCTTTCTTCTCTACATTCCCCTCTCATCAACCCTAAGGTTGATTTCTTCCTGTTCTGCTTCTCTGGTTTATGCAAACCAGGAGTAAGAAGGGAAACCTTATCTTTAACCCCGAACCTGAGCGAGACATTGTCAGAAGAAGATTATTTCGAAGTTCTGACAAGATGGCGCGAACACGGTTCTAGTGTTGACGAACCGGAGAACCAAGGGAATAATAACCAAGATCCCGCTCAATTAAACCAAATTATGATGCAAATGTTGCGTAACCAACAACAAGCGACAAGCCTGGATAAACCAAAGAGATGCAACAACAACCTCGGAATGTTCAACAAAGAATAAATTTCAGCGGTCGTGAAATTGTCAGCAAAGAAGACCCTTATGCGCCATATCTTGATCAAGACTTCTTGGAAGGGCATAGACCAATTCGGCCTCCAGAGATGGGAGGACTGCATTTTGATCTTAATAATGGAGTTGTGGGGATGGTCCAAAATAGCTCATTCCATGGCACTGCTGCAGAAGACCCACATGACTTCTTGTCTACTTTTGTGCAAATATGTGAAGCAGGTCACTACCCTGGCGTTCCTATGGAAGTTGTTAAATTGAAACTTTTCCCGTTTGCTTTGAGGGGTGAAGCAAATCGATGGTTTAAGTCCTTACCCCATCACTCTCTTCATAACTGGGCTGATGTTAAAAGAGCTTTTGCTCTGAAATTCGTTTCACCTGGAACGATAATGGACCGTAAACGAGATATAGCTACTTTCGAGCAATTAGAAGGAGAAAGTGTGGGAAAGGCCTGGGAGAGGTTGAATTTGTTAATGAGGAAGTGCCCTAACCATGGATACACTCGACATGAACTTCTAGAATTATTTTATCAGGGTGTTACTCAACCCAATAGAGATTACTTAGATTCCACAGCTCATGGATCGTTTTTAGGAGGAGGAGATGATCTTTGCCTCTGAGGTAGCGAAACAATAGCTAAGAATAACATGTGGGCTACTCAAAAGAAGACCCATGTTAGTGGAAGCAAAAAGGAGGCTGCTGAAAATAACCTCGGAGACAAACCGCTAGTTGCTCAAATGGAAATAATGAACAAACAACTAGCCAACATGCAAATGAAGCAGCAAGAAGGGCCAGCAGATGTGAATTACTCGGGCATGCAGGCCGGGAATATGATGAATGAGGAAGTGCAGGCCATGGAGAACCAGAATCAACCTTTCAGAAGCTTCAGTCAAAATTCTGGTCAATCGAGTCAAACTCAAAACCGTAACTATTCGGGAAACCCGCGAAATAGTTATTATACACCGCCTGGTGCATCCAACAACCAAAGACCCCAAGGTAACTGGCCCCAAACGCAAAATCATCAGCCCATCTATGTCTCTCAGAAGAAATTTGATGAGCTAGTAGACATGGTGAAAACACTAGCCACCGGTCAAAAAACGATGGAGAGACAGATTGGGCAGATGGCTGATCAACAAGCAAGCAGACCTCCAGGAAGACTGCCTAGTTATACAGATAAAAACCCTAAGGCAGATGTCAATGCTTGTAATGCCATCATTCCACAGTGGGATTATGGACAAGATGAGGAGTTGAATGCAGTTACCCTCAGAAGCGGTAAGAAAGCTGAGCCCGAAAAGTTGTCGGGAAACGAGTAGCCCCTCCTGACGCCATGAGTTCAGGAGGGGGCAATCAGAAGTTAAATGCCAGAGAAAGCAGCAATGAGGAAGAGCTGGATGATGATGACTCTTCAGGGGATGGTGATGAGGATGCTGAAAAGAGAAGTCAGGTGGCTGAACCCCTGACTAAAAAGAAAACTGAGAAGTTTGTCAGATGGAAGGATAAGGAGGACGAAGCCATTAAAAGTCAAACTATAATCAATCATTCGAAAACCTTTCCTTATCCAGCAAAGAAAAGAGAGAACATCTTAAACTCTGACAAACAGTATGACGGAGTGAGAAAGATGCTTAGAGATACTATGGTGACTATGCCACTTGCTGAGGTATTAACTGAGATGCCTAAGTGCTTTAAGTATCTTAAGGATGCCTGTGGAAGTAAGAAGAAGCTTAAGGGATTGGCAGAAGAGGTGCTAAAAGAAGAATGTTCAACGGTTTCACAGAGCGTTGCAATCAAGCAAGGTGACCCCGGACGACCTTCAATCTCTTGCATGATTGAAGCCCGCACGTTCCATAATGTCTTATACGACTCAGGGGCCTCTGTCAATGTGATGCCATTGAACGTCTGTAAGAGTCTCGGGTTGGACAAAAGGCTAAAGGAGCGCCCCGTCTCTTTTCAGTTGGTGGGCCGATCTAGCCGTATGGCAGCTGGTTGTGTTAACAACGTCCTTATCCATGTTAAACATTTAGTTTTTCCAACTGACTGGGTCATACTGGATTACCCATCTGACAAGGAGATGCCCCTGATTCTGGGCCGGCCTTTCTTGAACACTTCTGCCTCCACCATTGACTTCCAAACTGGCCAAATCACTCTAAGGATAGAGGACACTTCCGTCACCCTCGAGCAAGGAAACCGTTCTGCGGAAGCCCCAACCAAGGATATTTCATTCATTGAAGCAATATATGGAGATGAATCCGACCCTAAGGAAGAGCTCACGGAGGTAGGAGCCCTGGATGTTATATCGCAACAACTTGCGCACACTGAGCCTAAGAGTGAATGGAAAATCTTGGACGTTCCAGGGATGAGCAGCAATGAGTTGAAGGAGCTCAACCAGGAAGACTTTAACCTGACAGAGGAGGAAGTTTTAATGGGTAGTTGGGACGAAATAGATTTCTGGAGAGAAACTGCTCATTGGGATTTGGATGATTGGGAGCAGCTTGCAGAAGAACTTGAAGAAGAAGAACTAAAGAAGATGGTCAAGCATAAGAGAGAAAAAACGGAAGCTGATAGGAAGATTCCTCTAGATGATGTCATTCAATACCTTTCTGGGGTTACGCCTCGGGAAGATGAGGTATTCTTCAGCCAACCACTTCAAGCCCACAAGGAAAAGGTGGTCCCTTAAAATCCAAAGATTGAGCAACCACCTACCGACTTGGAGCTTAAACCACTTCGCAAAGACCTAAAATACATCTTCCTTAAAGACGGTGATAAGTTGCCCTTGATCATCTCGTCTAAACTTGAGCCGGAGCAAGAAGCAGAATTACTCAAAGTGCTTGAAAAGAACATCCTCGTGTTCGGATGGCAAGTGGGCGATATCGGAGAATCACCCAGGCGTGTGCATGCATAAAATCGAACGGAGGAAGGAGCGAAAAGGTCGAGACAACCTCAAAGGAGGCTGAATCCGCACATGCGAGAGGTTGTCAAAAGGAGATCATAAAATGGCTCGATATGGGTATTATCTATGCCATCGCCGATAGTGAGTGGGTCACCCTACTCAAGTTGTGCCAAAGAAGGGAGGCATTACTGTGGAAAAGAACGAAAAAGGGGAAGAAGTTGCCTTACGCCTTGTGACGGGCTATAGAGTTTGCATTGATTATTGCCGGTTAAATGAAGTCACCGCTAAGGATCATTTCCCCCTGCCCTTCATTGACCAACTTCTAGAAAGACTGAGTGGTCATAAGTATTATTGTTTCCTCGATGGATATTCTGGTTATTTCCAAATAGCCATCGACCTAATGACCAAGAGAAGACAACTTTTACCTCGTCCATCGGGCACTTTTGCGTTCCGCAATGCCTTTCGGTTTGTGTAATGCACCGGCTACGTTTCAACGATGCATGTTGGCCATTTTTGATGGACTTGTGGAGCAAAGGTGCATGGAGGTCTTCATGGATGATTTCTCAGTCTATGGCAACAGTTTTGATGAAATTTTAAAGAATCTAGATATGGTACTCCAACGTTGTGTTGAGAAAAATCTGGTGCTTAACTGGGAGAAATGCCATTTTCTAGTCGAAGAAGGGATTGTTTTAGGACACAAGGTGTCCATTGATGGTATTCAGGTGGATAAGGCTAAAGTAGAAGCCATTGAGAAAATGTCGTACCCGAAGACAGTGAAGGAGGTACGAGGATTTCTGGGACATGTGGGCTTCTATCGGCGTTTCATTAAAGATTTTTCAATGATAGCAAAGCCGTTATCCAACCTGTTGAAAGAGGAAGTGGAGTTCTTGTTTGATGATGGGTGTAAGAAAGCTTTTAATAGCTTAAAAGATAAGCTAACCAGCGCCCCCATTTTAATCGTGCCCGACTGGACTAAACCTTTTGAGTTAATGTGTGATGCCTCTAACTACGCAGTGGTGCGATTCTAGAGGCGGAGAAATTGACAAAAAGTTCAGGCCGATTTACTATGCTAGCCGCACTTTGAACCCACTCAATGCAATTACGCCACTACCGAGAAGGAATTCTTGGCGATCGTTTTGCTATTGACAAATTCGAAGTTATCTTTTAGGGTCCAAAGTGGTGGTGTGGGCGGATCACGCAACCTACGCTACCTTATGGGCAAAGCAGGACGCTAATCCAAGGTTACTCGGATGGATTACGATACTACGAGAATTTGACCTTGAAATTAAGGACAAGAAAGGTAGTGATAATGTTGTAGCCGACCACTTATCTCGCTTAGTGAGCGAAGGTGGCGAAATCCCTAAGGAGATAGGCATTGACTTTCCGACTGAGCAATTAATGAAGCTAGAGACTGTGAGGCCGTGGTATGCTGATTACGTCAACTACTTAGCAGGTGGGCATTTAGAATAAATGACGTATCAGGAAAAGAAGAAATTTTTCAGCGACTTAAAGTACCTCGTGTGGGAGGATCCTTATTTGTTCAAGGTCTGCAAGGACGGGTTGCTTAGAAGGTGTGTTCCGGAGCATGAACAATTGGATATTCTAGAGCAATGTCATAGTGGTCCCACTGGTGGACACTACGGAGCACCTAAGACAGTCACTAAAATCCTTCAAGCTGGTTTTTACTGGCCTACCTTGTTTAAAGATGCTGAAGCCTTTTGCAAGGGCTGTGATAGATGCCAAAGGGTAGGGAGACTCTATAATAGGATGGAGATGCCTTTGAGGCCTATCTTGGAATGTGAGGTTTTTGACGTCTGGGGCATTGATTTTATGGAACCGTTCCCATCATCATGCTCTAACAAATGTATTCTCGTCTGTGTGGACTACGTTTCCAAGTGGGTAGAGGCCATAGACACCCAAACCAATGATCACAAAGTTGTAAAGAAATTCTTGCAAAAGAATATCTTTACTAGATTTGGCTGTCCTAGAGCCCTTATCAGTGATGAAGGTTCGCATTTCTGTAATGCACCACTGCATAAAATTCTTGAGCGCTATGGTGTCAAGCATAGAATTGGTACACCATGCCACCCCCAAACCAGTGGCCAAGTCGAAGTGAGCAACATAAGTCTAAAGCGGATTTTAGAGAAAACGGTAAATTCAAATAGATCCAACTGGAGTCTGAAGTTGGACGACGCACTTTGGGCTTATCGCACTGCGTTTAAGACCCCTATGGGTACGTCACCCTTCCAAATGGTTTATGGCAAGCCATGCCATCTACCAGTCGAGCTGGAGCACAGAGCTTACTGGGCTATTAAATTCTTAAACTTCGATAGTCAACTCTGTGGGGAGAAAAGATTACTGCAACTACATGAGCTCGATGAATTCAGACTCAGGGCCTATGAGAACGCCAAGCTGAGCAAGGAAAGAACGAAGGCGCTCCACGATGCAAAGATAAAAGACAGAGATTTCAAGGTAGGAGAGATGGCTTTGCTTTACAACACCAGATTACATCTGTTTGCTGGCAATTGTCGAAGTCCATCCGGGTGGAGCAGTTTCCTTGAAAGGGTACATCGGTCAACCTTTTAAAGTTAACGGTCATAGATTGAAAAAGTATTTCGGACAGCCTTATGAAGCACCTGAAGTCCTGTACTTTCAAAAGTTGGTTGACATGACTGATGTGCTGATTTGTGATGAGATCCCATCCGACTTCTTTACTTCGGATGATGACATTATTGCCCTTAACCTTAAAGATGCTTCTACCACGCCGCCTGCACCTATCAGTAAGCTAGTGCCACAATTAAGCAACAACACGAAGAATAGAGTCAGTGCTATCTGGCGAGTTAAGTTCAAACACTTAGTAGAACACTTGACTTGTTGCTGTTGCGGCCACACCCCTGTCCTTCATTCTGATTCCGATGAAGAGGTGGCCCTGATCAAACCGAAGTGGCCCGATCCGGGTTGACTTTGCTGAATCTGTCAAGCTAATGACATAAAAGAAGCGCTCCTAGGAGGCAACCTAGTCTTTTAAGTTACTTTTTAGTTAAGTTTTAGGGCAATAGGAATAAAACCGTGGTGATTGGTGTGTTGGTTGTCCTTGTCCTATTTGTGAATGCTTTATTTGCCCATCTTTATGTGTATACATGTTTACTCGTATACCCCGAGATTATCTGTTATGTCGAGTGTTGCAGATACGTTTGAGCAGGTTTGCAAGTTATTACTTTCAATGTTGTCTGTTCCCGATACGAGTGCAGCGGTTTATTCATGCTCCGGCCTGACCACTGCCAATCTACTGTCCGACAACCATGCTTGGAAACCAGCTAAGTATTCTTTTTCTTTTATTTGCACATTCTGAGGACATAATGTGATTTAAGTGTGAGGGGGTGTCTAAATTGGGTATGTTATCATGCTATATTTTGAAAAGTGAGTAAATGTGATTTTCTCGAAAATTTTAAAATTTTTCAAAGTAGACTTGGATAATTGTAAATCTTGAGCACGTAATTGAAACGAATGGCTTGCTAGTTGTAGTTTCCTGACAATGATTTTATGTGACTTCTGTGAGATAATTATAGCATGTTTTTACTGATTTGAGATAGTATTCATTTCATATTCACGTAAGCCTTTGATATTGAAGCAAAAATTTTGAACTTTATCCATTCACTATCCTAGTGATTTATCCGAGAGAGACTTGTGCTTAATAGTAACAGTGAACATTACACCTAATTTCTAACCGTGTACTGTGAATATCTGAGGTTTGAATGTGATAAGTAAAACGTAACTATTGTTCTATGAAAAGTAGAAGGAAAATTTCAGAAAAAAAATGTGAAGAGTTGATATTGGGTGTGTCGGAAGCTGGTTAATGATTGGAGTGCGGTAGGGCATTATCTCGAAATGTCCTATTCCACTATGATGACCAAAAGCTCACGACAGTCAGGAAAAGCTACCCTATGATTTGAGTAAGGTAGGGTGTTATCCCGAAACATCCTATTCTACTATGACGGGTAAGAGCTCATCTTGATGTGCGTCAAAGAAAGAAAAAAGAAGTGAAAAAAAATTAAAGACTTAGTTATCGTCTATCTTATCCCCAGTATAAACTGAATGATATGTTTTAGGGATTATCCTAATAAGTACACGGGAAGACTTTTTGTGGAATGGTTACTGCCTATACCTAGGAAAGTCATTAGGATTGTTTGAAGGATATTTGTTTGAGAGGATTGTGAAGATTGAAAAGTGCTCGACACACACACCGAATCTATCTCTATGTTGGTATTACATGATATAGTTGTGGTATCTTTTGTTACGTGAGTTAGGGATCTATTTGGATTACACGTACAGTGAGCCGGTTTTGATTGTTTTGTTCGGGACGAACAAAAAGCTAAGTGTGGGGGAGTTGTTCTCGGTGAATTTTATGATTTATATCGCAATATTTCATAACAATATTCCCCGTGTTTTAGTAATTTTTATAGAAAATTACGTATTAAATGAATAGATTGAAGAAATGATCTTAAAGTCATAGAAAGTGTAAAACGTGCCAATTACGTGCTTAAAATGATGATTTTATGTTGGTTTGAGTCGTGTTACACTTTGGTATGCTTTCAATGACTTGCAGGTGTTGAATGCGGCTGGAAAAAGATGATTTAAAGTGTGTAATCGTGCTCTGAGGAGTGGGAGCTGAAGAATAAAGAGATAAAAATGAAAGGTCGAATTTGAAGGCATGCTGGACGAACGTCTGAAGTATTGAACTGGCGTCCAGAAAGCTGAACGAGCGTTTGATGTCCCGTCCCCTGGACGGGCGTCCGGAATAGTGGACTGGCGTCCACTGGAAGAATTTTGATTCAGGATGCTGAGAATTTTGCTGAACTGGCGTCTGATTTTGTCCAAATTAAAGAAGGACGTGCGTCCAGGCCCAGCTCGGCCCGACTCAAACAAGTTTTGCACACTGGACGGGCATCCAGGTGTTTTGGACGGGCGTCCACCACCGATTTTAACCCTAGCCGCCTTAAAATCCTATAAATACAGCGCTTATTCTAAACCCTAGGGATCATCACATCATCGGACAAAACACAGCGGCTGAAACCTAATACAAGAGAGCAGCCGCACCACAATGAGTTCCTTCTTTTCCATCCGATTTTGGTGTCAGATGAGGATGCAAGGCTAAGCAATTCGCAGTAGAACAATGGGAGGATACCACATCAACATCACCACAACCATGGATTGCTAGGTTATTTTTATTTATGATTCGAATATTGTTTTATTTGTCGGTTGATATTTGGATTGTTTGTTGAGTGTTTTATTAGATAGGAATATCAATGAAACCATATGTTAATTTGAATTTGTATGGAAATATAATTCATCAATAGAGCCGTTTCAATCGATACAATTGACAGTAATCTGAGGAATCATTTATTGTTAATTGGGTTACATAATTTGGGAACAAATTAATGATCTTGTGCTGTATGTTTAATTGTTTTGCTTGGAAAAGGAAACAAAACCCTAGGAATTGAGTTAAAGGAATTTAATCGATTTTGAGATTGATCAAACCAATAAAGTCGTTTTCGGATCATAAAAATGATTGTGTGATTGTTGTGTGGTTGATTCTGGTTGTTTTACTGTTCTTTTAATTATTTGATAAATCAATTTGATCGTTATTTGCTACGTTTAAAAGATTCTAGTTTTTTACCTGTTATTTTTTTTCTGCATATTTCCGTTCCCAGCACTATAATCAGATGCCCGTCCACCCTAAGCGGACGCCCGTCCATCCTAAGCGGACGCCCGTCTAGTATCGAGTTTTCCTGTTTTCTGTTCCTTCTAGTCACTGTTCTTCATTTTTATATTATAGTTAATATACACCTTAGTTTTAGGTAATAATTAGTGACATATTTGATAGAATAACTGCCTTTAATCCGATAAACATTCGATTCCCTTAGGACGACTCGGTAACACCATATACTACGAACCTTATACTTGGGGTGTTCCGATAAAATAAATTTAAAACTAGTTTTATCGAACAGGCATCAACATTCTATCCATTATAAGCTAAAAATAGTTGTTTCGACCTATAAATATTAACCACTTGAGTTGAATATCATATGTTGGGTTCGTAAGTCTAGAAATCTGCACTTAGCGTTTATTTTCTTTATTTTGATATTCTTTCGTGCATTATTTGATTATTTTCAGGATACAAAATATTGGGCTGAGCATTGTGGACGAATCTAGAGTGGAATGAACGAACGGATTGGGCCAAGGGTATTCCAGTCGGATGTTGATCGCGTATAAGTCACTAACGTCGATATTACTAGCAAGAATACCAGGTACATCGTAGTATAGTAAATACAAGTCAAGGTCGATCCCACAGAGACAATGCAACTTTAATTATAAATGATTCTAACCTAATTGAGAAGACACATATTTGTGGTCATTGACCAACAAAAACCATAAAAGAAACATGGTATTCCTCCCCCTCTTCTCACCGATCTACTAACTTGGATTAGTTAATATTTATGTTCACTTCCCCACATAATTTCCTTAAATTAATCGAGCGAGCTTTTAGTTTAGTTTTAAGCTACGGGTGAAACTCCTGACCCTATCTACTCTGACCATGGTAGTAGACAATCTATACGCAAGCTACCCTCCTTAATTGGTCCGTAATAGACCATATGCATAAAGAACTAGAATTGACGATATCGAGCGCTAACTCATACCGCTAACCCGCCTAGACAGCTGTCGACACTGATCAGCACGTTCTTAGGGTCCATCATGACTATGTCCAAACTAACTCTTCACTATTCGTATTGCATGCTAGTTTTACGAATTCAATAAGCAGATTGGCCAGATTTAACCTACTGTTAATTAAACCTGTCAATCAACATAGCTGTAGTGAATCCCAGTTTTAGGTTTTCTAAATTTTGCCTCGGTAAACCGGTATAGACCGCCGGTTTACCGGGGTCAGCTTTTCCTAATTCCGGATCTACATTGCTTAATTACGGTTAATCTAAGTAAATCATGGGTTCGTTAAACATGCAGATTAACTAAAACACATAAATACGAACAGCTCTACCATATTGAAGACAAAAAAGAACGTTCAAAACTGTTAGGTGTGATGTCCGAAATACAATTTTGTAATTGTTTTATTTAATAAATGAAATGATATTATTATTCATATTTATTATTCTCATATTCACCGATGTGACAATAGTATTTACACTACAGAAAACCCTGAAGTATATCGTTTATGTAATCACTTAACTCAGTGTATGGGATATACACGGGAGGGTTGAGTTAGTGAAGATGTACTTAAAATACAATTAGCCCGTAGTGAAGTTAATCGAGAGTATCGGGTCTCTCCTTTAATGTGCTATTAATGCGCCCATAACACAATATGTGTGATTGTCTTATCTGGACTTTCGGTTAAGAGAACCTAGTTGGGCATTTATATATGATAGATATATCATATAGGGCTGGACCGATTTGATTAGAGTTCATGATATAATTCCGTAATCGAGAAGTCTTATCGAATCAATTGATGATAATATTTATGGATATATCTTAATCATGAGGTGATCACAGTCAACTGCTTGAATCAATATGAGGTTTGACTTGATGGTTAAGGATTACACTGAGTCTGTGGTCTGAATTACCCCATCTTGACATTGTACTGGATTGAGTGAGTTGTCTGTGTTATCACAGATACGGAATCCATTCCTTCTATTTCTGGAAGTAGATAGATAGTTCCCTTATTTGTTAATCCTAGAAACTGATCGATCCATGGAGTTCATATTACACTAATTAGCTACCAGTGAGTTGTAGGAATTAATTGATCACTATGGGGTTAATGGTAAATAAAGATAAGAGGTTCTGAAAAGGGTTAACGGTAACTTTCCTATTTAGAATGAACAGTCTATGGAGGATTAATCCATATGTAATGATTATATCAATGGCGCTTATTATCATTCTCGTGAGGAGATAAATATAATCTTATAATCGGAGGAGTGCAGTCACGGGATTATGGTGGCATATTCCTGTGATTGATTTATCGGATATATTTATTCTATTCGTAAGATAATTATTTATTTGATTTATCGAGCCGCTGATTATTAGTCCATGGTCCCCGACGTGCCTCCAATATAGCATAGCTATTCTCGGACGTCGAATCCTAATAATATTAATTTAGTTCTTGTTAGAATTTATTTAAAACGATATGTGAATTAATTGTTTAGTGAACTATTAAATTAGTTGGGCTAAATAATTAAATATGTGAAAAAGGCATTTTCATAATCTTGGCAAAATTAGTGTTATGGCCGAAAATATTATTGACTAGGTCAATGAAGTAAAATTCGGCCAAGGCATGTTTTGGTGAGCAAGAAATTAGTTTTCTTGTGATTTAATAAGACATGTGCACAAAATATTTATTGGATAAATATTTATGGTAAGAAATAAAGATAAATATTATTCTAGATTTGTTCTAGAATATTATGGGATTATCTTTTATTTATTGGATTTATTTATTTGCAAAATAAAATCCTTGGAGGACAATGATTACTCACCTATATAAAGAGAGTTCTCCCAACTCATACACACAATGCAAATTTCGACTTCTCTTAGAGAGAAGGAGCAAAAATAATTCGGCCAAGGGGAGAGGGGAAAATCTTGAAGATTTTTCCGGGTAGCATATCGGAAGGATTCGAGACGATAATTTCCTTCCACCGGGAGTTGCTTGGATCACACGTACGGAATATCGTGGTGCTCTTCACACCTTTGTTTATTCTTTCTATTGTGGTTCTTCTACTTGGATTATGAGATCCAAGAGGTATGTTCTATAACCCCCTTGTGGAATAGATCTAGTTATTTTATTACGTGTAATTTATAGATCTAGATCCTTAAATCGCTTCCGTTGTGGATGGTATTACTAACAGTGGTATCAAAGCCTGGTGATCTATATTTATACGTATAAAATATTAGATCTAAGAGTGGAAAACATGTAGTTTTTGTGTCCCAATTTTTTTTTTATAGGGGCCGATGCATATGTTATTTTTTTATGTTGCGATTGTTGTGGTTGAAGAGATGGATTGGGGTTGGTACTGTTTACCCGTAGATCTATTTTGTAGCTCTTTTGATTCGTATCAATTGAGCATAGGTTTTGTAATTTAATTATATTGAATTCGAAAAATTATGTAAAAAGGTAGTACCTTTTGTTTTTTTTTTTAATTTTGATCCGGATTCGAGACGACGAAGATCATAGTGTTGAAGATCATTAAGAAAGTAAAACGGGAGGAGGCCGAAATTGTTGTTGTTGTTTTTAATTTTTTAGGTCACGGCACAAAATCTTTTTTTTTTTTTTTTAATTTTTGCGGCAGCTTCTATATTTTTTTAGGGTTGCCGGCAGCTTAAATCACTAATGTATGCATGGTATTGCATGCGAAATTTTTTTAAAACCTAACAGGTTTGCCGACATAAAAAAAAATTGTTAGTTTTGGATCAACCGTGAATTTAATAAAAAAAAAAAAAACAAAGTTTTTTTATAAAACAACTTGATAATTTAGATATATTTAAAATATATTGGTTTATTACGGCCTCCTCTCCTCGTCGTTCGTGGTTCGTGTCAAGATCGAAGCTTTGAAGATCCGGAAGTTTTAAGATCAAGATCGAGGATCGAGATTTGAAGACTTAGAATTAGTTTTACTTTTCCTTAGAAAATAGGTTAGTCGGGGGTACCAACGATCCATCTCGGTGTTTAAATTTTCCGCAATTTATTTTTTATGTGTTTGATCATAAAATAGATATAAAATCGGAATTGCATGACATGCATCATATCATAAATCCACTCCATGCATACATGTAGAATTTTAATTTTGATAATTAAAATAGGCATGTACACAAACTCGTGTAATTAGTTGAAATTTAATTAATACGTGGTAATTAATTAATTTAGTAACTAATTAAAGATCCGAGGACGGGTTATGAAATCGTTAAGCATTTCGGTGTGTGTTCTCGGTGAACCGCCTTAAAAGCCCAAACGAGATCACGTTTTCAATTCGTAGTGTCTACGAGATTGAATGATGGTAAAAGAACAATAAATCTTGGATAAAAACGGTTCGTCTATAGGTTGGGTGGTCAACTGAGCTAGGCTCGACCGACTTAACCCTCCTAGTGTGATGTATGCACGGGGGTCCGGCAAGACTAAGCTACACCGGAGAGCGGAGGGGTGATTCCTTCTTATCTCAATAGAAATGCTCTTGACCCGATTTCGTCCGATCCACACATATGTTCCAACGAATAGGACGGGTAGGCTTGCCTACGTTACCGACACCATTCAGAATCCTTGATTTGAGGTACTTTTATGTTAACATCAAAAAGACGTGGTTAGTTAACCCAACACCACTTCCAAAATATTGAGTGGGAGCGGGGGAGGCGACAGCCAACCCCGCGGCCTCTACTATAGATACAAGTAAGTGAGAGAAGGGTGACGCCTCACGGTGCTTTGATTTCGTCCCCCTACAGATGGTGTTCACCCCTATCAACATTCATGGCTTGGTCTCCGAATGGATAGGATTTCCGGGTACTCGTCGGGTCACTGACCTATCCTACGACGGCATACTCGGGGCGTACCTAAGAGATCCGATATAGTAGGTCACACTCATCATGGGTGTTCTTGATAATATCTAGGCTAAAAAAGGAAGGTAGTCAATGAATAAAGGGATGTTCGATTCTCGTGGGATGTTTGATTCTCACAAGTTATTCATTGATGAGATTGTCTCGATTTAACCGTCATCTCTTTGACCTACCCTACGGCGGCATTGAGATGCGAGGTTAAAACCTTAGAATGGTAGAGTAGACTTACTTATAGTTTACAATTCCTAAAATAAACTTATAGTAGTGTTAAACTTGAATTAATATATGTCATTTTATTTACAGCATCATATCCCTTACTAAATTGCTTAAAAATTAATAATTGACTAGTATTGACTTTGTTAAAAAGTGGAAAGTAACTAGGACGTTGAACTAGTTAATCGATAATGCAATTATTTTTCGAAAGAGATATTTTCTCTTAAGCCTTTTAAAAACCAGAGTGACATACAGGTATGTCACTAGTGTCATTCGTGTCAAACGGAAGACAAACTTAGTTTGATCAAAGGTGATTTCGGACTTTGAAATTCTTCTAGTGAATCCTGAGTGTGTAGTGATTACACGAGTAATTTCCTAATTGAAAAAGCGGAAAATCATGAAGTGTCGCTAGTTGGACGGTATTTGGAATCGATGAACTAGTGAGAGCTTTATGATTTGTTGTTTTTCTAGAACATTAGAAAAGTGTAACTGACTACACACGTAACCGTTCCAATTGAAAAACCGGAAAGTCATGACATGTTGCTAGTTGGACGATATTTGGAATCGATGAACTAGTGGGAGTTCTATGATTTGTTGTTTTTCTGGAAACATTGGAACTATGTACGAAAGATTTTTTAATTGAAAAAATCGGAAAATCAAAAAAATAAAGCATTGCTCGTTAGACGGTATTTGGAACCGATAAACTAGTGGGAGATTTAATGTTATGATTTGTTGTTTTTTCTGGTATATTAAAAAAATCAGAGAAGTCCCGACGAGTAACACTCGGAATAAGACATCACACGGTTCAAGAGTAGTGTCTACTCAATCGAACCACTGGTTCAAGACTGTTTCCATTCACGGAAAGTCAAGAATGGGAGAATATGTCTAAAAGTGTTAGTCATCTAAACTAAGAAAACTTTAAGTCTGAACCGAAAATTAATTAACTGAAAATCATAGGATAGGGACAGTGATTTTGGATCACCAACCTATGAATCCTTGGCGATTTTCTCGAGCTAAGTTCTTTGGAAGAACAAAATAGCAGTGCATTTAACGATTAAAGGAGTAAACAACGGGCAGTTAATTTTAGCTAGAATAGTGGGAGTGATATAAGGAAATGAATCTCGGATTCAATCCTTGGATACCGCGGAAAATTTATTTTCGGTTTAAGATTCGTTGGAACAAATGGATTTACCTTCTATTCGATACTTTGTTTGTCATATAGAAAGTGAATATACCATTTGTAGTACGAATCCAAGACTCGGACTTTTGTTTGATAAAGTCAAACCACTTAGATCTGCTGAAATATGTATATAAAACAAATCTTAAGAACTATCAAAAGCAATTGGTTTCGATATTTAGATAAACGCTTCTTCATATTCCATAGTTAGTGCATAGTCCCTAAAAGACAAGACCTGAAGACTGGCTCAGGGTGATTCCTTTCTCCCAGTCTGGTTATATTGTCTCAAAGGTTCAATGACTAAGTTTCCTTTCAATCGGGAAAGGATAATGGTTATAAAGAAGTAACATAGCTTGTTCATGACGACCTTCGGGGTCTGATGAAAGATTTAAGCTAGTAGGAGCTTCCGAGTAGTGACTTCTTGTCTGATAACTATTCAAACACTCCGGAAAGTTTATCCAAAATATTTTGAGGTTTCTCTGTTTTCCAACAGGGATAGAGTATTCTATACTCGGAATAGGCCATTTATAGTCCTCGAGACTGATGCTCAGCCTGCCTCATTGTGACATGTTCTCACTAAGTAAGAAACCGTTAAATTGCCTTATATAGTTTTTTAGATGTGCTACAATACGTTGCTTAACTCAATAAAGATATTGGAAGCGAAATAACGGTCTACCGAGAAGTCTACCTAGAATATGCTTTGGAATTTACGGATAAGGTGTGGGTTCGGTTCACCCCACTTCCGAAAATATAAGCATTTAGCACACGGTGCTTGAAGGTAAGACTGGGAATTTCACGCATACGATCGTTCAATGACCATTCGTGATATATCTTTTAACCTATTGAGTATAAAGGTTAGATATAGGATTCTTGAAATCGGGAAGGGACAGTTATACTGTTGCATCCTTTCTGAGAGAGTCCATGAACAACAAAACCTTGAACCTTGAAGTATGTTACTCAAGGTAGTTACTAACTGATTTAAATCAAACCACATCCAACATCGGTTGTTGGTGATAACACTAAATACTACTAAACTAGATCAGAATTTCGATCCACCCAGTAAGTATTGGGAGTATGGTTTATCCATTACCCATTACGGGTTCTGCGGACTTTGTAGTCTGAGGATCGATTGATGACCTATGGCTCTTTTGTGATCAGTATAAGATTCTGATAATAGAGGTTGGTATAATAGCCATAACCCTATGAATGGAGTTCGGTACTCAGATTGCTCATGCTCTTGTAGAACCACCCGAGCATCTCAGCCCAATGGGGAGTAATTGGATCTACACGGAAAAGAGTAGAATGAATAGGAAAGTTTATCTTTCAGAGCAAAGATTGAGTGGTCTAGGGGTAATTCCTTAAGAAGTAGAGAGTTAATCAGACCTTGGACTCTCTTACCACTTAGTATTGCATGATTTCGTTCAAATTAGAAAATAGGGGTGATTCCCTGAGACTTTCTTGCCAAAAAAACGGAGTCAGGATTCATTCGAAACAGAAGGGTATTGCCTTATGAACTTATGACAGGATGACTGTCAAGGCTTATGTCATTTGTGGATAAAAAGCAAACCTCTCGGTCACTGGAAGTCATATATTTCTACAATATGTAGATTTGACCAGAATATTGATAAGTCTATGGTAAACTGGATATCAATTTTAGTACAGTAGTGAATATATACATATATTAGTGTTTGTGGAGGATAACACTGCACCAGATGGAATCAACATGGGTGTGTTATCGGAAGTCAGAATCTGACAATGCCACAATTCTCTGCAACAGAGATTTGGACAACATCCTAAAGAGTTTGACTCGGTCGAATTCATTAGAATCAGTCACTGGTTTCCCATCCACCTTATTGGTTAAGATGATGCATCTGTGTATGCAACATTCAACGAGGAAGTTCTACCCTATGCCTCAGGAATGACTCTCTAAATCTTTGGATCAAGAGAAATGGGATAGATTCTCTTTCTAGTAAGAGATGATCAGGTTATTGAACGTCAACTTTGATCGAATCTTAGATTCGGCGGTTAACAAAGCAATTTTAGTATGTCCTTTAGTATCTTGAAGAGAACGAGGAATAATATGCGGACATATTCATGTGTGAACTTGGATGTGTGTGATACACTGATTTTGACTATAAATCAAATTGAGGATGATCGTTAAGTCGATCTCGGGCTCAGTGTTTACTCTTGTGTTGAAGCTATTTCTTGGAGGAATTCCGCAACGCCAACTCGACTTTAACTAGTTGGGTGATTAGTGGTTTTGTAGTAGCTAGAGAGGCGATATAGCTTAAGGATTTCCTTTTCATATCTGGGAGTGATTCTAGATTTGGAAGCCGATACCACATCATTGTGCAAACGATGAAAGGGTAGCTAATAAGGATTTTCGAAATCATTAGAGGTCAAAAGCATATTGGGAATGTACCATATGATTAGATGGACCGGCAACATTTTGATTCTATGGATCGTCTCGAGCCGACAACCTTACTAATCATTAAGACCCATGACATTTAGATGTAGGTACTCCCCGAGTCACTGACCTATCCTACGACGGCACACTCAGAGTGTACTTTGTCATCTGCAATGGTTATGATATGCTTAATGGATACTAGAATACGGGATGGGTCTCCATTGCTTTAAAGCAAGTGGGAGATGTAGTTTGTTGTATTTTAAATAATAGGGTGTGCTCTAAAACAATTAATCACATGCTTTCGTGCAAGTGTGAGATTATTAGGTGTGATGCCCGAAAGACAATTTTGTAAATGTTTTATTTAATAAATGAAATGATATTATTATTCATATTTATTATTCTTATATTCACCGATGTGACAATAGTATTTACACTACAGAAAACCCTAAAGTATATCGTTTATGTAATCACTTAACTCAGTGTATGGGATATACATGGGAGGGTTGAGTTAGTGAAGATGTACTTAAAATACAATTAGCCCGTAGTGAAGTTAATCGAGAGTATCGGGTCTCTCTCCTTTAACGTGCTATTAATGCGCCCATAACACAATAGGTGTGATTGTCTTATCCGGACTTTTGGTTAAGAGAACCTAGTGGGGGCATTTATATATGATAGATATATCATATAGTGCTGGACCGATTTGATTAGAGTTCACGATATAATTCCGTAATCGAAAAGTCTTTTCGAATCAATCGATGATCATATTTATGGATATATCTTAATCCTGAGGTGATGACAATCAACTGCTTGAATCAGTATGAGGTTTGACTTGACGGTTAAGGATTACACTGAGTCCGTGGTCTGAATTACCCCATCTTGGCATTGTACTGGATTGAGTGAGTAGTCTGTGTTATCACAGATACGGAATCCATTCCTTCTATTTCGGAAGTAGGATAGCCGGTTCTCTTATTTGTTAATCCTAGAAACTGATCGATCTATGGAGTTCATATTACAACGATTAGCTACCAAAGAGTTGTATGAATTAATTGATCACTAGGGTTAATGGTAAATAAGGATAAGAGGTTACGAAAAGGGTTAACGGTAACTTCCCGATTTAGAATGAACAGTCTATGGAGGATTAATCCATATGTAATGATTATATCAATGGACGCTTATTATCATTCTCGTGAGGAGATAAATATAATCTTATAATCGGATGAGTGCAGTCACGGGATTAATTTATCGGATATAATTATTCTATTCGTAATATAATTATTTATTTGATTTATCGGAGCCGCTGATTATTAGTCCATGGTCCCCGACGTGCCTCTAATATAGCATAGCTATTCTCGGACGTCGAATCCTAATAATATTAATTTAGTTCTTGTTAGAATTTAATTAAAATGATATGTGAATTAATTGTTCAGTGAACTATTAAATTAGTTGGGCTAAATAATTAAATATGTGAAAAAGGCATTTTCATAATCTTGGCAAAATTAGTGTTATGGCCGAAAATATTATTGACTAGGTCAATGAAGTAAAATTCGGCCAAGGCATGTTTTGGAGAGCAAGAAATTAGTTTTCTTGTGATTTAATAAGACATGTGCATAAAATATTTATTGGATAAATATTTATGGTAAGAAATAAATATAAATATTATTCTAGATTTGTTCTAGAATATTATGGGATTATCTTTTATTTATTGGATTTATTTATTTGCAAAATAAAATCCTTGGAGGACAAGGATTACTCTCCTATATAAAGAGAGTTCTCCCAACTCATACACACAATGCAAATTTCGACTTCTCTTAGAGAGAAGGAGCAAAAATAATTCGGCCAAGGGGAGAGGGGAAAATCTTGGAGGTTTTTCCACCGGGAGTTCCTTGGATCACACGTATGGAAGATCGTGGTGCTCTTCACACCTTTGTTTATTCTTTCTATTGCGGTTCTTCTACATGGATTTTGAGATCCAAGAGGTATGTTCTACAACCCCCTTGCGGAATAGATCTAGTTATTTTATTACGTGTAATTTATAGATCTAGATCCTTAAATCGCTTCCGTTGCGGATGGTATTACTAACAAAAACTTCATACCTTCAACAATGGTGATCTAGCTCGATCTACTCAAGCTAGAGATGGTAGAGAAGGAGAGGAAACCAGAAAATAACTTCAAAAGCTTGGAAGAACTTTTATTTCAATTGAGTGTTTCTCTAGAACTTATGAAAAATTATCAAGAACAATGCAATAATCAGTTAGTGTGGCCTTATATAGATACAATAGCCGACTTATGACTCTCATAAACCCTAACCGACCTAGTCAATACGGTAGAATCGATTTCGTGTTCCATAAGGCCCTCGGTTTACCGGCCCTTGCCCTCAGTAAACCGGGCTGACTTTTTCACTTTTTCTCCTGCAGATTACTTCTTGGACTTCTTTTACTTGGCCCAACATGCTTCTTTTGGTCCAGATCCATTCTCCAATGCTCCAGATTTGGTAAAACTACTTCAAATATTATGCAATAAAAGTTCTTCGTTCTTTATTTTATGTTATGAGTTCTTGTCAAAGAGGCGATAGAGTCGCCGCCTAGGGAGAGATCCGTGGGAGACCTACACTCATCTTCGAGGGTATGATTTTATGTCTTTTCCAAGATGTAGATCTGTCGTTATTCTATTCGACTAGTATGTTTTAATTGCTTATTTAGTTTTATTATGTAGTAGTTAGTTTATTTTTACCGCATGTGTTATAGATCTAATTCGTTTGTGAAGAAATCATGAAATAGTGGTTGCGTTCTTCAGATCTGCGACGGTCTATATCACTAGATATGAATACCTAGTAAATTACTAGTTCACGATAATCGGCACCAGCTACATTGACCAATAGATTTAATTTACATGTTAGTAGCCTAATCAACTATTTGCAAGTCTTCGTAAAACTAGCATGAAATACGAATAGTGAAGTGTTAATTTGGACATTATCTTGATGGACCCTAGGAACGTGTTGATCAGTGTCGACAGCTTTCTAGGCGGGTTTTTGCGGTATGAGTTAGCGCTCAATATCGACAGCTCTAGTTCTCTATGCGTATGGGCTATTACGAACCAATTATGGAGGGTAGTGTTTAGGGTGATTTTCTATGATTTATATCGTTCTATTTCGTAACAATTTTCCTCTATATCCTAATGTTTTGCATAAAAAGTTAAGTGGTTATTTGATTTATTTGATTTTGTTTAGAGCAAACTAATTAATTACGGTTTTATTGGCAATTTATATATATATATATATATATATATATATATATATATATATATATATATATATATATATATACTGTTTTACACTTTGCTCGTTTTTATCATCTTGAAGGTACATTTACATGTCGTGGAAGGAGCTAAAATGACATCTTATTTGGATTTGAATAGAAGGAAGGAGATAAAGATGAGATATGATTGAAGATTCAACTTGAATTTGGAATGAAGTTGATCCAGACGAGCGTTCGATACTCCGTCTAGATGGATGGGCGTTTGAATAACTGAACGGGCGTCCAGGAAGAAATAGTGGATTCAGAGTATTGAGATTTTTACTGAACGAGCGTCCAAATTTACATAGGACGGGCGTCTGATATGACTCGTCCCGACTCGAAGATTTTATACACCCTGGACGGGCGTTCAAGACTCTGAACGAGCGTCCAGTCCGCCGCCTCAGCTAAACCGACTTAAAAACCTATTTATAGTCGCGTTTTCTGAACCCTAAAGAGGAGATAATTACATTAGGCGGCCACAAAACCTTAGGGGCGATTTTTCTGTGTTCTCCACCCTTTATATACAACTTTTATGCTTTTGATTTCCTAGATAAATTTCTCCAATTTTATGTACTACCTAGTAGCAAATTCGAATATTCAAACGATGCTTAGAGGCTAGAAGCTTTTGGAACAAGCGTTGTGAAGCCGTTCTATCAACACTTTGATTTCACCTTTGGATTATCTTGTGAGTTTTTATTAAAAGTTGCATCTTTATTATGTTTTACTTGTTTTATGCAATTTGAATCGAGAGATCTTTGCATGCTTGATGTTTAATGTTTGATGAAAATCGTGATTAAACCCTAGATCACCGTAATAAAGATTAGATCTTTAATCTAATTAATGAGAGTTGTTAGGTTGAATTTCTAGATTAGAAATTGAGAAATTTCACACCTTTGATATTAAAAGCGTTAATCTTTAGGATCGAAAGATAAGAGATTGATAGACGAGTTTTCTAAGAGATTAGGAGTTCATACCTTTGATAGGTGAATCACAACTTTTGATTAATCATCACTAGATAATCTAGAGAAGAAATTGAATGTTATAGAATTGGTGGATCAATTGCTTGTTCGTTCGTTTAATTATTGATTAAAATCGCTTGAACTTGAATTGCTTAGCTAAGTTAGAACTTTTTACTGCATGTTTAGGCTTTAGAATAGATTATTTTAGATAATTCTGTTCGTAATTATATTTCCTGGCTTTAGATTTTCGATCTTCTTGTCCATTTTAATTTCGTTGTTTTCATTTTTGTTTTGTTATGTGTTAATCGTTTTTATTTTCTTATAATTTTAGTAATATTAGTTGTGACATCTTTAGGCTAGTTAGATAAAAACTAGGTAAACAACCTCGATTCCCCGTGGACTCGAGTCCGGTATTAACCTCTCTACTACGATCCCTGCACTTGGGGTAAACCGGATTTATTTTTATTACTTGTTTATTTTTCATTAGATAAAATCCGAGACAAGTTTTTGGCGCCGTTGCCGGGGACTCGGTACGGTTGTCTAGTTTTTACTAAGTTTATTTTCTGTTTCTGTTTTCTGTGTTGGTTTCCAAACGGGCGTCCGGAGTAAGTGGACGCCCGTCCATCTAAAAACCAACTCTCGCACCATTTGGAGAAATCGAGGCGGCGCCTGGATTGCCCCAAACGGCCGTCTAGTTCTTCAGGCAGACGCCCGTCCGGATTCATTGGACGCCCGTCTGTCCTCCTATTTTTATTTTCTTTTCATAGTTTTTAACTTTTAGTTTTTAGTTTTAACAACTTGATTTTGGTTTCGGTTTATGCAAACTCGAAGTCAAAAGGGGCCACTGCTTTACACCCCTCACCTCGAACGAAGCATAGTCAGACCAAACAGGCGAAGAGTCCGTCCTGCGGTTCTTCCTGACGAAGGGAGTATGACCGATCAAGATCTCGAATGAAATCTAGCAATAGAAATCGAAGACATAGTCATTGTGGCTGCAGAAGATAGACGTACGTTGGCTGACTACGCCATGCCTGGTGAAGTCCAAGTCAATCCGGCCATCGTTCTACCCGCCATAAATGCACCAACCTTCGAACTCAAACATGGGCTCATCCAAATGATGCAACATGCATCAATCTTCCATGGTTTTCAGTATGAAAATCCTCATACTCACGTACACACATTTTTGGAGATATATGGTACGACTCGCATTCAAGGTGTAAGTGAGGATGCGATAAAGTTGAAGTTATTCCCGTTTTCCTTGAAAGGGGAGGCAAAAGAGTGGTACAACTCTCTGCCTGCCGAATCAATCACCACCTGGGCTGGTCTCGAAAAAGAGTTCCTAAGTCAATATTTCCCACCATCCAAGACAGCCCAATGCTTAAGTGAAATTTTCACTTTTTATCAAAAGGAAAACGAATCGTTCTTTGATGCATGGAAGAGATTCAAAGATCTTCTTCGTAAATGCCCTCACCACGGTTTGGACTTGCAGAGGCAAGTCAACACTTTTTTCAGTGGATTGACCGAGCTCACTAAGGGTATGGTCAATAGTTCTTCTGGTGGGGCATTCTTAAGAAAAACACATGCAGAGGGGTGGGCATTATTCGAGGATATTTCCAAATATAATTATGCCCCCTCTTCTCAAGCTATTCAGACACCTCCTCCTCCTCCTAGGATCGAGGAGGTGAACAATCAAAATCAAATTGCCATGCTGCAACAGCAGGTGGCTGCTCTTACAAGGTCTCTAAATCCAACGAATCAGAATCCATCATTTCCACAGAACTCTCAAGTTCTGTATTGTGAAAATTGTTGTCATAATGGCCATGTGGTTGGCCAGTGTCAATTTATTTCCCCTTCGACCTATCAAGTTAATGTTGTCCAGAATCAGGGACAGTACAATCCAGTCACATGCCAGGCATGTGATAATGTGAAGCACATCGCTGCTCGTTTACGCCTCTATGAATGGACGAATCTTGAAGTTAATGCTTTCTTTGGCCAAAAAATCGAGAGATTTAACACTCGGTTCTCGCCAAAGCAATCTTCAAAACCAGGGTTTTAATCGAATCAAAATCTCAATCAAAATTAATTTAACGAATCGAATTTCAATCGAAACCAAGCTTCAATCGAACTCGAACATGAATTTTTTCCAATACAAATCAGAGGTTCAATCAAAATTGGCCAAACAATTCAAATCCTGCGTTTCAGAATCGTTCCAGCCAAACCAACCCGCAGAACTTTCAGAACTCTCAAGGCCCCTCTCACTCTAATGATCTTGAAGCTAAACTGGAGGAGCAGAATAATAATATCCAATCCCTTCAGAGCACAAAAAGAGTCTTGAGAGGCAGATCGGGCAAATGGCTGGCCAACTAGCTTCCAGACCCTCAGGGCAGTTGCCCAGCTTTACGGAGAATAATCCTAAGGGTGGTCAGGTAGCTCAGACCGATTTGAATCATAGCCAGTGCACTGACCTAGTCCCTTCAATTCCCTATGGTAAAGAAGAGGCCAGTTCCATGAATCTCAGATCAGGTACTCAACTTAGTGGTCCCCCGAACCAGGGAAACCACTAACCCCTCCTGCCAGTGATGAGGCAGGAGGGGAAATCGAGCACCCATGTTCCCCTTTTCTGCAAGAGAGTACTCAGGTGGCTGATCCCCTAAGAAATGAAGAATCAAGTGAGAGTCAGGTGGCTGATCCCCTGACTAGTAAAAAAAGTGAGAAAGTGGTGAGGTGGAAAGATTTGGAAGATAAAGCTGTCAGTTCATCCTCGAAGAAAGTCTTTTCTGAGAGTGATTTAAAGAAACTACCATTTCCACCTAGAAAAAGCAATATCTCCTTGCATGAGGACAAGAAATATGAAAAAATGCTTAATCTTCTTAAAAATACTCAGGTAAATCTTCCATTATCTGATGTTTTGGTTGAGATGCCTAAGTATACAAAGTTCATCAAGGATGTTGTTTCCTCCAAAAAGAAGTTAGAAGACATGGATCGGTTGATTGGTGATGATTGCTCTGTGATAAGTTACCAAGATCTACCAATCAAGAGGGGTGACCCTGGGAAATTTGTGCTCACATTGCTGATGGGAGGCCTAGTCTTCCGAAACTCATTATGTGACCTGGGTGCATCCATAAGTCTGATGCCATCGTCTGTATGTAAACAGCTTGGATTGAATGATCTTTTAGAACCCACGACCATGAACCTACAATTCGCTGATAGATCTTCCAAGAAAGCTGCGGGGATACTAAATGACGTATTAGTTCAAGTTGATAGATTTACTTTTCCGGTTGACTGGTACGTCCTAGACATAGAAAAGGATGAGAATGTCCCCTTGATACTTGGAAGACCTTTTCTTTCTACAGCCAGAGCCCTCATTGACTGTGAAGGTGGGAAAGTGACCATACGAGTCGGTGACCAGGAGGTGAGCTACATTGTCTCCAAAGCTATTCAGAGACCCTCTGATTATCCAACCGGCTTCTCCATTGAGGATATGTCAGATGACTTTAATGATTACATGGAAAAGCAAGTCATGGCTGTTGAGACTGAATATGAGTGACTGGTTGAAAATTTGAATAATCGTGGTTGGGTGAATCTAGACAATTAGAAGCTGAGTTTAATAAAGTTTCATTGAAAGAAGAAGCTTTAGTAGTAGGACCACTAAGTAAACTCAGTGATCTTGAGTTGAAAAGTGGAGATCTTAAGTCGAGTTTAGAAGAACCCCCTGCAGATCTGGTACTGATGCCGTTACCTAAGCATCTGAAATATGTTTTCTTGAGAGAAGGTGACAAGCTTCCGTTGATTATTTCTGCCAAGCTATCCCGGTTGGAAGAGATGAAACTGTTAAACATATTGAGGAAAGAATGAGAAATCCTTTGGATGGAAAGTGGGAGACATCAGAGGGATATCTCCTGACTTATGCATGCACAAGATTAAAACTGAAGAGGGTGCCAAGTGTGTTAGACAGCCCCAGAGGAGGCTCAACCCTCACATGCAAGAGGTAGTTAAGAAGGAGATTATCAAGCTTTTGGACATGGGTATTATTTATGCAATTGCTGACAGCGAATGGGTGTCCCCTACTCATGTAGTTCCTAAGAAAGGAGGAATTACTATCGAGAAGAATGAAAAGGGTGAAGAAATAGCATTGAGGCTAGTAACGGGTTATAGAGTCTGTATAGACTACAGAAAACTCAATGAGGTTACGATGAAAGATCATTTCCCGCTTCCTTTCATTGACCAGATGCTTGAGCGTCTGGCAGGACATGCATTCTACTGTTTCCTGGATGGATATTCAGGATATTTCCAGATACCCATAGATCCGGTCGACCAAGAAAAGACAACTTTCACCGCCTTCATGGTACATTCGCTACAGCGAATGCCATTTGGTCTCTGCAATGCCCCAAATTACATTCCAAAGGTGTATCTTTGGCAATCTTTGATGGGTTTGGTTGAAAAGTGTATGGAGATATTCATGGATGATTTCTCAGTCTTTGGTAAATCCTTCGATGATTGTCTTGATAATCTTGACCAGGTTTTATCCTGCTGTGTGGAAAAGAACTTAGTCCTAAACTGGGAAAAGTGCCATTTTATGGTAGATGAAGGAATAGTTCTTGGCCACAAGATCTCCGCCAAAGGTATGGAAGTAGATAGGGCAAAAGTGGAGGCTATAGAGAAGATGAGTTTGCCTAGAAATGTGTGTGAAGTGAGAGGTTTTCTTGGACACGTCGGTTTTTATAGGAGATTCATTAAAGATTTTTCCAAGATAGCCAAGCCCCTATCTACCCTACTCAAAGAAGATGTTGTTTTTAATTTTGATGTAAGTTGCAAGCAAGCGTTTGAGGAGCTTAAAAGTCGCTTGATTTATGCTTAAATCTCTCATGATTGATTTGCTTATGTGTGATGCATCCAACTACGATTCTTATCTCTCATCTTACGCTCGACACACTAAACCCTACTCAAGTAAACTATACCACAAATCGAAAAGCTTATGTGTGATGCATGGACAACTTTCGTTACTTGTTGGTGCGCGATTCTTAGGATCAACGAATAAAATGACAAAGAAAGATCCTAAACCGATATCTTACGCCATACAATCACAAAATTTGACTTCAAATAAACTATACCACAACCGTGGTAGGAATTGTTTTGAGGATGTCTTGAGGAAGATGGACAAATTTCGATAGACCTTACTTTCCTCTTGAAAATGTTATGCTTATAGCGATTGCACCCCGGATGTTCCGTGGTATGATTCATCGCCAACTACCTGAGATATCTAATGACAAAGAAAGATTCTAAACCGCGCTGACTTTGTATGGATGATATCAAAATGAACAATTGCCACGAGCAACGAGATATCATTGAACAATGCCACAGCGGTCACGGTCACTTTGGTCCTTGGAAAATAGTTGCCAAGATCTTTCAGTCTGGTTTCTATTGGCCCACGATCTTCAAGGATTCAGAAGCTTTCTGCAAGGCTTGTGATAGGTGCCAACGAACTGGAGCTTTAACGAGGCATTTTGACATGCCGTTGAAACCCATTCTAGAATGTGAAGTCTTCGATGTATGGGGGATTGAAGTTATGGACCCGTTCCCATCTTCTTGTGGAAATAAATACATCTTAGTTTGTGTTGATAATGTATCGAAATGGGTGGAGGCTCAAGCCACTTCTCGCAATGACCACAAAACGGTCATGAGCTTTCTGAAGAAAAATATCTTTGTAAGATTTGGGTGCCCACGTGCCTTGATAAGCGATGAGGGAACACACTTCTACAACCGACCACTAGAGAAAGTACTTGAGAAATATGGTGTTCGGCATAAAATCGGCACACCATATCACCCTATGACTAGTGGTCAGGTTGAAAGGAGCAATCAGAGTTTGAAGAAGATCCTGGAGAAAGTAGTGCTTGATCCACGAAAGGATTTGAGTCTTAAGTTGGATGATGTACTATGGGCATATCGAACTGCCTACAAAACCCCCATGGGTACATCACCCTATCAGATGGTGTATGGAAAACCATGCCACCTACCAGTTGAGTTGGAGCATAGAGTGTATTGGGCCACTAAATTCTTAAACTTCGATACCCAATCATGTGGTGAACACCGACTGCAGCAGTTGCTTGAGTTAGATGAGTTTAGACTCCAAGCCTATGAGAGTGCCAGGATAAGTAAAGATAAGATGAAACTCCTGTTAGTAATATCATCCGCAGCGGAAGCGATTTAAGGATCTAGATCTATAAATTACACGTAATAAAATAACTAGATCTACTCTACAAGGGGGTTGTAGATCATACCTCTTGGATCTCAAAATACAAGTTGAAGAGCCGCAATAGAAAACAAAGAAGACGTGAAGAGCACCACGATCTTCCGTACGTGTGATCCAAACAACTCCCGGTGGAAGGAAATTCTCGTCTCGAATCCTTCCGATATGCTACCCGGAAAAACCTCCAAGATTTTTCCCTTAATCCCCTTGGCCGAATTTTATTCCTTCCCTCTCTAAAAGGTGAAGTCGAAAATTACAATTTTGTATAAGGCTTGAGAGAACTCTCTTTATATAGGAGAGTAAAACTTAGCCTCCAAGGATTTAATAATTTATACAAAATCAATTATAATGATCTCATTAAATAAAAGATAATTCCATAATATTCTAGAACAAATCTAGAATAATATTTATCTTTATTTCTTTCCATAAATATTTATCCAATAAATATTTCATGCACATGTCTTATTAATCCACAAGAAACTAATTCTTGTTTCATAATACATGCTTGGGGCGAAATTTATCACATATTGACCTAGTCAATATTAATTTTGCCATTACACAATAATTGGACCAAGATTATGGAAAATGTTTTTTCCACATATTTAATTATTTAGCCCAACTAATTTAATAGTCCACTAAACAATTAATTCACATATCGTTTTAATAAAGTCCAACAAGAACTAAATTAATATTATTAGGATTCGACGTCCGAGAATAGCTATGCTATATTAGGAGGCACGTCGGGACCATGGACTAATAATCGTGGCTCCGATAAATCAAATAAAGAATTATCTTACGAACGTAATAATTACATTCGATAAATCAATCACGAGAATATGCCACCATAATCCCTTGATCGCACTCCTCCGATTATAAGATTATATTTATCTCCTCACGAGAATAATAATAAGCGTCCATTGATATAATCATTACATATGGATTAATCCTCCATAGATTTGCTCATTCTAAATCGGAAGTTACCGTTAACCCTTTTTAGAACCTCTTATCCTTATTTACCATTAACCCCTAGTGATCAATTAATTCATACAACTCATTGATAGCTAATCGGTGTAATATGAACTCCATGGATCGATCGGTTTCTAGGATTAACAAATAAGGAAATCTGTCCATCTACTTCCGTAAATGGAAGGAATGGATTCCGTATCTGTGATAACACGTACTACTCACTCAATCCATTACAATGCCAAGATGGGGTAATTCGGACCACGGACTCGGTGTAATCCTTAACCGTCAAGTCAAACTTCATACGATTCAAGCGGTTGATTGTGATCACCTCAGATTAAGATATATCCATAAATATGATCATCCATTGATTCGATAAGACTTCTCAATTACGGAATTATATCGTGAACTCTAATCAAATCGGTTCGATTTCTATATGATATATCTATCATATATAAATGCCCCACTAGGTTCTCTTAACCGAAAGTCCGGATAAGACAATCACACCTATTGTGTTCTCAGGCGCATTAATAGCACGTTAAAGGAGAGACCCGATACTCTCGATTAACTTCACTACGGGCTAATTGTATTTTAAGTACATCTTCACTAACTCAATCCTCCCGTGTATATACCATACAATCGAGTTAAGTGATTACATAAACGATATACTTTAGGGTTTTACAGTAGTGTAAATACTATTGTCACATCGGTGAATATGAGAATAATAAATATGAATAATAATATCATTTCATTTATTAAATAAAACAATTACAAAATTGTCTTTCGGAATCACACCAATGTATAATATCATTTCATTTATTTTTAAACCTAAGAGGTTAGCCGACAAAAAAAAAAATAAAACAAAATAAAATTCTGGCGTGAAAAAAAAAAAGTTTTCTTATAAAACAATTAATAATATAGATATATTTTAAAATATGTTGGTATATTACGGCCTCCTCTCCTCGTCGTTCGTGGTTCGTGTCAAGATCGAAGCTTCGTGATCCGGCGGTTCGAGTTCAAGATTCGAAGATCAAGACTCAAAGACATAGATTATGTAATTTACTGTTTTTTCCTAGGATAGATTAGCTACGGGGGTACCAACAATCTATCTCGGTGTTTAAATTTTCCGTAATTTATTTTTTATGTGTTCGATCATAAAATAGATATAAAATCGGAATTGCCATGACATGCATCATATCATAAATCCACTCCTTGCATACATGTAGAATTTTAATTTTGGTAATTAAAATAGGCATGTATAAAACTCGTGTAATTAGTTGAAATTTAATTAATACGTGGTAATTAATTAATTTAGTAACTAATTAAAGATCCGAGGACGGGTTATGAAATCGTTAAGCCTTTTGGTGTGTGTTCTCGGTGAACCGCCTTAAATCCCAAACAAGATCACATTTTCGATTCGTAGTGTCTACGAGATTGAATGATGGTAAAAGAACAATAAATATTGGATAAAAACGGTTCGCTTATAGGTTGGGTGGTCAATGAGCTAGGCTCGACCGACTTAACCCTCCAAGTGTGATGTATGCACGGGGTCCGGCAAGACTAAGCTACACCGGAGAACGGAGGGTGATTCCTTCTTATCTCAATGAAATTTGTCTTGACCCGATTTAGTCCGATCATCACATATGTTCCAACGAATAGGGCGGGTAGGCTTGCCTACGTTACCGACACCATTCGAATCCTTGATTTGATGTGCTTTTATGTTAACATCAAAAGGCGTGGTTAGTTAACCTACCACCACTTCCAAAATATTGAGTGGGAGCGGGGGAAGGCGACACCAACCCCACGGCCTCTACTATAGATACAAGTAAGTGAGAGAAGGGTGACGCCTCGCGCGCTTTGATTTCGTCCCCTACGGATGGTGTTCACCCCTATCAACGTTCATGGCTTGGTCTCCGAAAGGATAGGATTTACGGGTACTCGTCGGGTCACTGACCTATCCTACGACGGCATACTCGGGGCGTACCTAAGAGATCCGATATAGTAGGTCACACTCATAGAGGATATTTTTAGAAATATCTAGGCTCAAAATGGAAGGTAGTCAATGAATAAAGGGATGTTCGATTCTTGTGCGATGTTCGATTCTCACAAGTTATTCATTGATGAGATTGTCTCGATTTAACCGTCATCTCTTTGACCTACCCTACGGCGGCACTGAGATGCGAGGTTAAAACCTTGGAATGGTATAGTAGACTTAATTTTAGTTTACAATTCCTAAAATAAACTTATATAGTAGTGTTAAACTTGAATTAATGTCATTTTATTTACAGCATTATATCCCTTACTAAATTGCTTAAAATTTATAATTGACTAGTATTGACTTCGTTAAAAAGTGGAAAGTAACTAGGACGTTGAACTAGTTAATCGATAATGCAATTAATTTTCGGAAGAGATATTTTTCTCTTAAGCCTTTTAAAAACCAGTGACATATAGGTATGTCACAAGTGTCATTCGTGTCAAACGGAAGACAAACATAGTTTGATCAAATGTGATTTTGGACTTTGAAATTCTTCTAGTGAATTTTGAGTGTGTAGTTATTACACGAGTAATTTTCTAATTGAAAAATTGGAAAATCATGAAGTATCGCTAGTTGGACGATATTTGGAATCGATGAACTAGTGGGAGCTTTATTTTTTGTTGTTTTTCTAGAACATTAGAAAAGTGTAACTGACTACACACGTAACCGTTCTAATTGAAAAACCGGAAAGTCATGAAATATTGTCGCTAGTTGGACGATATTTGGAATCGATGAACTAGTGGGAGTTCTATGATTTGTTGTTTTTCTGGAAACATTGGAACTATAAGATTTTTCTAAATCGAAAAAATCGGAAAATCATAAATAAAGCATTGCTCGTTAGACTGTATTTGGAACCGATAAACTAGTGGGAGCTTTAATATGATTTGTTGTTTTTTATGGTATATTAGAAAATCCGAGAAGTCCCGACGAGTAACACTCGAAATAGACATCCCACGGTTCAAGAGTAGTGTCTACTCAAACGAACCGCTAGTTCAAGACTGTTTCCATTCACAGAAAGTCAAGAATGGGAGAATATGTCTGAAAGTGTTAGTCATCTAAACTGAAATTTTTTTTAAGGCTGAACCGAAAATAATTAAACTGAAAATAATAGGATAAGGACAGTGATTTTGGATCACCAACCTATGAATCCTTGGCGATTTTCTCGAGCTAAGTTCTTTGGTAGAACAAGGTAGCAGTGCATTTAACGATTAAAGGAGTAAACAACGGGCAGTTAATTTTAGCTAGAATAGTGGGAGTGATATAAGGAAATGAATCTCGGATTCAATCCTTGGATATCACGGAAAAATTATTTTCTGTTTAAGATTCGTTGGAACGAAAGGATTTATTCGATAATTTGTTTGTCGTATAGAAAGTGAATATACCATTTGTAGTACGAATCCAAGACTCGGACTTTTGTTTGATAAAGTCAAAACCACTTACAACTGCTGAAATATGTATATAAAACACAACTTAAGAACTGTTAAAAACAATTGGTTTCTATATTTAGATAAACGCTTCTTATATTCCTTAGTTAGTGCATAGTCCCTAAAAGACAAGACCTGAAGACTGGCTCAGGGTGATTCCTTTCTCCCAGTCTGGTTATATTGTCTCAAAGGTTCAATGACTAAGTTTCCTTTCAATCGGGAAAGGATAATGGTTATAAAGAAGTAACACAAATTTGTTTATGACGACTTTCGAGTCCGATGAAAGATACAAGCTAGTAGGAGCTTCCGAGTAGTGACTTCTTGTCTGATAACTATTCAAACACTCCGAAATGTTTATCCAAAATATTTTTGAGGTTTCTCTGTTTTCAACAGAGATAGAGTATTCTATACTCGGAATAGGCCATTCATAGTCCTCGAGATCGATGCTCACCGCCTCATTGTGACATGTTCTCACTAAGTGAGAAACCGTTAAATTGCCTTACATAGTTTTAGATGTGCTACAATACACTTTGATTAACTCAATAAAGATATTGGAGCGTGAAATAACGGTTTACATTGAAATGTAAGACCGAGAAGTCTACCTAGAATATGCTTTGGAATTTACGGATAAGGTGTGGATTCGGTTCACCCCACTTCCATAAATATAAGCATTTAGCACACGGTGCTTGAAGGTAGGTCAGAAATTTTGCGAACACGCTTCGGTTAGTGACCAATCGTTATATATCTTGTAGCATTGAGAAAAGGTTTGTTATAAGATTCTTGAAATCGGGAAGGACAGATTATAATGTTGCGTCTTTCCGATAGAGTCTATGAGCAAGAAAACCTTGAACCTTGAAGTACGTTTACTCAAGGTAGTTACTAATCGATTAAAATCGGACCACATCCAACATCGGTTGTTGGTGATAACACTAAATACTACTAAACTAGATCGAATTTGATCCACCTAGTAAGTATTGGGAGTATGGTTTATCCATTACCCATTACGGGTTCTGCGGACTTTGTAGTCTGAGGATCGATTGATGACCTATGGCTCTTTTGTGAGCAGTATAGGATTCTGATAATAGAGGTTGGTTTAATAGCCATAACCTTGTGAATGGAGTTCGGTACTCCAGTTCTGTTCATACTCTTGTAGAACCACCTGAGCGTCTCAGGCCCAGTGGGAGTAAATTGGATCTACACGGAAAAGAGTAGAATGAATAGGAAAGTTTATCTTTCAGAGCAAAGCTTGAGTGGTCTAGGGGTAATTCCCTAAGACATAGAGAGTTAATCAGACCTTGAACTCTCTTACCACTTAGTATTGCTTGATTTCGTTCAAAAGCAGAAAATATGGGTGATTCCCTGAGATTTTCTTGCCAAACAAACGGAGTCTGGATTCATTCGAAACAGAAGGGTATTGCCTTATGAACTAATGACAGAATGATTGTCAAGGCTTATGTCCTTTATGGATAAAAAGCAAACCTCTCGGTCATTGGAAGTCATATATTTCTACAATATGTGGATTTGACCAGAATATTGATAAGTCTTTTGTAGACTGGATATCAATTTTAGTACAGTAGTGAATATATACATACATATATTAGTGTTTGTGAAGGATAACACTGCACCAGTTGGAATCAACATGGGTGTGTTATCTCAAGTCGAAATCGACAATGCCACAATTTCTCTCTACAGCAATGAGATTTGGACAACATCCTAAAGAGTTTGACTCGGTCGAATTCATTAGAATCGATCATCGGTTTCCCATCCATCTTATTGGTTAAGATGATGCATCTGTGTATGCAACATTCAACGAGGAAGTTCTACCCTATGCCTCAGGAATGACTCTCTAAATCTTCGGATCAAGATAAATGGGATAGATTCTATTTCTAGTAAGAGATGGTCAGGTTATTGAACGTCGATTTTGATCGAATCTTAGATTCGGCGGTTAACAAAGCATGTTTAGTATGTCCTTTAGTATCTTGAGAGAACAAGGAACAATATGCGGACATATTCCTGTGTGAACTTGGATATGTGTGATACACCGATTTTGACTTTAAGTCAGATTGAGGATGATCGTTAAGTCGATCTCGGGCTCAGTGTTTACTCCGTACCACATGATTAGATGGACCGGTAACGTTTCGATTCTACGGATCGTCTCGAGCCGACAACCTAACTAATCATTAAAGCCCATGACATTTAGATGTAGGTACTCCCCGAGTCACTGACCTATCCTATGACGGCATACTCGGAGTGTACTTTGGAATCTGAAATGGTTATGATATGCTTAATGGGTACTAGAATACGGGATGGGTCTCCATTGCTTTAGAGCAAGTGGGAGATGTAGTTTGTTGTAGTTTTAAATAATAGGGTGTGCTCTAAAACAATTAATCACATGCTTTCATGCAAGTGGGAGATTGTCAGGTGTGATGCCCGAAAGACAATTTTGTAATTGTTTTGTTTAATAAATGAAACGATATTATTATTCATATTTATTATTCTCATAATCACCGATGTGACAATAGTATTTACACTACATAAAACCCTAAAGTATATCGTTTATGTAATCACTTAACTTAGTGTATGGGATATACACGGGAGGATTGAGTTAGTGAAGATGTACTTAAAATACAATTAGCCCGTAGTGAAGTTAATCGAGAGTATCGGGTCTCTCCTTTAACGTGCTATTAATGCGCCCATAACACAATAGGTGTGATTGTCTTATCCGGACTTTCGGTTAAGAGAACCTAGTGGGGCATTTATATATGATAGATATATCATATAGGGCTGGACCGATTTGATTAGAGTTCACGATATAATTCCGTAATGGAGAAGTCTTATCGAATCAATGGATGATCATATTTATGGATATATCTTAATCTGAGGTGATCACAGATCCAATGCTTGAATCGGTATGAAGTTTGACTTGACGGTTAAGGATTACACTCGAGTCTGTGGTCTTAATTACCCCATCTTGGCATTGTCTTTGGATTGAGTGAGTAGTCGTGTTATCACGGATACGAATCCATTCCTTCCATTTATGGAAGTAGATAAACGATTCCACTTTTGTTAATCCTAGAAACCGATCGATCTATGGAGTTCATATTACATCGATTAGCTACCGGTGAGTTGTATGAATTAATTGATCACTAGGGGTTAATGGTAAATAAGGATAAGAGGTTTTAGAAAGGGTTAACGGTAACTTCCGATTTAGAATGAACAGTCTATGAAGGATTAATCCATATGTAATGATTATATCAATGGACGCTTATTATTATTCTTATTATTATTCTCGTGAGGAGATAAATATAATCTCATAATCGGAGGAGTGCAGTCACGGGATTATGGTGGCATATTCCTGTGATTGATTTATCGAATATAATTATTACATTCGTAAGATAATTATTTATTTGATTTATCGGGCGCCGATTATTAGTCCATGGTCCCGACGTGCCTCCTAATAAAGCATTGCTATTCTCGGACGTCGAATCCTAATAATATTAATTTAGTTCTTGTTGGACTTTATTAAAACGATATGTGAATTAATTGTTTAGTGGACTATTAAATTAGTAGGGATAAATAATTAAATATGTGTAAAAGACATTTTCCATAATCTTGGCCCAATTATTGTGTTATGGCAAAATTAATATTGACTAGGTCAATATGTGTGAATTTCGCCCTTTGTCTATTTTATGGAACAAGAAATTGTTTTCTTGTGATTTAATAAGACATGTGCATAAAATTTTTATTGGATAAATATTTATGGAAAGAAATAAAGATAAATATTATTCTAGATTTGTTCTAGAATATTATGGGATTATCTTTTATTTAATATGATTATTATAATTGATTTTGTTTTAATTATTAAATCCTTGGAGGCTAAGTTTTACTCTCCTATATAAAGAGGGTTCTTCCAAGCCTTAATAACCACAATATTTCGACCTACACCTCTTAGAGAGGAGAGGGTGAAAATTTTCGGCCAAGGGGAATATGGGGAAAATCTTGGAGATTTTTCCGGGTAGCATATAGGAAGGGTTCGAGTCGTGGATTTCCTTCCACCGGGAGTTGCTTGGATCACACGTATGGAAGATCGTGGTGCTCTTCACATCTTCTTGCACTCTTCCTTTTTGCGGTTCTTCAACTTGGATTTTGAGATCCAAGAGGTATGTTCTACAACCCCCTTGTAGATATAGATCTAGTTATTTTATTACGTGTAATTTATATATCTAGATCCTTAAAATCGCTTCCGTTGCGGATGGTATTACTAACAGTGGTATCGGAGCCAAGGTGATCTATATTTATACGTATAAAATATAAGATCCAGGAGTGGTAATACCATCCGCAACGGAAGCGATTTAAGGATCTAGATCTATAAAATACACGTAATAAAATAACTAGATCTATATCTACAAGGGGTTGTAGATCATACCTCTTGGATCTCAAAATCAAGTTGAAGAACCGCAAAAGAAAGATTGCAAGGAGATGTGAAGAGCACCACGATCTTCCGTGCGTGTGATCCAAGCAACTCCCGTGGAAGGAAATTTCGACTTCGAACCCTTCCGATATGCTACCCGAAAAACCTCCAAGATTTTTCCCTTTTAATCCCTTTGGCCGAAAATATTTTCCTTCTCTCTCTAAGAGATGAAGTCGAAATTATTGTGTGTTGTAAGGCTTGGGAGAACTCTCTTTATATAGGAGAGTAAAACTTAACCTCCAAGGATTTAATAATTAATACAAAATCAATTATAATAATCCCATCAAAAATAAGATAATCCCATAATATTCTAGAACAAATCTAGAATAATATTTATCTTTATTTCTTACCATAAATATTTATCCAATAAATATTTTATGCACATGTCTTATTAATTCACAAGAAAATAATTTCTTGTTCCAAAAATAAGGCTATGGGGCGAAAATACACTTATTGACCTAGTCAATATTAATTTTGCCATTACACAATAATTGGGCCAAGAGTATGAAAAATGTCTTTTCCATATATTTAATTATTTAGCGCAACTAATTTAATAGTCCACTAAACAATTAATTCACATACCGTTATAATAAAGTCCAACAAGAACTAAATTAATATTATTAGGATTCGACGTCCGAGAATAGCTATGCTATATAGAGGCACGTCGGGACCATGGACTAATAATCGGCGACTCGATAAATCAAATAAATAATTATCTTACGAAACGAATAATTATATTCGATAAATCAATCACAGAATATGCCACCATAATCCCGTGATCGCACTCCTCCGATTATGAGATTATATTTATCTCCTCACGAATAATAATAATAAGCGTCCCATTGATATAATCATTACATATGGATTAATCCTCCATAGACTGCTCATTCTAAATCGGGAAGTTACCGTTGACCCTTTTTGAACCTCTTATCCTTATTTACCATTAACCCCTAGTGATCAATTAATTCATACAACTCACCGTGGTAGCTAATCGATGTAATATGAACTCGCGCGATCGATCGGTTTCTAGGATTAACAAATAAGGGAATCTGTTTATTTACTTCCATCAATGGAAGGAATGGATTCCGATATCTGTGATAACACGCACTACTCACTCAATCCAAGACAATGCCAAGATGGGGTAATTCGCACCACAGACTCGATGTAATCCTTAACCGTCAAGTCAAACTTCATACCGATTCAAGCAGCTTGGATCGTGATCACCTCAGATTAAGATATATCCATAAATATGATCATCCATTGATTCGATAAGACTTCTCGATTACGGAATTATATCGTGAACTCTAATCAAATCGGTCCAGCCCTATATGATATATCTATCATATATAAATACCCCACTGATGACGGTCAAATTATACCTGTAAAAGTCATCAACGTTGACCTTAAATCGAGATTAATGATATATATTTCATATTAAATCACATGTTTATATTTATTATTTAATGTTAAGTGATTATTAATATGATATTTGGTATTTAGCTGTTTTTATTATAAAACGCCGATTTATTGTGCGATAAATGTTTATTTTGTAGATCACGACAAATCGGAAGGATTAATATTGTTCAATCAATGATTTAAAGATAATGAAGGAAGAAAATCGGAGCATTAAATGAAAGATTAATCAGATCAACTCGCAAGCGTGCAGTGGGGAGCAAGATAGACGAGAAAAACGATTAACATGTGAAAAGTTAGGTTCGGTCGACCGAGCCTATAGCTTCGGTCGACCGAGTGAGGCTCTTCGGTTGACCGAGCCTTAGGTTTGGGTCGGTTTCCGGCTTATATCGTGCTTATCTTCTAGAACCACCCTAAGTCGGCAAAAAGCTCTATATAAGCAAGCAGCTACGAGAATTGTAATATACACCTTAGACACCAACATATACCTTAGAATATCATTAAATAAAATCACTCTATCTTGATTCAATGTAGTTTATTGAGGGTGTTTCCAGCAATTTAAGGGCTGCATTATGTAAGCCTTTATTTTCTGTTTCTTTCTTTTAAGTAATTAATCCCTCCCAATTATGCATTATTGTTTGAGTTAGTTAATTCATAGCTAGATGATGTAGATCTAGGCTATGACGTTAGGGATGTGGCGACACCTTGTCTATGAGGATCCCATAACCTACGTCATATGTTTAGTTTCTATCCATGAATCTGCTTAGTTTAATTAATGCGTATCTAAGTTAGTTTATATGAATACTGTGCGAATTACTGTTTAATCTGTTCTGTATGATGAAACGTTGAGAGATACGTTCAGGGATGTAATCTGGGGGAAAGGATCATTCGGTCGACCGAGTGTGCCAGATTCGGTCGACCGAGCCTGCTTTTATCCGTTAGATAGCCATGTCTTTATGGTTAGGTTAACTTAATAGAATTTATTATCTCGTGAGGTATGGCTATGGCTACGTTACTCACTTAGTTTAATTAAAACGTGTAAAAGGAAATACCAATATAAAACTCTTAGGTAGGCTTATGAATTGCTCTTCACGACGTTCAAATTTATTCAGGTAGGTTTATATTTGGGGATTGCATGCACTGCTTATACGTCGTCGTAGATTAGCATGAGACTGTAACTTGGTAATTGCTAGTTGGACGAGAGCTTGAGTAATCGTTTAGGAAGTATAAGTACGCCTAACCATAGGAATGTTGCCTGGGCGAGGTGTACGGTTAATATCGGCATCCTTAGAGTCGTAAGCGTGCAAGTTATATGAGATGGATACCCAAAAGGTGAAGTCACGTGTATGTATTACGTTGATCTAGCAACCTAACCGTGCTAAGTCAAGTTAAAGAGGATGACTCCCGTAGCCAATCTAAGATAGATACAAATGGATTGATAGTTAATAAGTTCGGTTTATTATATAAATTATCTAGGTCCGCATTTATAATGACTATAATTGGGGAGGTTAATTACGTTGTGTCGAGTCGTGTCTTTACTTTTCTTGTTTTATGTTGGTCGTAGACCGCCTCTATGTCCTTGACATGTTTAATTAATTGTTTGTATATAAGATGATCCACAATTGGTTCCCTGTGGGATCGACCTTGATTCACTATAACTATACTACGATGGGCCTAGTCCTCTTGCTAGTATTGGTTTATGGTGGTCAAGTATATTATAACCTGATTGACCCCGATCACCCACTAGGTTCTCTTAACCGAAAGTCCGGATAAGACAATCACACCTATTGTGTTATGGGCGCATTAATAGCACGTTAAAGGAGAGACCCGATACTCTCGATTAACTTCACTATGGGCTAATTGTATTTTAAGTACATCTTCACTAACTCAATCCTCCCGTGTATATCCCATACACTGGTTAAGTGATTACATATACAATATACTTTAGGGTTTTCTGCAGTGTAAATACTATTGTCACATCGGTGAATATGAGAATAATAAATATGAATAATAATATCATTTCATTTATTAAATAAAACAATTACAAAAGTTGTCTTTCGGGCATCACACCTAACAATCTCCCACTTGCACTAAAGCATGTGATTAATTGTTTTAGAGCACACCCTATTATTTAAACTACAACAAACTACATCTCCCACTTGCTCTAAAGCAATGGAGACTCATCCCGTATTCTAGTACCCACTAAGCATATCATAACCATTTCAGATTCCAAAGTACACTCCGAGTATGCCGTCGTAGGATAGGTCAGTGACTCGGGGAGCACCTACATCTAAATGTCATGGGTCTTAATGATTAGTCAGGTTGTCGGCTCGAGACGATCCGTAGAATCGAAACATTACCGGTCCATCAAATCATGTGGTACTTTCCTAATATGCTTTTGACCTCTAGTGATTTCGAAAATCCTTATAAGCTACCCCTTCATCGTTTGCATAATGATGTGGTATCGGCTTCCAAATCTAGAATCACTCCCAGATATGAAAAGGAAATCCTTAAGCTATATCGCCTCTCTAGCTACTACAAAAGCTGCTAATCACCCAACTAGTTAAAGTCGAGTTGGCGTTGCTGGATTCCTCCAGGCAATAGCTTCAACACAAGAGTAAACACTGAGCCCGAGATCGACTTAACGATCATCCTCAATCTGACTTAAAGTCAAAATCAGTGTATCACACATATCCAAGTCCACACATGAATATTCCGTATATTGTTCCTCGTTCTCTCAAGATACTAAAGGACATACTAAACTTGCTTTGTTAACCGCCGAATCTATGATTCGATCAAAGTTGACGTTCAATAACCTGACCATCTCTTACTAGAAAGAGAATCTATCCCATTTCTCTTGATCCGAAGATTTAGAGAGTCATTTCTGAGGCATAGGGTAGAACTTCCTCATTGAATGTTGCATACACAGATGCATCATCTTAACCAATAAGATGGATGGGAAACCAAAGGATCGATTCTAATGAATTCGACCGAGTCAAACTCTTAAGAATGTTGTCCAAATCTCTCATTGCAGAAGAATTGTGGTATTGTCGATTCGACTTGAGATAACACACCCATGTTGATTCCAATCGTGCAAATGTTATCCTTCACAAACACTAATATATGTATATATTCACTCATCAGACTACTTAAATTGATATCCGATCTACAAAAGACTTATCAATATTCTCGTCAAATCCACATATTGTAGAAATATATGACTTCCAATGACCGAGAGGTTTGCTTTTTATCCACAAAGGACATAAGCCTTGTGATCATCCCACATGAGTTCATAAGGCATTACCCTTTTGTTCCGAATGAATCCAGACTCCTTTTGTTTGGCAAGAAAGTCTCAGGGAATCACCCCTATTTTCTGCTTTAGAACGAAATCATGCAATACTAAGTGCTAAGAGTGTCCAAGGTCTGATTAACTCTCTACTTCTTAGGGAATTACCCCTAGACCACTCAATCTTTGCTCTGAAAGATAAACTTTCTTATTCATTCTACTCTTTTCCGTGTAGATCCAATTACTCCCACTGGGACTGAGATGTACAGGTGGTTCTACAAGAGCATGAACATAACTGGAGTACGAACTCCATTCACAGGGTTATGGCTATTAAACCAACCTCTATTATCAGAATCCTATACTGCTCACAAAAGAGCCATAGGTCATCAATCGATCCTCAGACTACAAAGTCTGCAGAACCCGTAATGGGTAATGGATAAACCATACTCCCAATACTTACTGGGTGGATCGAAATTCTGATCTAGTTTAGTAGTATTTTGTGTTATCACCAACAACCGATGTTGGATGTGGTCTGATTTTAATCAGTTAGTAACTACCTTGAGTAAACGTTCTTCAAGGTTCAAGGTTTTTCTGATCATGGATTCTATCAGAAAGGATGCAACAGTATAAGTGTCCCTTCCCGATTTCAAGAATCCTATATCTAACCTTTATACTCAATAGGTTAAAAGATATATCACGAATGGTCATTGACCGAACGTATGCGTGAAATTCCCAGTCTTACCTTCAAGCACCGTGTGCTAAATGCTTATATTTATGGAAGTGGTGTGAACCGAATCCACACCTTATCCGTAAATTCCAAAGCATATTCTAGGTAGACTTCTCGGTCTTACATTTCAATGTAAACCGTTATTTCGCTTCTAATATCTTTATTGAGTTAAGCAGTATATTGTAGTACATCTAAAAAACTATATAAGGCAATTTAACGGTTTCTCACTTAGTGAAAGCATTTCACTATGAGGCAGGCCGAGCATCAGTCCCTAGGACTATGTGATGGCCTATTTCTGAGTATTGAATACTCTATCTTTGTTGAAAACAGAGAAACTTCAAAATATTTTGGATAAACTTACCGGAGTGTTTGAATAGTTATCAGACAAGAAGTCACTACTCGGAAGCTCCTACTAGCTTGTGTCTTTCATCAGACCCCGAAGGTCGTCATGAACAAGCTATGTTACTTCTTTATAATCATTATCCTTTCCCGATTGAAAGGAAACTTAGTCATTGAACCTTTGAGACAATTTAACCAGACTGGGAGAAAGGAATCACCCTGAGCCAGTCTTTAGGTCTAGTCTTTTAGGGACTATGCACTAACTATGGAATATGAAGAAGCGTTTATCTAAATATAGAAACCAATTGCTTTTAATAGGTCTTAAGATGTGTTTTATATACATATTTCAGCAGTTTTAAGTGGTTTTGACTTTATCAAACAAAAGTCCGAGTCTTGGATTCGTACTACAAATGGTATATTCACTTTCTATACGACAAACAAATTATCGAATAGAATGTAAATCCATTCGTTCCAACAAATCTTAAACAGAAAATAATTTTTTTTCGCGATATCCAAGGATTGAATCCGAGATTCATTTCCTTATATCACTCCCACTATTCTAGCTAAAATAAACTACCCGTTGTTTACTCTTTTAATAGTTAAATGCACTGCTACCTTGTTCTTCCAAAGAACTTAGCTCGAGAAAATTGCCAAGGATTCATAGGTTGGTGATCCAAAATCACTATCCTTATCCTATGATTTTCAGTTAATTAATTTTTCGGTTTAGCCTTAAAGTTTACTCAGTTTAGATGACTAACACTTTTAGACATATTCTCACATTCTTGACTTTCCGTGAATGGAAACAGTCTTGATCCAGCGGTTCGTTTGAGTAGACACTACTCTTGAACCGTGGGGTGTCTATTTCGAGTGTTACTCGTCGGGACTTCTCGGATTTTCTAATATACCAGGAAAAACAACAAATCATAACATTAAAGCTCCCACTAGTTTATCGGTTCCAAATACCGTCTAACGAGCAATGCTTTATTTTTTATGATTTTCCGATTTTTTCGATTAGAAAATCTTTCGTATATAGTTCCGATGTTTCCAGAAAAACAATAAATCGTAGAACTCCCACTAGTTCATCGATTCCAAATATCGTCCAACTAGCGACATTCCATGATTTTCCGGTTTTTCAATTAGAACGGTTACGTGTGTAGTCAGTTACACTTTTCTAATGTTCTAGAAAAACAACAAATCATAAAGCTTCCACTAGTTCATCGATTCCAAATATCGTCCAACAAGTAACACTTCATGATTTTCCGATTTTTCAATTAGAAAATTACTCGTGTAATCACCTTTGATCAAACTAAGTTTGTCTTCTGTTTGACACGAATGACACTAGTGACATACCTATATGTCACTCTGGTTTTAAAAGGCTTAAGAGAAAATATCTCTTTCGAAAAATAATTGCATTATCGATTAACTAGTTCAACGTCCTAGTTACTTTCCACTTTTAACGAAGTCAATACTAGTCGCTTATAAATTTTAAGCAATTTAGTAAGGGATATAATGTCAGAAAATAAAATGACATATATTAATTCAAGTTTAACACTACTATATTTTATTTTAGGAATTGTAAACTAAAATTAAGTCTACTCTACCATTCCAAGGTTTTAACCTCGCATCTCAAATGCCGCCGTAGGGGTAGGTCAAAGAGATGACGGTTAAATCGAGACAATCTCATCAATGAATAACTTGTGAGAATCAAACATCCCACGAGAATCGAACATCCCTTTATTCATTGACTACCTTCCTTTTTTAGCCTAGATATTACCAAAAATATCCTTTATGAGTGTGACCTACTATATCGGATCTCTTAGGTGCGCCCGAGTGTGCCGTCGTAGGATAGGTCGGTGACCCGACGAGTACCTGTAAATCCTATCCTTTCGGAGACCAAGCCATGAATGTTGATAGGGGTGAACACCATCCGTAGGGGACGAAATCAAAGCGCCGCGAGGCGCCACCCTTCTCTCACTTACTTGTATCTATAGTAGAGGCCGTGGGGTTGGTACCGCCGCCCCCGCTCCCACTCAATATTTTGGAAGTGGTGGTGGGTTAACTAACCACGCCTTTTGATGTTAACATAAAAGCACATCAGATCAAGGATTCCGAATGGTGTCGGTAACGTAGGCAAGCCTACCCGTCCTATTCGTTGGAACATATGTGACAGTCGGACGAAGTCGGGTCAAGAGAGCCCCATTGTGATAAGAAGGAATCACCCATCCGCTCGCCGGTGTAGCTTAGTCTTGCCGGACCCCCGTGCATACATCAAACTAGGAGGGTTAAGTCGGTCGAGCCTAGCTCAGTTGACCACCCAACCTGTAGGCGAACCGTTTTTATCCAAGATTTATTGTTCTTTTACCATCATTCAATCTCGTAGACACTACGAATCGAAAACGTGATCTCGTTTGGGCTTTAAAGGCGGTTCACCGAGAACACACACCGAAAGGCTTAACGATTTCATAACCCGTCCTCGAATCTTTAATTAGTTACTAAATTTATTAATTACCACGTATTAATTAAATTTCAACTAATTACACGAGTTTGTATACATGCCTATTTTAATTACCAAAATTAAAATTCTACATGTATGCATGGAGTGGATTTATGATATGATGCATGTAATGGCAATTCCGATTTTATATCTATTTTATTATCAAACACATAATAAAATAAATTGCGGAAAATTTAAACACCGAGATGGATCGTTGGTACCCCCGACTAACCTATTTTCTAAGGAAAAGTAAAATAAATTCTAAGTCTTCAAATCTTGATCTTGAAAACTTTCAGATCTTCAAAACTTCGATCTCGACACGAACCACGAACGACGAGGGAGGAGGCCGTAATATACCAATATATTAAAAAAAAATATCTATATTATCAATTGTTTTAAAAAACTTTCTCCTTTTTTTTTTCTTTTTTTTTTTCCTTCACGGCAGAACTTATCAAAAAAAAAAAGGAATTAGGTTTTATTTATTTATTTATTTATTTATTTATTTTTATATCGGCAAAACCAATATGCAAGTTAACCAAAAATGCAAGTTAAGGAAAAAACAATGCTGCCGCCGCCAAAAAAAAAAAAAAAAAAAAAAAAAAACCAAGACCTAATTAAATTAAACAATTCGGCCTCCTCCCGTTTTTACCTTTTTCATGATCTTCAACACCATGATCTTCAACACATCATCTTCGTCGTCTCGAACCCGTATCAAAATTAAATACAAAAGGTACTACCTTTTACAATTTTTCGCATGACATAAAATAAATTACACATCCTATGCTCAATTGATAATAATCAAAAGAGCTACAAAACAGATCTACGGGTAAACAATACCAATCCCAATCCATCTCGTCAACCAAGACATTCATAATCAAAACATAATTTTCAGCCCCTTTTAAAAAAAATTGGGACAAAAAAAAATCTACATGTTTACCACTCCTAGATCTAATATTTTATACGTATAAATATAGATCACCATGGCGACTGATACTACTGTTAGTAATACCATCCGCAACGGAAGCGATTTAAGGATCTAGATCTATAAAATACACGTAATAAAATAACTAGATCTATATCTACAAGGGGGTTGTAGATCATACCTCTTGGATCTCAAAATCCAAGTTGAAGAACCGCAAAAGAAAGATTGCAAGGAGATGTGAAGAGCACCACGATCTTCCGTACGTGTGATCCAAGCAACTCCCGGTGGAAGGAAATTCTCGACTCGAACCCTTCCGATATGCTACCCGGAAAAACCTCCAAGATTTTTCCCCTTTAATCCCCTTGGCCGAAAATATTTTCCTTCTCTCTCTAAGAGATGAAGTCGAAATTATTGTGTGTTGTAAGGCTTGGGAGAACTCTCTTTATATAGGAAAGTAAAACTTAACCTCCAAGGATTTAATAATTAATACAAAATCAATTATAATAGTCCCATCAAATAAAAGATAATCCCATAATATTCTAGAACAAATCTAGAATAATATTTATCTTTATTTCTTACCATAAATATTTATCCAATAAATATTTTATGCACATGTCTTATTAATTCACAAGAAAATAATTTCTTGTTCCAAAAATAAGGCTATGGGGCGAAAATACACTTATTGACCTAGTCAATATTAATTTTGCCATTACACAATAATTGGGCCAAGATTATGAAAAATGTATTTTCCATATATTTAATTATTTAGCGCAACTAATTTAATAGTCCACTAAACAATTAATTCACATACCGTTATAATAAAGTCCAACAAGAACTAAATTAATATTATTAGGATTCGACGTTCGAGAATAGCTATGCTATATAGGAGGCACGTCGGGGACCATGGACTAATAATCAGCGGCTCCGATAAATCAAATAAATAATTATCTTACGAATGTAATAATTATATTCGATAAATCAATCACGAGAATATGCCACCATAATCCCGTGATCGCACTCCTCCGATTATGAGATTATATTTATCTCCTCACGAGAATAATAATAAGCGTCCATTGATATAATCATTACATATGGATTAATCCTCCATAGACTGTTCATTCTAAATCGGGAAGTTACCGTTGACCCTTTTTAGAACCTCTTATCCTTATTTACCATTAACCCCCTAGTGATCAATTAATTCATACAACTCACTGGTAGCTAATCAGTGTAATAAGAACCTATCGCGATCGATCAGTTTCTAGGATTAACAAATAAGGAAACTGTCTTTCTACTTCCATAAATGGAAGGAATGGATTCCGTATCTGTGATAACACGTACTACTCACTCAATCCAAAGACAATGCCAAGATGGGGTAATTCGGACCACGGACTCGGTGTAATCCTTAACCGTCAAGTCAAACTTCATAATGCGATTCAAGCGGTTGATCGTGATCACCTCGAGATTAAGATATATCCATAAATATGATCATCCATTGATTCGATAAGACTTCTCGATTACGGAATTATATCGTGAACTCTAATCAAATCGGTCCAAATTTCTATATGATATATCTATCATATATAAATGCCCCACTAGGTTCTCTTAACCGAAAGTCCGGATAAGACAATCACACCTATTGTGTTCAGGCGCATTAATAGCACGTTAAAGGAGAGACCCGATACTCTCGATTAACTTCACTACGGGCTAATTGTATTTTAAGTACATCTTCACTAACTCAATCCTCCCGTGTATATACCATACACTGAGTTAAGTGATTACATAAACGATATACTTTAGGGTTTTCTGTAGTGTAAATACTATTGTCACATCGGTGAATATGAGAATAATAAATATAAATAATAATATCATTTCATTTATTAAATAAAACAATTACAAAATTGTCTTTCGGGCATCACACCTAACAACTCCTTCATGATGCCAAAATCAAGAAGCGAGAATTTAAAGTTGGGGAGCAAGTTCTATTGTACAATTCCAGGTTACATATGTTCTCTGGAAAGTTGCGGACACGTTGGTCCGGCCCCTTTGAAATTCTGCAAATCATTCCTGGAGGTGTTTTAGAACTAAGAGGTCATGGTGACCAGCCGTTCAGAGTGAATGGTCAAAGGTGCAAGCATTATATCGGTCAAACCAAAGAAAAACATTTGATTGTTCATTTCCTCGACATCCTCGGGTGTGGTATACCTGAAGTCAATCAGTTTGACGAATTTTCACCCGACTTGTTTTCTGAGGATGACGGCAGTGGTTCATTAGAGGAAGTCATGGCTGGTAGTTGGGATATGGAAGAATTTAAAAGGGAGCAACAGCTTAAGAGACGTCTGAAGAAGAAGAAGTCTTCAATGGGGAGGATCAAAAGTGTTTGGAAAGCTATCAAAAGCTTGACCCATGTGTTAGATGCTGTTTTTGCAGCCACACTACTGATCAAAGCTTACACGATGTATTGGCTGGAAGAAAGGTTAAATGGCCTGATCCAGGTTGAATTGAGAGATTGTCGGGCTAACGACACAAACCAAAAGCGCCACTAGGGGGCATCCTATATATCCTTATTTGTATTAGTTACTTTTGTTTTACTCTTTTCTTTGATTTATTTGTTTAGTTTAAGTCTAATTAGGGTAATTGTTGACTCTGCTTCAGTTCAGCTTTGTGTTTTTTGAAATGGATTACGGAGTTCTGCCGCATGAGTTCCCTTTCATTAGTAGGATCCACCTTATCATCTTAGATGACGGACCTGGAGGGACGATCATTCTGGACGTAGATTATGATATCATCACTCGCCTCAGGATCATACCTCACGTTATCATTGTACCCCAAGCTTTGGGAGGTGGAGAGTTTAGTACCGAGGACTGCAGAGTGCTTTAGGACGACCAGTATACGATCCTCAATGATCCGATGTCTTGACCGACTTGTTGCTAGTGCTTGCGTCTTTGAACATTTCCGAGAGTGGATGTTGCTGGAGAGGACTAGGCCCTACAGGATGAATACGATTTTCCTCCCGTGATTGACATGCTCCGTCGTCTGATACGGATCATGGATTGGGCTGATATTTATGGTGACTAGTTTCGTTAGGTGTTTTGTCGAGCAAACGACGTTAAACAAAAGCGCTCGGTGGGAGGCAACCCACTATCTTCTAGTTTTCTATGTATTTGAAGTTTTTGTTTGATTTATATGAGGCAATAAGGGTTTGAATAAAAATGTATGGAAATTCTATGTTTTTGCTTAATTTTGATCTAGGACGCCCGTCCATCATATTGGACGCCCGTCTGCCTGTGTTTTCATTGAACGTGCGTCCATTTTCCTGGACGCCCGTCCAAAAATTTCCCTCCAACTCTGTATTTGTTTGAAAAGTGGGACGGGCGTCTGTTTCACTGAACGCTCGTCCAGCTCATAAGATTCCCAGGCGAACGCTCGTCCGTGTTTCTTGGACGCCCGTCCGCCTTGCTTCTATATATATCCCCTGCTCCTACAAATTCATTCGCACCAGAAAATTCAAAGGGAAAAAACGACTCTTGCGCCCCCTTTGCCCTCAAATCCTTGTTTCTAAACCGTTTTTGGCGATTTAAAGCTCTACAAACACCTCTCAAAACCCTCTCGTCGATTATTCAAACCAAATCCAACAACAAACAACCATTAATCTGATTCATTGACCTAGCTTGTGCGATTTATTTTGGAGAAAAATCCAAACTTTGGGGTCGATTTTGCATTGTTAGGGCTCCCAATCATCATTTTCATCACCCTCTCATATCACCTGGTAAGAATTTATACCCTTTAATTCGATTAATTCATGTTTTTTCAGTTCGATCTCCGGGTCGACTTTTTTTTCACATGAATACTAGCTTATTAGTTTTTTTTCTTCTTCTTGTGTTGTTGGTGATCTGGGGTGGTGATGGTTGATGGTGGATGGTTGCATGATGGTTTTGGTGTGTTTTGGTGTTGGTTGTTGAATTATTGGGAAATCCCGTTTGGACGATAAACGGGTGGTTTTGTTTGCATTGTGGTTTTGTGTTGTTGTTTGTCTAGGTTGTATAGCAATGGTGCGTAAAGATGTTCAGAAACGACATGGTAAGGGGATAGCAAAAGAACCGAGTAAGAAGAAAAAGGTTATAGATCCAACGTTAGTACTTCCCACACGGGGTGTTGAGATTAGAGAACATCTTCCTAGGGCTGTACAAGGTCAATCTAGGGTGCCGTTACGAGATGAATCTGAGTCAGACACTGATGACGAGGTACCCCTAGTTAGAGTACCTAGGGTTGAAAGGACTGAAGAAACACCTAGGCCTACGACTGAGGAAGCAACTGAGAGAAGGGAGCCTGTTAGACAGAATGTTCGACCCCCTGTCCCTATTCCATTTCCATCAGTTTTTCCATGTCTTCTTCTATATAAACGAGCTACATGAATGGGAGGAAACACACACAGACACAGAAATACAACACCAGAAATTGCATACGTATCATTCTTCTGCATTCTGTTCTTGCATCAAGTGAAGAGATACTTGATATTCATTAATTGCAATGATTTATCAAGAATCCCCAGAATAAAGCCCTCATCGGGTTAGAGTACGGAGTAAGATTCTTTTGCACATGCCGGTTAGAAAATATTGTCTGCTATCGTAGTTCAGTTTCATAGCCTCTGGTAACGGCAAAGGTTCTAAAGAAAATAAGAATAGATGGGAAAGATATTTGTATTGCCCGGAGGTTCATTAACCCCAAGGCCCTAGACGTATACAATAAGTATTATCTGACAAGAACTATGTTGATTGAAAGAGCTGTTCTTGAGACTAACGTAGATCCATCTCTTGTCAAGATGTTAACGGATCGCAAGTGGGGTGCACTGATGTGAACCCCTGTCAATGCTACCCTGGTTCGTGAGTTTTATGCGAACTGTTCTGAAACGGATCTGGATACTGGGGTAGTTATGGTTCGAGGATTTAAGGTGCCGTTTACACCGAAGGTTATCAACGAGAAATACAAGTTAGAACCATTTGAGGGGTTGGATTATAAGGAAGCAATTAAAGCGAAGCAGGATGCGGGTGAGGACCCTTTGGAGGGGCATAGACTGAAAGTGTGCCCGGAGGTGCCATGGACACTTAGACCGAGAGGTGATAGGAAAGAATTGGTTACCACTTCTTGGACGGAGGATTGGAAAGTCCAGTGTAGATTATACAGCACAGGTTGTTGGCTAAGAACAACTTGACACATTTTCACATTGGCGATCTTGGGATGCTCTACGCCTTGAACTTTAAGTTAAATGTTGATGTTGGACAGGCGATTTTCGATGAGATAGCGTTGAATCAGAAAGTCTATGCTCGATGTCTGATTTGCCCCCATTTGATCCATAGTCTCTGTCTAGATGCTGGGGTTCCCGAGTACAAAACTCATCACAAACCTAAGAATCCGAGGTACTTGCAGTGAGAGAAAGTGAAATCTTCAGGCCAAACTGAGTCTGTGGCAGCACATGAGCCCGGATCATCTTCAGTACCGCCTCCAGTATCTTCCCTTCCTTCTTTATCTCCATCAGTTCGGATGCGTTTGAGTATGGCAAATATTTTAAGGAACTGGATGGAGGACATCAGAACGTCACAGAACAATATCTTGACTATCCTACGGTGTATGAGTGAGAACCGTCCTCCGAGGGACCAGAGATGCTACAACACAAGCACTATGGATTACGTTTTTTCTGACGACATCGAGCATGCTATTGCAGATGTTCTTCATGATGAGTCGTCTTCTGATGAGGAGCAAGTTGACACAGCAGGGAGGACTACTACACCACAGACTGGATCTTCTACTGATACTCCTACGGATGGAGTGCCTCCTGCTGGTGATTCTTCGGCACCAGGGCAGACTTGATTTTCTGATGCTGATTCTATTTTGTATATTTATCCCTAGACTTTGACTGTGTTTTGCTACTATATTTGTCTTTAATTTTTGATGAATCTTGTAAGCCATAAGGCGTACCTTTGACATTCTTCTGTTTTCTATTATTCCGTGTCGTGCCTGACTTGTAGTTTGATTCGATTTCGCCTTGTGTTTATCTTTATTTTTATTCTGCGATGTGACATAATCCCCGTTTTTCCCTGAGATTTTCCCGTGTTTATCAAGTAGTGCAGGCATATTTTTAGCTGTTTTGTCGAGCTAGTATTGGATTCGTGCTGAAACGAATAATCTTTGAGTTTGCGAACGTTGGTTTCTTCATGCTCCTGCTTGACCAACGGTTCTAGTATCTATTCAATTCAGCTAAGTACTTTGTTTCCTTTTAATTCTGCACAACCTGAGGACATGTTGTCGTTTAAGTGTGGGGGAGGGGAATGGTTATGTGTATCTTTTTGCTTATATTGTTATTCTATGCTGAAAAGAGCTGATTTTTCAAATTTTTGTTTTGTCCCGGTTGAGCGAATGCATATTTTTGTTCGGTTTTTATAGACTTTTATGCTGTATATTGTATGTTTAGTAGGTTAGATGTTTCACCCGACATACATTTCATGAGCCATATTAAATGATGAGCTAAAATATAAAGCTATACCCATTTGGATTAGTAATTTTTGATTATCTTATAAGTATCTTGTGCTTAGTGCTAATGTACGTATCGTGAGAATTATAATAGTTTGTGTTTAAAGCCGGAGTATGATATACTGTGAATATCCTAGGTTTGAATGTGATAAGCGAAACGTGACTATTGTGCTTTAAAAAGTTGTTTTTAAAAAGAAAAAAATTGGATTAATTGGGTGTGTCGGAAGCTAGTCGATGATTGGAGTAAGGTAGGTCATATCTCGAATGTCCTATACCACTATGATGACCAAAAGCTCACGACAGTCAGAAGAAGCTGCTTGATGATTTGAGTACGGTAGGTCATATCTCGAATGTCCTATTCTACTATGACGGGCAATAGCTCATTCTAATTTGCGTATAAATGTGGAAGTTAAGTAAATCAACTTACAAAAGGTATTGGTATGAATTGATATAAGACTTAGTTATCGCCTACCTTATCCCAGTATAAACCGACAGATATGTTGTAGGGATTATTCTCTGAGTATGTCAGAAAGGTCCTAAATGTATTCTATCATCCTTTTCGGGATATGTTACGTTTTGTAGGGTGCATGTTATAAGTATCATTTATTTCTAGTTTAAATGGGGTATTTGCTAGTTGCTTGGTAATTTTCAAGTGTGGACTTAGTTGAAGTTTTCTATGGCTTTGCACACACACAGGGGTGAACCTCTAATTTATTAGATATGCTGTATTCTTGCTGAAATGTCTATCTTTTCTCTGAGCCTTGATCTTGTTTTGTTTCGCTCGGGACGAGCAAAAGCTAAGTGTGGGGGAGTTGTTTAGGGTGATTTTCTATGATTTATATCGTTCTATTTCATAACAATTTTCCTCTATATCCTAATGTTTTGCATAAAAAGTTAAGTGGTTATTTGATTTATTAAGCAAATGAAGTTGGAAGTTGTTTAGGAGCAAACTCTAGTTAATTACGTGGTTTTATTGGCAATTTTCCATCTATATATACGGTTTTACATTTTGCTCGTTTTTATCATCTTGAAGGTACATTTACATGTCGTGGAAGGAGCTAAAATGACATCTTATTTGGATTTAAATAGAAGGTAGGAGATAAAGATGAGATTGGATTGAAGATTCAACTTGAATTTGGAATGAAGTTGATCCAGACGAGCGTTCGATACTCCGTCCAGATGGACGGGCGTTTGAATAACTGAACGGGCGTCCAGGAAGAAATAGTGGATTCAGAGTATTGAGATTTTTACTGAACGAGCGTCCAAATTTACATAGGACGGGCGTCTGATATGACTCGGCCCGACTCGAAGATTTTATACACCCTGGACGGGCGTTCAAGACTCTGAACGAGCGTCCAGTCCGCCGCCTCAGCTAAACAGACTTAAAAACCTATTTATAGTCGCGTTTTCTGAACCCTAAAGAGGAGATAATTACATTAGGCGGCCACAAAACCCTTAGGGGCGATTTTTCTGTGTTCTCCACCCTTTATATACAACTTTTATGCTTTTGATTTCCTAGATAAATTTCTCCAATTTTATGTACTTTTTTGTAGCAAATTTGAATATTCAAACGATGCTTAGAGGCTAGAAGCTTTTGGAACAAGCGTTGTGAAGCCGTTCTATCACCACATTGATTTCACCTTTGGATTATCTTGTGAGATTTTATTACAAGTTGCATCTTTATTATGGTTTACTTGTTTTATGCAATTTGAATCGAGAGATCTTTGCATGCTTGATGTTTAATGTTTTATGAAAATCGTGATTAAACCCTAGGTCACTGTAATAAAGATTAGATCTTTAATCTAATTAACGAGAGTTGTTAGGTTGAATTTCTAGATTAGAAATTGAGAAATTTCACACGTTTGATATTAAAAGCGTTAATCTTTAGGATCGAAAGATAAGAGATTGATAGACGAGTTTTCTAAGAGATTAGGAGTTCATACCTTTGATAGGTGAATCACAACTTTTGATTAATCATCACTAGATAATCTAGAGAAGAAATTGAATGTTATGGAATTGGTGGATCAATTGCTTGTTCGTTCGTTAAATTATTGATTAAAATCGCTTGAACTTGAATTGCTTAGCTATGTTAGAGCTTTTTACTGCATGTTTAGGCTTTAGAATAGATTATTTTAGATAATTCTGTTCGCAATTATATTTCCTGGCTTTAGATTTTCGATCTTCTGTCTAGTTTAATTTCGTTGTTTTCATTTTTAGTTTGTTACGTTTTAATCGTTTTATTTTCTTATAATTTTAGTAATATTAGTTGTGACATCTTTAGGCTAGTTAGATAAAAACTAGGTAAACAACCTCGATTCCCTGTGGACTCGACTCCGGTATTAACCTCTATACTACGATCCCTGCACTTGGGATAAACAGGATTTATTTTTATTACTTGTTTATTTTTCATTAGATAAAATCCGAGACAGGTAGCTTGCGTATAGATTGTCTACTACAATTGTCGGAGTAGATAGGGTTATGAGTTGTACCCGTAGCTGAACAAGGAATTAAGATTCACCAATGGGGAGGACTATTTCATGTGAGGGGGGAATAACTAATTACTCATAATTGAACTAATACATTAGAAACTCTTGTTGCATCCGTGTGAACTAGCGTAACTTGTTACTTCTTAGACTTCTTCTACTTGGACTTTTTATTATTATATAAATCAATTACTATCTAAATTTTTTATCCCTAGCTATTGGCCTCTCACATCGTTCCTGCTGATGTGCCTCACACACCTTTCTTGCTCTGTGCGGCTCCTCTCACACACCGTTCTTGCTCTGCGCCTGCACCGACGATGACTACGGAGTTTGGAAATTGGTCTAATTTAACAAAATGGGTTTGTAAGAGAAAGAGATAAAAATGGTTAGAAAACCTGCCAGAAAGAAAATTTTGAAAAATTAAAAAATATATGCACTAAAGGCAGTGAGGGAAGCAAACTCATGTAAAAACGGCACGACCCTCGCATAAAAAGAAACAAACGAGGACTTAAGTGCGATGCTCTGTCCCTGAGTCCGCACAACCCGAATAAGGTACCATGTTGTGTAACCAAGTCTGATGACAAGATGAGCGAGTGTATGCGCAAGTAAGTTAAGATTGTGGGGTTAATACAACTTGATTCTCCTCACGAATGCGCTATCACGATTGATTCATCACACGACACATTGATGCATGATAAGTAGTGATTAATTGGAAGCTTATAGACAGTGGCTTAATCTATGTTCTGCCGGAAATCTTTATTGAATATGTGTTAGTTGATGGGGATTGCTTTTGGAGGTACATTCAGCCTTGATACCCTGCTCGAGGACGAGCAAAAGGCTAGTAAGGGGTAGTTGATGACGGTTAAAATAGTCTATCCTACGGCATCAACATTCTATCCATTATGAGCTAAAAATAGTTGTTTTGACCTATAAATATGAACCATTTGAGTTGAATATCATATGTCGGGTTCGTAAGTCGAGAAATCTGCACTTAGCATTTATTTTCCTTATTTCGATATTATTTCATGCATTATTTGATTATTTTCAGGATACGAAATATTGGGCTGAGCATTGTGGACGAATCTGGAGTGAAATTAACGAAAGGATTGGGCCTAGGGTATTCCAGTCGGATGTTGATCACGTATAAGTCACTAACGCCGATAAGCATGGTTACTAGGTACATCGTAGTATATTAAATGCCAGTCAAGGTCAATCCCACAGAGACAATGCAACTTTAATTATCAACGATTCTAACCTAATTGAGAAGACACATATAGGTGGTCATTGACCAACAATAAACATAAAAGAAACATGGTATTCCTCCCCCTCTTCTCACCGATCTACTAACTGGATTAGTTAATCTTTATGTTCACTTCCCCACATAATTTCCTTAAATTAATCGAGCGATCTTTTAGTTTAGTTTTAAGCTACGGGTGCAACTCCTGACCCTATCTACTCTGACCATGGTAGTAAACAATCTATACGCAAGTTACCCTCATTAATTGGTCCGTAATAGCCCATACGCATAAAGAACTAGAATTGCCGATATCGAGCGCTAACTCATACCGCTAACCCGCCTAGACAGCTGTCGACACTGATCAGCACGTTCCTAGGGTCCATTAAGACTATGTCCAAACTAACACTTCACTATTCGTATTTCATGCTAGTTTTACGAATACAATAAGCAGATTGGCCAGATCTAACCTACTGTTCATTAAACCTGTCGATCAACGTAGCTGTAGTGAATCCTAGTTTTAGGTTTTCTAAATTTTGCCTCGGTAAACTGGTATAGACCGCCGGTTTACCGGGGTTAGCTTTTCCTAATTCTGGATCTACATTGCTCAATTACTATTAATCTAAGTAAATCATGGGGTCGTTAAACATGCTGATTAACTAAAACACAAAAATACGATTAGATCTACCATATTGAAGACAAAAAGGAACGTTCAAAGCTTCATAACTTCAACAATGGTTATCTAGCTCGATCTACTCAAGCTAGAGATGGTAGAGAAGGAGTGGAATCCAGAAAATAACTTCAAAAGCTTGGAAGAACTTTTTTTCTTCAAATTGTATAATATATTTGAGTTCTTCTCTAGAACTTATGAAAACTTATCAAGAACAATGCAATAATCAGTTCGTACGGCCTTATATAGATACAATAGCCGACTTATGACTCTCAGAAACCCTAACCGGCCTAGTCAATGCGGCAAAATCGATTTCGTGTTCCACAAGGCCCTCGGTTTACCGGCCCTAGCCCTCGGTAAACCGGACTGACTTTTTCTTTTTTTCTTCAGCAGATTACTTCTTGGACTTCTTTTACATGGCCCAACATGCTTCTTTTGGTCCAGATCCATTCTCCAGTGCTCCAGATTTGGTACATCCTGTAAAACACGTAAAACAAGACAAAACAGTACCAAATTTTCAGGAAAATAACATAGATGCAGAATTACGATCCTGGGAACACGCACATAGCATTAACACATAATCCACATAATAACAAGCCCATCTATCATCTCTTGAACAGAGTTCGGGGTGAAATAATGTGTAATTAATGGCACCATTTAGAGCGTTATCAACTACCCCCCCACTTAGCTTTTTATCGTCCCGAGCAAAAATGCAAAAAGAAAACAACATCCTGATAAGTATACAAGTTAATCAAAAGCAGCTATGCCTAACAAAGTCGAGATCAAGATCATGCCACTCATATCCATCAGTAACGCATTAAACACTATTCACATCATGAACCAATGTGTGTGCAATAACTTTCACAACCGCTTAGTCATGAAGACAATCTCACATTACGTCAACCCATAGGCGAACTACCAGTCTCGAACATATTATTTATTAATCAAATTAGCTGGCAAGGCGGATCGAGAACCGAGTATGTATTACTGGAATACTATACAATTTGATCCAGCTTACCAGTCCATTGTAAGTCAAAGAACTTGTGCCATGAAGGTCTATGAATTGTTCCTCCTAAATCCACATAATATATAGGCTCTATTTCTTGCATTTAACCTTCGCTACACCCAGGTCAGGTTTTCTCATAACTTCATTCTTCCTTCAAGAGTAAAGTCTCTTATACCTTAGGGTCTGGTGCCACTTGCTGATGCAGTTCCATAACAACCTCGTCTATGGCATCTAGCATGTAGCATGCTTCTCCTTCATCTTATGCATACCTCATTGTTTTCATCACATTGAATACTACTTTGTCCTCATTCACTCTCAGAATCCGCTCACCCTTATGAACATCTATCAATGTCTTGCTCATTGCTAGGAAAGGTCTTTCTAAGATCAATGGAACATCATGGTTAGCCTCCATGTCTAGCACCACAAAGTCTATAGGGAATACAAACTTATCCACTTTTACCAAAACATCCTCCACCACTCCACAAGGTTGCTTCATAGACTTATCCCCTAATGGAAGGGTTATAGATGTTTTATTCAACTCTTTCATGCCTAACTTATGAAAGATGAAGAGTGGCATTAGATTGACACTGGTTCCAAGATCACACAATGCTTTGTTCATGCATACTCCTCCAATTGTGCAAGGTATGAGGAAGCTCCCAGGATCTTTACACTTAAGAGGCAATTTGCGTTACAAGACTGCCGAGCTTTCCTCGTTAAGGCAAATAGTCTCAAGGTCTAATGGTTTCCTTTTGGTAGAGATTGCTTCCTTCAAGAACTTCGTATACTCTGGAAAATCTGTTAGCAAATTAAAAAAAAAAAAATTTATTGCCCCACACGTAATAAATACACGCGTAATAAATACAAAATAAAATATTGCACAATCTCAAGAAATTAAAAAAAAAACACCGCCCCTCCTGAAATAAACACATTTACCCACCCCATCTCCACAAAATCTGGAAAATCTCACCAAAGAAAACAAAAAATACATAATCAAAAAAATTATTGCAAAATCGAAAATCTCTCAGCAAATTAAAAAATAAATATTGTCCCACACGTAATAAATACACACGTACTAATACAAAAAAAATATTAAACCCCATACCCGTAAACTGACCTGGTCCCAAACATTAAATCCGGAAAATCTGTCAGCACATTAAAAAAATATATTGCCCCACACGTAATAAACACACGCGTAATAAATACAAAAAAAAATATTGCACAATCACAAAATATTAAAAAAAAAAACCACCCCTCCCTAAATACACACATTTACCCCACCCCATCTCCAAAAAATCTGGAAAATCTCACCAAAAAAAAAAAACATAATCAAAAAACTTATTGCAAAATCGAAATTCTCTCAGCAAATTAAAAAGAAATATTGCCCCACGCGTAATAAATACACACGTACTAAATACAAAAAAAAAATATATATTGCACCCCCATTTGCATGATCTCACCAAATAAACACATTTACCCATCTCCATAAAGTCCGGAAAATAAATTATTGCAAAATCGAAAATCTCTCAGCAATTTAAAAAAAATACTGCCCCAAACGTAATAAATACACACGTACTAAATACAAAAAAAATTATTGCACCCCTATTTGCATGATTATCATGGAAGATGGCATTTTGAGAGTGGTGAGAATATTATACTGATCTTTGTACAGAAACGGGATGGAAGTTATGACGCATAAGCAGAGCCCCAATCAATAAGTCCACTCAATTCGCCACCGAAAGACCCTAATTTCCATCCTGAGTATCGACCACTGAACATAAGAGTAACCAAAATAAGAAAATCTGCATGAAATAAAATAAAAGAGAGAAGATGAAATTTGAGAGGTATACGGATATTCAACCTCATTGTTGTGTATTGACCTGGAATGCCATCCATGCTTTCTTGGGGAGATGAAGAAATGGCGGAGTTGGTATAAAAAATCTTGACCGCGTGCAAAGCACTTACTAGCAATAGGACTAGGTCTATCGTAGTAGAGTACTGGCGAGTCAAGGTCGATCCCACAGAGACTCGTAAGAACGTCAAATTATCAAGATTGAGCTTGTCACAATTAATGGTCTACGACCAACTATAATCTAGACAGTGGTAAAATTGGTTCCATTGGTGCCACAAACTAACAAGTTACGCTAGTGACACGGATGCAACAAGAGTTTCTAATGTATTAGTTCAATTACGAGTAATTAGTTATTCCCTTCTCACATGCAATAGTCCTCCCCATTGATGAATCATAATTCATTGTTCAGCTACAGGTACAACTCCTAACCCTATCTACTCTGACCATGGTAGTAGACAATATATACGCAAGCTACCCTCCTTAATTGGTCCGTAATAGCCCATACGCATAAAGAGCTAGAGCTGTCGATATTGAGCGCTAACTCATACCGTAACCCGCCTAGACAACTGTTGACACTGATCAGCACGTTCCTAGGGTCCATCAAGATAATGTCCAAACTAACACTTCACTATTCATATTTCATGCTAGTTTTACGAAGACATGTAAATAGTTGATCAGGCTATTAACATGTAAATTAAATCTATCGATCAACGTAGCTGGTGCCGATTATCATGAACTAGTAATTTACTAGGTATTCAAATTTAGCAATATAGACCATTGCAGATCTAAAGAACGCAACCACTATTTCATTATTTCTTCACCAACAAATTAGATATATAACACATGGGGTAAAAATAAAGTCACTACTACATAAGTAAACTAAATAAGCAATTAAACATGCTAGTCGAAAAGAACAACGATAGATCTACATCTTGGAAAAGACAGAAAATCATACCCTAAAAAATGAGTGTAGATCTCCCTCGGATCTCTTCCTAGGCGGCGACTCCGTCGCCTCTCCGACCAGAACTCATAACATAAAATAAAGAACAAAGAACTTTTATTGCATAATATTTGTAGTAGTTGTGTGCTACCAATGTTTTTTTTGTTTTTTTGTTGATAAACTTGTAATTTTATTGATAAGAAAAAACATTACAAGCGTTTGCCATCCTGGGCCTCCTCCCTTATAAAGTTTTTCATCAATGTGCTACCCCACCTCCTTAAAACCCTGGTCCGGAAAACCCGGTGTGGGAAAAATCGGGTGCCAGAGAATAAACAGTGAAGCCCCTCCTGTATCTGCCAGGGAATTAAAAAGGAAAATACAATGAACAACCAAATCCTAAAACACTAAATAAACTAGCTACAACTTGAAGCCCCTCCTGTATCTGCCAGCAGCAAGCATTTACCTAGCCACACATCATTGCAAAGAGTCCTTAAGTTGAAACAAGCAGTCATCATATCATCAAACAGCATACACTCCCAAACAAAACTTATAAACAACATCAAATGGCAGACTTGCTATTTAGTAGCCAAGCTATAATCCATTGCCTTCTTGGTTCTTGATAATCTGCCAGTTGATAAAAATCTCTTATGTCCTTGGAATTAAGATACACAAGAGAGAAAGTTCTGCTTATATTGAAAAGAGAATAGAAACTGAGGATGATGAAAATATCATTGATACAACCTGGTTTGCACCCTTCAGAAAAGGACTGAAGGGTGCTTCCAAGGAAAAGAGCCATATATAAAATCATCTCCTTCATTTGTATCTTATGTGGGCCAATTGCATCATATCTTCATGAAGAATGGATATCAGTCCAAGGTCAACATCATCTCTGGTTATAACTCTGGTTTGCTGGGTGACACTAGCCTGTTTAGCAAGAAAATCAGCTGCCATATTGCCTTCCCTATAGATGTGAGTAATTTGAAAATGATGCTTGTGAATCATGTTTGCAATCTGGTAAATATCAGCCATATGCTTCCATGGGGCCTGAGCAGAACCTTGGATCACATCAACCAGCTGCTTAGAATCACTTTCTATTTCAACCCTGTCCAAATTGAACTCAATGCGCTGATTTATACCAGCTTTAAGGGCCCTCATCTCAGCCTCAAAATTAGAGGCAATACCATAAGCCTGCATACCTGCCAGAACCAGTCTTCTGTATTCATTTCTAATAATATAGCCTCCTCCAGCTAATCCATGATTGTGGAGAGATGATCCATCAGTATTAAGCTTGAAAGTAGAATGAGGAGGAGCTTGCCATTTGATGGATATTGCAGTTTTTGTTGGGCTAGGATCTAGATACTTCAGCATACCAGAGTCTATGAGAATACTATCCTCCTTATATTTTTGTGTAATCTTCATATTCTGACCAATATACTGCAAATTAGCAATAATATCCTTTGTAATCTGGTTAATACCCATATCCACATCATGCAAATCATTAAATCTACTCTTCCAAAGCCCCCATAGGATTAGAGAGGGAAGAAGCCGGATTACTTTTCCTAGGGCCCCTTGATGGAAGTTTTCCACCATTCTTTTTGTGCTTCTTGCAAGGATGAGACAGCAGAAACAAAATGTAGAGTATTCTAGAAAAAAAAACCAAACAGATTGAGCTCTAGAACACTCCCAAAAGCCATGGTTTATAGTATCCTCTTGATCACAGAAGGGACATTTAAAAGGCCCATAGACCCCCATCTTGATTAGCTGAGGAGCAAAAGGCAGCAGCTCATTACAAATTCTCAAATTTAACAAAGCAATCTTGAGTGGGATATTGGGCTTCCAAATCTCAGCAAGATCATACAATGTGCTTCTTTTGTCTCTGATCACCTCATAAGCAGAAGCAACATAAAAAGCCCTAGAATTGACTGGAGTCCAGACCCATTTACCAATAGAATAGGTAAGATAAATCATATGCTGATCCTTATACTCATATAGGACCTAAAAGTTTCCAAGCATGCAACTTATAAAGAGGATAGGATCCAGCCATAACCTTTTTATCCCACAAACCCTGTTGAAGATGAAGCTTCCACCATAATTACAAGCAAGAGTAGCCTGGAATGTTCTGATGCTTCTAACCCCTAAACCATTTTCATTAGTAGGATAAATTTTTTTTCCCAACTTCTCCAATGCCTTCTCTTATGCTGATCATAATCATGCCACAAAAAACTAGCCATAATCTGCTCCAACTTATTGATAGTAGCAATGGGGATCTTCACTGCAGACATAATGTTTATAGGGATAGAAGATAGGACGTGCTTAATGAGAATTAGCCTACCCCCAGGGGATAAGTATTTGTTGTACCACTTAAAAAGTTTTGATCCAAATTTTTCAACAATGTGTTGAAAATAAGTGGATTTTGCCCTGCCATAAAAAATAGGACACCCAAGATACTGAAAAGAGAAAGAAGTCTGCTGCATACCAGTGATTGCTTGGACAGCTTGAATAGCCTTCTTAGGTGCCTTGTTAGACATTATGAAAGAGCTTTTTTCTCTATTAACTTTTTGCCCAGTAGCTTTCTCATAGATATCCAAGAAATTGGCCAGCTTTTGCAGAGTTTGTCTGGAGGCTCTCGCAAAAATGATAAGATCATCAGCATACAGGGAATGTGTTACAGGGGCAAAGCCAGTGGGAGTAGCATAAGTGTCAACACCAGGATTCATGATCTTTTTAAGACCTCTAGATATAGCTTCAGTCGGGACAATAAAAAGGTAAGGAGACAGGGGATCCCCCTATTTGATGCCCCTTGAAGATTGAAAGAAACCACAAGGAGAGCCATTTAAAAGGATAGAAAAATGACTACCCATCAGATTGTTCATAACCAGAAGAATAAACTGCTCATTGAAACCAAAATTCTGAAGTAATCTACTGAGGAAGATCCAAGAAACCCTATCAAAAGCTTTCATGATGTCAAGCTTAAAAATGATATTGTGACCCCTAGCTTTTTTATGAATAAATTGGGCCAACTCTTGAACTAAGAGAACATTGTCAGCAATATCTTTTCCTTGTAAGAAAGCAGATTGTTCTTCAGAAATGATAGAAGATAGGATTGGTTGCAGTCTCATTGTCAAAATTTTGGTGCAAACCTTGTTGAAAAAAGTACAAAGAGATATTTGTCTATAATATGCAAAGGATATAAGAACTGCTTTTTTGGCAATAAGAGTGATAAGGGTGGATCCAACAGATTTAGGAAGAAATTTTCCTTTGAAAAAGTCTTGAACAGCAGCTAAAACCTCCTGTTTAATAATGTCCCAGCAGCTTCTGTAAAAGACCCCAGAAAAACCATCAGAGCCAGGGGCACTTGAGGAATCTAAGTAAAAAACAGCACCCTTAACCTCTTCTAAAGTGACAGGACAAGTTAAGGATGCATTATCCTCATCAGTGATTATAGTAGGGATGAAGTCAAGGAGATACTGGGTAGCTTCTTCATCTGTTTGCTCCTCCTGACTAAGTAAAGTGGAGAAAAACCTAATTGCCTCCTCTGAAATACTACTAGGATCAGTGCAACAATCACCCTTGGAATTTTTGATTCTCAGAATCTGCATTTTTCTGATCTTATCTTTAACAGAAGCATGTAAAAAGCTAGTGTTTCTATCCCCTTCAGTAAACCATTTGTACTTAGATTTTTGTTTCCAAAACTCCTCTTGCTGGGACAAGTAAAGACAGTAATCAGCTGTTGCATGATGAAGAGTGGCTCTGTTATCAGGAGTAGGATGCTGATCATACTTCTCTTCACACTCCATAACAATCTTCTCTTGATTCTGCACCTTTTTATGGATATCACCAAAAACTTCTTTATTCCACTTTTTAAGGGTTTGCTTCAGTTGCTTAAGTTTATACATGTAACTAGCCATTGAATCAGCTGCATCACGAGCATTCCAATCCTGGTGAACTATATTGTAAAACTCTTTATGGAGGGTCCACATCTTTTGGAATCTGAAAACAGTGAGACCTCTTTTACTAAGGCATGGCTCATAGTAAAGAGGCCTATGATCAGAAACAACTCTTCCCAAAACCTTAACAAGACCATAACCAAAATTGTCAACCTAGCTTTCATTTATCAACACCATCTCCAATATTTTTTGAACATAAACTGAGTTCCTCCATCCTGCCCAAGTAAAAAGAGGCCCTGAAGTAGGGGGTTCTTGTAAGGAAACAGCAGTAATCATTTGATTAAAATCCCTCATAGAACCAACATCAGGCTTAGCCATACCAGAGTATTCATCCAGGGATCTAATAACATTGAAATCCCCACCAAGTAAAACAGGCATCTAGGGATCCACCTTATTGCATAAGTCATCCCACAAACTGTGTCTTGAGGAACTAGTGCATTTTGCATAAACACAAGTGACCTAAAAGCTGAGGGAGCCTGAAAACTTAATATGTATTGCATGCTCATTTATGCAGTAGACATCAAAATGTCCCAACCAAGACCAAAAAACCCAAAGTTTATTCTGAGAAGCAGCAAAAGCATGCTGAAAACCTAACTTATTCTTTATAGGATCTAGAGAATTATCCTGTAGCATTGGTTCAGAAATTGCCACATAAGCAAATTTATTGATTTTTATAAGTTTTTTTAGTCTTCTAATAGAGCTTGTAGACCCAAGCCCTCTTATATTCCAGAAAATACAATTCAACATTGTTGGAGTTTTGAACGAAAATCTAAAGATAGGGCCCTTATGTTCAACTCTTTTGGTTTCTTATTTTTCATCCTACTAGTAACATAAATAAAGTCAGATTCAGCAATCTTAGGGGTTTCCTCCATATCAATTACCATTCCCATACGGGCCAACTGAACCTCTCTTTGATGGAGTCGATCTTCAAACATTTGTTTGGCATGCTGGAAATCCATCTTATCTGCCTCCCATGTAAAACCCATAGAACTTGGAAGATCTTTATCAGAGACGTATCCACTGTCCCTCTTTTCCTTAATTTTCCTAGCCATTTTTAAATAGGACATAATGCTCATATCCATAGATAGCAAAGGCCCTTATTCTGTTGTTAGGGCATGTGTTGTCTTCTCATCAGTAATGATTGATGTAATTGGATTATCTTCAACAGTTACTGCAGATTGGAGTGAAGGTTGCTCTGCAAGAACTGGATTCTCCTTTTTCTTTTCCTGCCAAACTTGGGTATACCTCTTTTCCCCTAGCTGCTCCTCACTAGCCATAGTAGGCTCTGCATCAGCCCTTTGGGGTTTTTGTCCTGGGTGTTTTAATCGACAGACCTCTTCATTGTGCCCCACATGTCTATAGAAATTACAATATTGTGGTAGCTCCGTTTCAATACAGATTTCCTGTCATAAGCCCTCAGAAGATACCTGTTGAATCCAGATACTATTCAGAATTGGCTTAAGCAGATCCAGCTCTACCTGTACCCTGGCTACAGAAGGACGCTTAAAGCTTTTTGTAGCAGCATCAGCCCGTAAGAAGGTTCCAAATCCACTTACAATTATTTCCAGGACCTCCTTCTCATGAAGATGAGCGGGTAATTTAGGGAAAGTTATCCAGGCCGGAACAATGGACGATTCTACATCTACATGAAAATCAGGGGTCCATCTCAAAATTCTCATTGGCTTACTAGTAACAAACCATTGCCGTTTGGAATACAATCGAATGTAATCCTGCTCCCCTTTGAAAATGATTAAGACATGTTTGAAGTCCAATAGACCGACCGTATAATCTGCAGAGAAATTTTGAACTACCAGAAACTTACGAATAGCCTCCATTGATGGCCGGCCCTGAGAAAACTTGCCTACTAGAGCATAACGGCAAGACTAGTGCCAGTCCACCACCCGAGTAGGCAAGACCAGTGCCAGTTCGCCTAGATCTAAAGTAGCCGGAGGAGATGATTTTGACTGGTTGAGGACCCGAGCATATGTTTTTGTAGCTGATTGATTGGATGATGAAGCCGCCATTGCTTTAGGTTGATAGTCGGAGGAGCGAAACCCCTCCGGCCGGTAGCCGGAGGAAGAGTGTGCTACCAATGTTATATTTCTGAGGCAAAGCCTCTTATTTATAGGTACATAAACTGACTTAGAAACACCTAGATCTACCCCTCGTCCAAGAAAACGCGTTTCTGAAGATTTTTGAACCTCGGTAAGTCGGTGCCTACTTGGTATACCGAGGGCAATTTTGTCATTTTTCTTCTGCCGAATTAACTTGGAATGTTCTGGAATACCCTAGGCCCAATCCTTTCATTCAGTCCACTGTAGATTCGTCCATAATGCTCAGCCCATTATTTTGTATCCTAAAAATAATCAAATAATGCACGAAATAATATCGAAATAAGGAAAATAATCGCTAAGTGCAGATTTCTCAACTTACGAACCCGACATACGATATTCAACTCAAATGGTTCATATTTATAGGTCGAAACAACTATTTTTAGCTCATAATGGATAGAATGTTGATGCCGTAGGATAGACTATTTTAACCGTCATCTACTACCCCCCCCACTAGCCTTTTGCTCGTCCTCGAGTAGAGTATCAAGGCGGAATGTACCTCCAAGAGCAATCCCCATCAACTACCACATATTCAGTAATGATTTCCGGCAGAACATAGATTAAGCCACAATCCATAAGCTCCCTATTAATCAGTACTTATCATGCATCAATGTGTCGTGTGATGAATCAGTCGTGATAATGCGTTCGTGAGGAGAATCAAGTTGTATTAACCCCACAATCTTAACTTACCCACGCATACACTCGCTCATCTTGCCTTCAGATTTGGTTACACAACATGGTACTTTAATCGGGTTGGGCGGACTCGGGGACTGAGCATCGCTCTTAAGGCCTCGTTTGTTTCTTTTTATGCGAGGGTCGTGCCCTTTTTACACGAGTTCGCTTCCCTCACTGCCTTTAGTACATATATTTTTTCATTTTTTAAAATTTCTTCTGGCAGGTTTTCTCACCATTTTGTTTCTCTTTCTCTCACAAGGCCGTTTGTCCCGGTTTCCTCTTGTGGCATTCAAGTTGCTTCCCATGTCTTACAACAATTTGTTAAAGTATATAGACAGACAAATAATGATTCCCGGTTTAAACAATATATCATCTGCTCCCAAACACTTCTCACTCAGATTATGTGCTCAAATATTGATTGCAATGATAGAATAATAATTAATAAGTTACTACTTCATGCAACATAATACATGCTCATTCTTCCATACTAAATTGAATACCCTATAGCTGACTACAAATTACACTTGGGCTTCTTTTCTACCAATTCCTTACTCGAAAACGTGCAATAAGCAAGCTAAAAACAGTGTTAAATTTTCAAAATAATTCCCTTTCTTGATTATCCAACTAAGACGCCTACCCCCCACTTATTATAGACATTGCCCCCAATGACTATTAATAAAGAAAAGAAAAGGTACTTAGCTCTGGTATTGATCGGCTGAGTCAAAGTGAATCCCAGAGCAGAATCATTAGCTCCTAGGTCATTCCGTTTCCAAGTTGTTACCTGCTTTCCAAAATACTTCCAAAAATTATGAGTAACATGTGAAGGGCAATAAGAAAATAAGGTGGCAGTAATTGTGCATACCGGAGTAATGCGCAAAAACAGTTTAAGCCACTTTATTCTTTATTTGCCTAAGCAAGACGTGAAAACTTTTATGAGGGTATCACTTGAGAATTGTTAAAGAAAAAAACCACATATACCTCTAGTCAGACGACCGAAGATATATTTGATTAAAAAAAACCTTGTGATTGTCATGCTACTTTATTGACTCCAAATGAAATGAACAAAAGCAATAAATAAGGGTTTATAGAAATAGTTCTGAGTTTATAGTCGCCAGCTCGACTGTACTAATAGGGTTCCTTTATTCGTATTCAGGCTCTGTCAACGTAAAGACTTCCAACTCAGGGTTATACTTGTGCTCTAAGTAATGTTTCAGCTTGTGGCCGTTTACTATGAAAGTATGCCCAGAGTATTCATTCTTAACTTCACACGCACCTGAGTTGAAAACTTTCGGGACTACATATGGTCCACACCATCTAGAATTTAGTTTCCCAGGAAAAATACGAAGACGTGAATTATATACCAGCACTTTATCTCCAACTTGAAATGTGCGGTTTAGAATCCTCTTATCGTGTAAGCGCTTCGTTCTTTCCTTGTAAATCTTTTCATTCTCACACGCTTGAAGTCTAAACTCCTCCAATCTATTCAACTCTAGCATTCTCTTTTCACCGGATAAGTTCTCATCCATATTTAGAAACCTCGTAGCCCACATCGATCGGTGCTCGAGTTCTACCAGCAACTGACATGCTTTTCCAAACACTAACATATACGGTGACATCCCAATCGTGGTCCTATAAGCTGTTCTATACGCCTAAAGAGCGTCATCTAATTTCAAAGACCAGTCTTTCCTATGGGATTCACAGTCTTCTCTAAGATCCTCTTAATCTCTCGGTTCGTGACCTCTACTTGTCCACTTGTCTGGCGGTGATATGCTGATGCAATCTGTTGGACTTATTTCTATGTTTTGATGATGAGTGCCAGACTAGCTGTTATAGTGCAAAGGCAAAAAGATGTCTAGATCAAATTTATAGGTTTATTAGAGTTTGATTTATGAATAGGTTTGATCAAACAAGCACTGTAAAGGTCAGCTGACTTGTTTCAGCAGACTAGTCTAGGTCAGTAGGGTAGTTAGGTCAGTAGACTTTTCTGGAACCTGCTGAGGACTGAAGGCTGAGGGCTCAAACTCAGTTAATGAAGGCTAAGGGATCAAACTTAGTGATTAAATTCAAGGATATGCAATCAGAATTTAGGCAAGTCTGTGATGACCTAAACTGATTACATATACCTTATGTAGAAGGTCTAAGTTCCATAAGTTGGATGATATTTGGAACTTGGTTATAATTAAAAAGGTGTAATCTAACTTCACAAACAAAAGTTAGATAAAAGAAATCAGCTGCATTATATTTTACACACAAAGAAATTGTCGTTTCAAATAGATCGATTAGTATTACAAACAGATCGATGAACTCCGCTAATATAATACCTCGTTTAATTCAAGATTACATTGGAAGATTACATGGAAAATGACAGCTAACAACCTCTGACTTATCAAACAAATCAGTGGTTGAGATTAAAAGGACGTTCGGATGATTCAGAATTTTATCCAATGGATATAAGTCAAGGGTGGACAGACTGTCAAAAAGGAATTCTGACAGTGTCAGTCCTATGAATAGTGACAGAAAGCAAGTCAAATAGGACAAAAACCAGGAACGGTTATATTTGAATTTCAAATAGAAGTCACATGCATTCCTACCTATAAATAGAGGACCTTCAACTCAGAAAATGATGATGATTGATGAACTTTAAGAGAAATATATAAGAGACTATTATGAGCTGAAAAACACCCTGCTAAACTTACTGAACTTAAAGCTACTGATCCAGAGAAATTCTTCAAGTGTATTCTGTATTCAAGCTAAGTATACACACTTGAAGACTACAAGCTGCTGATTATATCATCCTAATCAAGTTGTTTAATCGAATCATTTACTTGATTCATTCTTTATTTTATAAAGAACTCATTGAAGACAAAGAAGCATCCATTGGGTGTGAAAGACTCGTTGTTTGTGGTGGAGCCGTGAAGAGGCAATCCTACCCTTCAAGGACCAAAGTGGAAGACTTTGGAGCAAAGAATCCTACATGCTCCTAGTTTTCGCCAGTGAAGCCATAGTCATTGGTGAAGGACAAGCAATCTTAGGAATCTTTGTAACAGATACATCAAAGATCTCTAGTGAATTACCTCCAAAATCACAGGAGAAGAGTGGACTGACAGGATTACACCACCTGGAACCACTATAAAATCTGCCTACTTACTTTCTGCATTTACTTTCTGTATTTAGTTTATTATACACATCAACCTACTGAATCTAGCAACTGAAATCACACACATACACTACTAAGTATCTAATACTTGGTATCATATTTAACAACAAGTAACAAGGCTTTATTTTTGATATAATTCCATTTGCACAAATTCAAGAAACTCAACTGTCAAGAGACTCATGTGTATCAAAGAAAGCATCAAGTGTCAAGTCGGCAGTTATCTTGAGTATCGGCAGTCTTTGGGTTGGCTTGAGTTTGTCAACTCCAAAAAATTTTAAGTGTTAAGTTTATTCACCCCCCTCTCTAAACTTAACCAAAGCCTTTTCAAGGGACCAAAGAATTGGTATCGGAGCGTTGCTTCGCTCAAGTAATCCTACTTGTTGTGCTTGTGAACATACTTTGAAAAACCTTTTTCAAATCACTGATTTTCAAAGACTTGCATCATGGATAACAACCAGTATGCTAGAACAATGTTGATGTGTTCTGCAGATCATTTTGATGAATATAAACGTCGTATGCAGGCTTACCTTGCTGCAACTCATGATGAAATGATGGATGTGCTCACAGATGGACCACTGGAGATTATTAAGTCAGTAAAAGTGGGTGAAGAGACACAGTACATTCCAAAGCCTAAAAATGAATGGACTGCTGAAGATAGAAAGAGAACAAATCTGAACAACATTGCTATTGATATTATCTACAGAAATCTGGATAGCAACATGTACATGAAAGTGAAAGATTGTAAAACAGCAAAAGAACTTTAGGACAAACTACAGTTGATCTGTGAAGGCACTGATGAAATAATGAAGAATAAAATCAGTGTGGCAAAGAAGAAGCTCCAAAAGTATGAAATGAAACCCAATGAAACCATTGAACAAATGGAATCAAGGTTCAATGCAATTCTGGATGAACTCACCCTGCTATGTGTTGTCTATTCAAAAGAAGAAATCAACACAAAAATCTTGGAAGCTTTACCGCTACTGAGATGAATGGAAGATGAAAGTGATGACCATATAAGAAATGAGAAGACTGCATGAATGAAGAAGATACATTCAAGTTGTTCTCGATCTCAAGGCATATGAATTCAAAAGAAGTTGTCACCTACCACCGAAAAGGAAGAGCCAAAAACCACAAAGACCGGGTCGCTTCACATCAAGAAGAAGGATCGAAGCTCAAGATGAATTATCGGATGAAATGCAAGAGCAAATAGCATTGCTTTGAGCAAGAAGATCGTGGATGATGAAAGGTGGGAAAAGCTCACCTAGGAATTTCACAAAGAAATTCACCGAAAAGAAAAAGGAAGAAACAAAGAAAGACAATGATTTCTTGTGTTTCAATTGCAAGAAACCAGACACTTCGGACTGATCATCTCCGAATTAAAGCGAGAAAAGGAACCAGATTATCTTTGCTTTAACGCAAGAAGCCTAGACATTTCAGACTGTTGTCCAGATCTCCAAAAGAACAAGAGTCAACAAAGAAGACATGGCAAGAAGGCTATGATTGTTGAAGATGAATCTGCTATGAAGTGGAATCTCAAAAGGAAATGAATCGGATGACACAAAGATTGGTTGTTTGATATGGAAGACTTTGCATTAATGGCTAATATGGATGAACCAGGAGGAGGTATACAATCATCAGTATCAATTAACACTCACTCTTGAAAGTGATTGTGAATCAACTTGTGGTTCAAATCCTAAAAACTCTTACAATGAAGAAGCTTTGGATGCCATCCTCAATCAACTCAGGAAAATACAATCTGGTTATGAAATTGTGAAGGCTGAAAAAGAAGCTCTTCAAGTAGAAGTTGAAAGACCTGAATGTCAATTAAGGGTTCTCAAAGGTAAGGAAAAAAGATGTTGAGCAGAATCGATAAGCCTCACCGAACATTCAAGAGCCTATGAATCTGCTTGATCCATCTTGTTCCTCTCACTTGCATACAAATCTGGAAAGCCTTATGGTGATAGAACAAGGCTTGGATTTGGAACTCAACAATCCAAAAAGAGTGGATCCAGTAAAGCTACTGAACCTAGTGCCAGAATTGGTCCTAAGTTTGTACCTGCACAAGATCCAACACCCATTAAGGTTGCCTAGGCAGTAAAACCTGCTGAGAATGCTTCAAGCAAGAAAAATCAGAAGTCAAAGAAGTCAAAAGCTCCTATTAAAAGGAACAAATCAAAAAATAGGACTGTTGTGCCTTCTAAGGCTGCTGATGGCAGACCTGCTACTAAGTCTGCTGGACCATAGAAGGGTAAGAAACAGAAATACTCCAAGGATAAGAATCCTAAACCCAAAAATTTTAATCATTCAAGGGATACTTATCTCAGGGGGAAAGGTAGACTGTTCCCTATTGATGATGATTGGAATATTCCTGTTCATGCTGCTAGAATCAGTAAGTATAACCATGCTGCTAGGGTAAAACCTAAGCAATGGAATAAGCAGAGGACTCAGCAAAGGGCTTACACAAGACCTCAGCAGACTCCATATTACAGGGCTGTTCCTAACAGACAGCAAACCTATGGTTATACTGCTGCTTCTAACAAGAAGAATCACTCAAACAAAGAATATATACCAAAAGCCGAAAAACATATGTGAATTCTACACAACCAACTGTTAGATCTTATGGATGTGTGGAATACATGTATGAACCTAAGTATGACACCTTCAAAAGAAGACCTTATGGAAATTTACCAGGGGTCATGCTTACCACTGACCATCATGGACCCAAACAGATTTGGGTACCTAAAATGCATTGATTTTGTTTTGTAGGGTGTCTGGTACTTTGACAGTGGTTGTTCCAGACATATGACAAAGAATAAGCACTGTTTGACAAGCTACATAGCAAATGATGGTCCATGGGTGAATTTTGACAACAAAAATACACCTGGTTATACAAGAGGCTATGGCACACTTGTGAGGAATGGACTAACCATCAAGAATGTTGCTTATGTGGAAGGACTGGACTACAACTTGCTGAGCACTGGTCAATTCTGTGACATGGGATACAAGGTAACTTTTGACAAAAACATCTGTATTGTCATTAGTGAAAATGTGATCAAGTTGTATTGGCTGGAAGAAGACAACAAAACATGTATGTTGTGGATTGGTCTAGTGCAGTTCCAGAAACCTGCCTGATTTTGCATACTAAATCAGAACTCAATTGGTTATGGCACAAGAAGTTGAATCATCTAAACTTTGATGATATCAATCAGCTAGTAAAGAAGAAAATGGTAATTGGCTTGCCTGAGATTACATTCAAGAAGGATGCTATTTGTGATGCCTGTCAGCAAGGTAAACAAATAAAATCAAGCTTCAAGTCAAAAACTAAACTATCAACTAAGAGAGTGCTAGAACTAACGCACATGGATTTATTTGGACCTGTCACTCCAACTAGTATAACTGGAAAGAAGTACACTTTAGTTGTTGTGGATGATTATTCAAGGTACACTTGGGTGGTTTTGATGAATAAGAAAAGTGAAACACTCAAGATGATGCCTGATCTTTTGAAGAGATTACAAAATGAAAAAAGTTTGACAGTAGTAAAAATAAGATCAGACAAGGGTACTGAGTTTCTCAATAAAGTTATTAGAGAATACTGTGAACAGAATGTTGTACTACATCAACTTGCTGCTGCTGGTACACCTCAACAAAATAGGGTTGCCGAAAGAAGAAACAGAACTTTAAAGGAAGCAGGAAGGACAATGATTTGTGAAGCATTACTACATGAGATGTATTGGGCTGAAGCAGTTAATACAACATGCTATACACAAAACAGAACCTCAGTGAACTAGAAGCTGCTGAAGACACCTTATGAGATTTGGAATGGAAGAAAACCAAATATATCCTATTTCCATCCATTTGGAAGTAAATGTTTTATCTTGAATCATAAGGAGCATTTAAAGACATTTCAACCTAAATCTGATGAAGGAATTTTCTTGGGATATTCTTCATCGAAAGAAGGCATTTAAGTCTCGAACAAGAGATCATCAAAACATGAAGAAACTATCCATGTTGTGTTTGATGAACCTAAGTTCACTGGAATGAATGATGAAGTTTGTGAACCTGCTGAGGATCTACAAGTCACTGATCCTGATTGTGTTGAAGTCTTGGAAATGATTAATGACTTAAAAGTTTCTGATACTGCCCCTGCTGAACACTCTGCTGATGAAACTACTGATGCAACAACTGAAGCAGTTCAAGGATCTGCTGAACCCCCTGTTGAAGATACATCAGACCCTACTAAAGATGAGGTTCCTGAGAATCAATCTAACCAAAATCCATAATGGTTAAGGGATCACCCTGCTGAACAAGTCATTGGCAACATTCAGCAAGGTGTAAGAACTAGAAGACAATTAGAAGCTATGTTTACTTGTTTTCTATCTCAAGTTGAACCTAAAGTTGTTGAAGAATCAATTTCAGATCCAGATTGGATAATTGCTATGCAAGAAGAGTTAAATGAATTTGAAAGAAATCAGGTTTGTACACTAGTTGAAAGGCCTAGTCATGCAAATATCATTGGTACTAAATGGGTATACAGAAAACAAACTTGATGAATCTGGTACCATTGTAAGAAATAAGGCTAGACTAGTTGCAAAAGGGTATTCTTAAGCAGAAGGAATAGATTTTGATGAAACTTATGCACCTGTTGCAAGATTGGAAGCTATCAGATTATTCTTGGCACATGCTGCATATAAAAACTTCAAGGTATATCAAATGGATGTCAAAAGTGCATTTTTGAATGGTATTCTAGAGGAGGAAGTGTATGTTCACCAACCTCTTGGATTTGAAGTTAAAGATCAAGAAGATAAAGTGTATAGACTCAACAAGGCACTTTATGGATTGAAACAAGCACCAAGAACTTGGTATGAGACTCTATCTCAATTCTTGGTGGACAATGGTTTTACAAAAGGCACCATTGATAAGACTCTTTTCAGAATCGGTGAAGGTGATAGCACCCTGCTGGTTCAGATTTATGTTGATGACATAATCTTTGGTTCTGAAAATGAATTGTTATGTGAAAAGTTTGCAAATCTAATGAAGAGCAAGTTCCAAATGAGTATGATGGGAGAAATGAACTACTTCTTGGGACTGCAAGTCAAACAATTGAAAGATGGAATCTTCATTCATCAAACCAAGTACATTAGGGAGCTGCTGAAGAAGTTTGGTATGGAAAATAGCACCAAGATATCAACTCCTATGAGTACAAACATCGATTGGATGAAGATAAAGAAGGCAAAGATGTTGATCGGACCTTATACGTATGATGATAGGCGTCTGTTGTACCTTCTTCGCCAAGCAGACTGATATATCCTTTGCTGTAGGTGTTTGTGCAAGATTTCAATCTAAACCTAAAGAAAGTCACTTAGGTGCAGTCAAAAGAGTTCTCAAGTATCTAAAAGAGACTTCGGGAGTAGGGATATGGTATTCCAAGGATGGAAGCTTCAAAGTCATATCCTACTCAGATTCTGATTATGCTGGATGCAAGATTGATAGAAAAAGCACCTCAAGAACCTGTCAGTTAATGGGAAATAGACTGGTTTCCTGGTTCAACAAGAAATGAACTCTATATCAACTTCCACCGCTAAAGCGAGTATATTGTCTTTGGAAGTTCTTTGTGCACAAGTATTGTGGTTAAGACAACAGTTAAGGGATTATGGAATTGAAGAAAAGGAAATTCCAATCATGTGTGACAACACAAGTGCAATTGCAATCACTAAAAATCCTGCTTTGCACTCAAGAACCAAGCACATTGATGTAAGACATCACTTTATAAGAGATCATGTTGAAAAGAAGGATGTGGTGGTTCTGTACATCCCTACTGAAGATCAACTTGCTGACATTTTCACTAAACCACCTGATAGTGAAAGATTTGCTAAACTAAGGACAAAACTTGGAATTATTAGAGTTGACTGATAATCAGCAGTGTACTGGAATTCACCAAGGGGATTAGTCTTTGCTATGTTGGGTGAACTCACTTAGCAGATTAGTCATTGGTATCAACAATTCCATGTACTTATGTTTGGACAATTGAGCAAATGAGGTTGCCAAGGGGATTGGTCTTTGTCATGTTGGGTGAGCTCACTTGACAGACCAGTCATTGGTATTAAACTTCATCTTGTATTATCAATTGAACAAAACAAGAAGAAATCAAGGATCAGTAGAGTCACTTTGTCAGCAGGCTGCTGAAGCATCTTTATCGCCAGATCGCCGAGCCAACCTCGCCAAGACGACCTCTTTGAATGGAACGCTTCACACGACCAAACATTATTAAAGTCAAAGAGCAATCGGCGGGATATTTATTTTATCCTTTATGACCACGGTTACACGATCTAATGGTTACAATACGTTTTGGAAAGTAATGGGCCACGTGTCAAGCTAACATTCACTCAGATTAATCATGGTCAATGTGGATGTACATGCACCGGCCATTACAACCACTCACCGCTCTATTTATACGCACCTATCACAAAGCAGATTCACTCTACTTACAAAATCTCAGACTTATACTCTCTAATTTTACACTGTGTGAACACAGATTTACAAAGTTTTCTTCTTCATCTTTTTCTTTTATCAATGGCGGAAAATATTGATGTTCAAATCGAATCAAGCCAAAGTGTGAGAGGTTTTGTTGTTGATGCTAATAAGACAGAATTAGCTATCAACATTGGTCGAAGAATAAGAAGATATGCCGGATTGGAGAATGTACTGAACATTAGATTGGAAACAATCTCATATACAAACATTGTCAGTTTTTGGAAGAATATTTAGATAAAGGAAGCAACTGAAGCATTCAAAACAGTTGTGAATGCACAAGAAATAGAAGTTTCCTCAAGTCTGCTGAGGGAAATTTTTGGTTTTGAAGAAACAATAGATGGTCCAACAAATCCTGAGGCAATGGGATTGTCCAAGATGGATTTTGTTGATAAAATCAAGACAAACAAAGACACCAAATCAATTCCAGGTATCAATTGTAGACATATTGGGAATGAGTACAACCTGTTGAGCAAACTCATTGCAAAGAATATATTAGGTTTGGTTGGGAGTATGGATACTTTATCAGGACCCAAGATAGAGCTGATGATGATTATCTGTAGAAGTATGAAATTTGATTGGGCTGGATACTTTATTCACTACATGAAGAAAGTAGCCAAGGAGGAAAGAGAAGGGAAAAGGAAATCCAAGGCTTTAACCTTAGGATTAATGGTACAAACCCTGCTGAATCAATCATTTGGAGATTCCTGATGTTTCACTTGAGAAGATCAATCAGTCCAGATACAAGAAAGAGATTGATCATGCTATCCCTGGTCTGGATGATGATGAAGAAGGTGTTGCAGAGGCTGCTGATAGAGATTGTAATGGAGATGATGGTGATGCTGGTGGTCAGCAGGTCAAGCATACTGTGAAGAAATCTGTTAAACCTACTGCACCAAACAAGGTTACTGAGAAAAGAAAGTCTGCAGATACAAAGAAGATAACTGAGTTGTTAAAGCCTAAAAGAACAAAGAAGCAAACAAAGACAGATCGCTAAGTCTGCACGAGAGGTCCACCAAGATAAGATTACGACCTCGCTTTGTAGTCGCTAGAAAAAACTGTTGTTGAGATTTTGAGGGAACAACAGAAAGAATGTAGTAGAAAGAGAAAGTCTATTGTGGTTGAAATAGAAGATGAGCCACTTTCCAAGAGGATGAAGGAGATTGTCCATAAAAAGAAACATGGAAAGGGAAAACAATTGAAAATCTTAGAGGCTCAAAGGGCACAAGAAGAAGAAGGTGAGATGGAAGAAGAATAGGCTATTGAGGCTGAGCCCTTGACTATTATCAAGCCTAATGAGGAAGCAGAGGTTGTTGTTGAGCAACCTGCTGAAGAGTCACAACAAACTACAGAGACTGAACCTGCTGTTGATGTTACTGGATCCTCATCTACTAAGGTCACTGAGCCTCATCGCAAGTGAACAGTTGTTGTTGAGCAATCACATTTGAAGAATCACAAAGCCAGCTTCATCGCACTGAGCTTCTTTGTAGAAACCGATAAATCTATCAAGCCTGCACAAGTGTTGGTGAGCAACTTGTAGAAGAACCACAAGGAAACCACTGAATCTACACCTACTGTGGTGAGTGAAACATTGGGACAAGACCCTGCAATTCCTGCAATAGTTCAGGGGGAAGAACAGTCTGCTGTTAACCCTGCTGATGAGCATATAAGTCAGGGGGAACCAAGTGTGGTAAGATGGAGGTAGTAGGTAGTAATATCCAACCTGAGCAACCTACTAGCCTTGAAGCATCTGTAGAAGAAACATTGAATCTACTTGTTGAGACCTTTGGAGGTCAGCAATGTACTGCACAAGCTCCCAGAGGATCATTCCTACCCTATGAAAAACATGAGAATAAGAGGAAAGAGGGGTATGTTGATCCAAAACTCCTGTTGGTGGCTGATTACTTCCAATGGAAGTTTGGATTCTATGAGAAACAAAAACCTGCTGCAGAACCTATGACAGACTTTGAAGAATGGGTTTTTGAGAAATTGGGAGTGGAGAGCTTGCTGGATCTGATTGATACCTCTTTGTTACAATCAAGGCTGATGGATCTGTTTGATGATCAACAAAAAGAGGAGGATATCAAGTTCAGGAATCCAAGAGGTGATGACGGTGATTCTTCATCATCTGATTCTGATGATAATCACCCCTCTGGTACAGGAGAAGTCAGTGGAAGTGCCATGTTTACTGAACCAAGAGTAGAGCAGTCTACTGGTGCTGGATAGTCCACTGAGAGAGAGCAAACTAGACAGATGAATGAGGATGAGGACAATCTCACCATAGATGATATTGAGGCACAAATCAATGAGGGAATAGATGGTGGTGCAAACAGAATGGTTGATGAGATTGATGATTTATTTGTGGTTGAACCTACTAATCAACCTGAGGATCAGCAAGCTGAAGATTTTTAGTGAAGAAAGAGTCACTGATCATGATGAGCCAAGTGTCAGTTCTGAGGACTTCATTCAATATCAAAACTGGGTTGACACTGATGGCACCCTGACCAACACAACAAATCTACTAAGAAGGATTGGTGATCCGGGAGAATTTCAACAGAAAACATGGACATTCTCCCCGATCAAGTTGTTGTGGCATTCATTGCACCGAGATCCAACAGCTTGAAGAGGAGGTGCAGTTCTTTGGGCTACAAACAAAGACTGCACAAAGGTTGGAACAGGAGGTACAGGTTCTTTGAGTCTCAAACAAAGACTGGACAAAGGTTGGAACAAACTTTGGGTTTGGAGGAAACCCCCATTGTTGATGAGGTCTGCCAGTAGTGGAGCCTCACTGAGTCAAGACCACTATAGGGAAAGATGGTCGCAGATCGCATTAATGAGAATGAGCAATTCTTGGACTATGACTTTAGTGATGAGGAGTTCCAAATGCCTGAAGAAGAAGATATTGCTATTGATCCCCCACAGGAATTTGTACATATTTTTGAAGAACCAGCTCTTGATCCTATCTTGGAAGAATATCAAGGACCTAACCCTGCTGGACTAGATAGGAGTTGGGCAATGGTTGTGAGCAATCAGAGGCAACAATACAATGTTGAGGAGCCTGCTGATGGAGCTGCTGGAGAAATGGCTGGTGGAGTACCAACACATGTCCTGGAAGAGTTGAGAACTGTCAGAAATGATATTGCCTGTCACGGATTTTATCTAACAAAACAAACAAGCAATAAAATTTATAAATCCGGTATTCCCCAAGTGTAGGGATCGTAGTACAACGATTAATACCGGAGTCGGTCACAGGGAATCGGGGTATCTAGTTCATTAATTTTCCTAAGGTTGATACAATTATTCCTACACCTAAACTAAAACGGAAAATAATCTGGACAGAGGATTGTCAGTCCAAAGCCAGGAAAGATCGTTGCGAACAAAATCAAATAAAATAAAACTACAACTAAGAAAACAATAAAACTAACGAACATGATAATGACTGAAGCAAATCAACATAGAACAAACCATGATCCACCATCCCGCAACCCTTAATTCTTCCCTAGATTATCTTATGATGATTCAATCAAAGTTGTGGTTAACCTAATCAAAGGTATGAATTCCTACTTCCGTAAGTAATCCGTCTATCAATCTCATCATCTTCCGATCTATAGAGATTAACGCTCTCAAAACAAGGTGCAAGATTTATTAGATCTAACAACCTAGAAATCTAACCTATCAACTTCCGTTATGTCAAGGTTAAAAGTCTAATATTTCCTATGGTGATCTAAGGTTTACACTGATTTCATCATATGGTAAACATCAAATAGCAATACATCTTCCGATGTCGATTGCATAAACAAATAAACAAAGGAAAGAAACAAACTTTAAATTAAACTCACAAAATCATCCAAAGAAAGAATAAAAATGCTGCTGGAAAATCTCCCATGGCTGCTCCAAGTTCACAGCTTCAAGCCATCATCAAGATCGAACAAGAAAGAAGAAAAAGAAAACAAAAACCTAACTAATCCATGAACCCCACCCTCCCCAAAGCTGGGGGCCGCTAGGGTTTTCTCACAATGAGTATGTATCGATAAGAGTCAATAATGTGTGTTTTAGGGTTGAAATCGCGCTGCTATTTATAGGAAAAATAGGTCGGCTGCTGCTTCAGTCGGTGTTGGACGCCCGTCCATTCCTTCTGGTCGCTCGTTCGGTCTTGTTGGACGGAGGTGAACGCTCGTCTAATTAAATCTGCACATCCTGTATCGAACAGCTTCTCTTGGACGCCAGTCCAATATGCTGGACGCCAGTTCAGGATTCTTTTCTTCCAAATTTATCTTGATCTTCATTCCAACTTCATCTCCATCCCTTTCCTTCCATGCAAATCATCACTTGAACATCTTTTAAGCTCTTTTCACCTCATGCAAGCATACCTACATCACGATAAAAACATGCAAAATGTAACATCTTACATCTAAAGACATTTATCCACTAAAATCACATAATTAGCTCGATTTTGTACTTTAATACTTCTAAAACTCATTTGCTCAATATTTCAATGTAAAGCTCGATTTCTATGAAAATAATACGAATATGGAGAGAATTGCTACAAAATATATCCTTATAAAACGTATAAAATCACCCTTAACAACTCCCCCACACTTAAACCTTGCTCGTCCCGAGCAAGACAAAACATAATCAAGACTCGAGACATATAAACATTTATGCAACCATAAAGCATATTCAATAATTTAGAGGTTCACCCAAGTGTGTGTGCATAGCCATAATAAATTTCCACTAAATCCACACTAGAAATTGATTCAAGCAAAACTAGCCAACATCCCATTTAAATCAGAAATATAAAAACGATTATAACACGCACCTCACAAAACATACATATGTCCCGAAAAGGATAATAAAATGCGCTTAGGATCTTTCCGACATACTCAGAGGATAATCCCTACAACATATCATTCAGTTTATACTGGGGATAGTCAGAAGATAACTACGGTTTCCAACCATCTTTTCACATTACCATTCACTAATTTTTCATTATAGTTCAATCAATTCCACATACATAGCATATATGCCCTCATTCCCAGCAATAGGATGTTTCGTGATAACACCCTAGCTGGACTACTATCATCGAGCGATGGGAGCTATTGAACCTCATAGTGGTATAGGACATTTCGTGATAATGCCCTACCGCACTCAAATCATTGGCAGCTACTTCCGACATACACATATATTATTCATATTATTCATCTTAGATTGGTATACAAACCCTAAATTATATCCTTCCTATCACATTCAAACCTTCAGATATTCACAGTATGTCATACTTTAATTCTAAACACAAACTATTAAAATTTCCAAAATTCGTATGCAAGCAAAGAATCATGCGATAATCATCAAAAATCTCTAATCAAATGGGCATAGCTTTAAAATATAGCTCATCATTCACTATGGCACGTGAAAAATAGTGTTGGGTGAAACATCTAAATTTACTAAATATGCAATATACAACATCAATGACTATAGAAATAACGAACAAAGATATGCATTGCCGACTCGGGACAAAACAAAAATTCGAAAATTTTAGCTCATTTTACATAGAATCATAACGAATTAAGCAAACGATATGTAGGTACACAAAACCATTCCCCTCCCCCACACTTAAATTACAACATGTCCTCAGGTTGTGCAGAATTAAAGAAAAGATAAAAGAACTTAGCTGATTGTATTTCGAGGGTGGCAATTCTGGAAGTGGTAGCAAGTCAGATCCAGAAATGCTTGAAAAAGTCAGTAGACTGTGGACCATCCACCGGAAAACTGGCTTCATCTATAAGTTCACAACCGATATCGCAAATACCCTGCACACTAGAAAAAAAACAAAACAAAACGGACCTCGGGGAACATAGGGGGGAATATAACAAGCAACAATAATGATATAAGCACATGGTATAATTGCTCAGATGGAAAAATCACCACACAGGGAAAGTACAGGGCATCTAAGCGTCAAATATAAAGCCACAGAAGCTTTACAACACAAATAAGGTCCACATGTGCATAAAGAAATAAGGATAGAGATTAAGGACACTACAAAATAGCAGGATTGTACATGTAAAACACATGGAAAAGAAGTCAGAGAGATTTTTTTCAGATTAAGCTCATGTAAAGATGGAACATATACATGGAACATTACAAAATAGCAGGGCTAGGTGCACTATACGAAAATATATTACAATGCAACTAGATGACATAAAATAAAAGTGGTATTCCCCGGCAACGGCGCCAAAAACTTGTCACGGATTTTATCTAACAAAACAAACAAGCAATAAAATTTATAAATCCGGTATTCCCCAAGTGTAGGGATCTAGTACAGCGATTAATACCGGAGTCGGTCACAGGGAATCGGGGTATCTAGTTCATTAATTTTCATAAGGTTGATACAATTATTCCTAAACCTAAACTAAAACGGAAAATAAACTGGACAGAGGATTGTCAGTACAAAGCCAGGAAAGATCGTTGCGAACAAAATCAAATAAAATAAAACTACAACTAAGAAAACAATAAAACTAACGAACATGATAATGACTGAAGCAAATCAACATAGAACAAACCATGATCCACCATCCCGCAACCCTTAATTCTTCCCTAGATTATCTTATGATGATTCAATCAAAGTTGTGGTTCACCTAATCAAAGGTATGAATTCCTACTCCCGTAAGTAATCCATCTATCAATCTCATCATCTTCCGATCTATAGAGATTAATACTCTCAAAACTAGGTGCAAGATTTATTAGATCTAACAACCTAGAAATCTAACCTATCAACTTCCGTTATGTCAAGGTTAAAAGTCTAATATTTCCTATGGTGATCTAAGGTTTACACCGATTTTCATCATATGGTAAACATCAAATAGCAATACATCTTCCGATATCGATTGCATAAACAAATAAACAAAGGAAAGAAACAAACTTTAAATTAAACTCACAAAATCATCCAAAGAAAGAATAAAAACGCTGCTGGAAAATCTCCCATGGCTGCTCCAAGTTCACAGCTTCAAGCCATCATCAAGATCGAACAAGAAAAGAAGAAAAAGAAAACAAAAACCTAACTAATCCATAACCCCACCTCCCAAAAAAGCTGGGGGCCGCTAGGTTTTTCTCTAATGAGTATGTATCAATAAGAGTCACACTACAACATTTTTGGCTTATTGCGGCACAAAATAAATGCCGGGACAATAGGAATTAAGCGCCGTAAAAACAATCACGACACATAAAATGGCATTTATTTAAGTGTCGTGAATACTGGCGTCGGCAATGTTTGCGGCACTTTTTTGTTCCGTCGGTAAACGTTTGTGGCAATTATATGGCACTTAGAAAAAGTGTTGGGTTTTCTTTTATGCACATTGTCAACACTTCCTAATGTGTCGAATTTCTTTTATGGCGGTTTTCCCGTCACTTTGCACTTTCTTTGTGGCAAATTTGCCGACGCCTTTTCATTTAGAATGACACTCTTTTATGGCAATTTACCAACATTTGTTACATGTGCCGCAGTTTTTTAAATAATAATTTACCGAGATTTTTTTTTAATTATCATGACTTTTACAAAGAATTGCATGGTACATAGTCAAACCGTCCTTTTTGTATTAATGACAATTTCTTGAAAAATAATACGTTTGTCGGGGATCTAGTAACCCGTTTTCTTACACACTTGACAAAATTGTTGGCCATGTTTAGGACACGCTTGCCCATATATGAGTAAAGTACTAAACTTGGGCATTAATATCATAAATTTCAAGAACCACACCAAAAGACATGGTCAACATAAACACCACCTCTATCAAATTGATATTCAAAAGTTGAAAAAGTAGATCAAATTTTTCTAGCTATATTCAAGAGTAACAATAGTTGCCCTAAAGGGAGTTACCGAAAATGAAAATTTAATAATTGAGCAAGTTGAATAATTCACCCCAAAGACAATTCATAGCTTTTGTTGCTTACTCCCTCCATAGTCTTCCTTCATCTTGTAGTAGTTAACCACATCGAGCATCAACGTTAAGTAAATTCAAAGACATATTTCTTGATCCACTCGCTTTCATTATCCTAACATTGCTTGCATTTTAAAACCCCAAGCAAAATATCTTATCCTTGTGTTAAACATTTTATAGGTGAAATCGACAAAAAAACAACAGAAATTTCCACAATGTTGGATTGTAATAGATTCATGTATAAGATTTAATACACAATAGATTCTCACCTTTCATATCAAGTTGAATTGGATCTCTTACTCTGCAAATCGGTCTAACTCCTTCTCACCCTTTATACATCAAGAAGAGTATTCACATCACTAATGTTTCCTCCTCACAAAGGCCAACTAAGCCGTGCGCTTTTTGACCTCTTCTTCTTTGAGTTTATTTAGATCGATTTTTAAACAATCTCTGCCACAAAAAATCTAAAACATGACAAGTTGTTATAAAGAAGAAAATTTAAAATAAGAAGGAAACATATTATGTATGTAAATGCAACGGAATTAAACAAAATAAACATATATTTACTTCATGCGTTGTAGTGTGTCCAGCTCCAATCGAACGTCCTCCATGCACGGTATTGACCTATTGGCTATTGAAATCAAGATTGTATTCTAAATCTTCAAAACTCCGTTTGCAGATCCTGCATTTCTTGGAAAATAATTTTCAGCAATATCTAGAACTATTGTATAGGTCTTTTTAATTCATGCCCCATCAGCGGTGTAAACTGTTCACATTCCTGATACATAATGCAACGGATCATGAGAAAAATGGAAGGGAGTTATGTACCACAAAATCTCACACAAAAGAAGGATCATGTTTTATTTCTAAATCTTAGCTAAATTAATAAACAATGAAGTGCGTTCATCTAAGTAAATAGAACTTGTGCACACAACATTTAACGGAGATTATAGGAAAAAAAAAAAAGAATGATATAGAGGAAAGGGGAGAAGGAAAAGAGCAAGACATCATAGACATGAGATGCTTTTCAAGACGCGCTTATGTTTTTCTCCAATTCAACTCAATGATTTTGTTCGAATGTTCCAACCCTCTATGTTTACATAAATTCCAAATGTCTTGGCCGTTGAATATGCATATACTTACTAAGGTAAACTTGCAAAGATCATTAAGAAAATCAACATACACTACAAAAAATAGACCTTTTCGTGACAAACAAATTCGTCGCGAAAAGTGCTGATTTTCGTCAGTACAAGTTTTCGTGACAAAATATTTTTGTCGCGGCGTTTGTTGTGTAAGCAGTGACGCTAAAGGTGTCTATTGTGACGATCAATGAATTAGTCATTAAAAAAGCTCAATCGCGACAAATCACATATTTTGTCACCAAAGCTTTTCAAGACAAACCTCCGGATTTCTCACCAGAAGGTTTTTCATGCGACAAAACTTTTGTCACAAAATGCTAAACATTTTATCACTAATTCATGTTATTTGTCACCAAAGGGTATAAACTCATTTTTACATTAATGGTTAATATTGACAAAGACTTTGTCACTAGAAGTCATATTTTTATAATAATAATAATACTAATAATAATAATAAATAAATAAATAAATATTCAAATACTAGAAAAATAGAAAAATAGAAAAGAAAAAAATTAATAATAATAATAATATAGTACTAATAATAATAATAATAATAATAATAATAATAATAAATGATAATAACAACAACAACAACAACATTAATAATAAATTGGGATGAGTATCTACATACAAAAGTGGCAATTTCTTATGATCTAAAAATCCCGAAAACAATTTGAAGGGTTATTAATAAATGTCCAAGATTGCTCATTTCAATTGTAAAAGACCAACTTCAACTTTGCTCTGTTTTATCACTTTTAGCTCTACACAACAAAAAATAAAAGGAAACAATTCACCTTGCTATTTTTTCTCGAGAAGATTGCAGAACATATATAGACAGGACAAATGATAGCATAAGTCCTGCATATTCAAAACAAGTTTATTTGGTTAAAAAACATACAACAACAAAGATTGGCGTTAAGTAATTAAAATAAGAAATAGCCAATAAAAATTAATTTGACATGCATTTGATACTAGTATACACCAAATCAACACTGTTTAGTAGTTCTGCATCCTAAATGGCACTAACCTAGAAACTTCAGGAAATCCTCAAAACAAATAGTAGACATAATTATACACATTATGACTAGACACCTCTTTGCATCAAAAGTATCTACTTAATGATATAGCACATTATACATAGCTAAAGACCCAGACAAGAAAACGACAACGTCTATTCAAAGAATCGAACTTCACTACGCCCATTCTTTTTATTTTGTATGTTTTCTTGCAATAGCAAGCATGCCCGTAAGTTCAATGTTAATAGAATGGAAAACCCCAACCGAATCTAGCATACACATAAGTCTGTTGGACAGTCCTGGACTAGTCCATGGCATGTCCCGGACAAGGTCAGGACACCAACAAGATAAGGTCGAAACTCAACTACACATGGTCAAGACAACCTAATATAAGATGCATACAAATTCTAAACCCAAGACAAAGGATAAGACTTAACAAGGCATAGTTTGGGCAAGTATGGACATGTCCTGGACAAGGCCCGGACATAAACAAGATAAGGTCCAAACTCAACTATACATGGTCAAGAAAGCCCAATATATGATGCATACAATATCTAAACCCATGATAAAGGATAAGACATAACAGGGCATGGTTTGGGCAAGTCCGGACATGTCCTGGACAAGTCCGGACACAGCAGACATGATACCCCCCAAACAGATGCATACCAAATCGCAATTGCAAGACAAGAACTGATGAAACAAGACCTTTACAACAAAGCAGATGCACACCTAATCGGACACTGAAATGAGACAAGATGTAAGCCTAAAAAAGAGCAAAGCCAGACCATCAAAAGTACATAATTTGATTACATAATCAACTTTTTTTACCTATTTGAAACAGCTTTGACAAACTGGAGGAACTAGTCCTCCATCATGAAAAGGAAAACGGTACCCGCAGAGATTGAGGAATCAAACAAGTCTTCCATCATAATATATACTTTTAGCAACTAATGACACCATGTGAATCATACAGAGTATCCCAGAAACATTCTAATTTCTACATTACCTGGTTCGTCAATTCTTTAGATTCATCTTCAGCCTCGTCATTGTCCAAGGCATCATCTATGGCATCCGCCATCATCTCGGACTGGAGATATAAGCAAAAGAACTATATTAACATAATAACATCCTCCATCATCTCGGACTGGTATAATCTGAACTATCAAACAACGTGCTAAGATACAATAAACGCAAACAATTTGACTTCACCTAATGTTTCCTTCACAAAAACAAATATATGATACTAGTTTGTTAATATAAGTTTGAAATGGAAGTTAGATTCTTTTGTGGATACTTCCATACTCGTAAGGTTTGATCTGTTAATACTCTTTGGCAGCCTTTTGTCGAGACTCGAGAAGGCTATTGCAGTCCGAATATCTGAAAAAGAAGGATAGAAAATCAAGAATTAGAACTCATGCACATACAAATGCATTTTATATCTCATGCATTACAACTCTGTTTCTGAGACATTCATGCATTGCTTTGCACTTTTCTAGGACTCATATATTGCATGTACACAGATGGGAGATTGCATACCCATTCACAGATGGCAAGATATTTAAGTTGATGCAAACAAGTGTACTTAGCAGACTGACTTCATGCCTTGGACAAGTCTAACTGATGCAGAGAACTCTAGTGCATACAAGACTGAACTTAATCTGAGACTTGGACATAGGGCAGGACTGATGCAAGACATCACAGACCCAGCTGGAATTTGACTTAACTAATGCATCAAGAGCAAGACAAAACGACTAATGAAGACATCACCAGCGGATGAACTAAACTGGACCAAAATTGATAAAGCCGGACACGAAATAGAAGTTGAGATTTTGAACAGATGCACACAGAATTAAGTTTGTCACATCAAGAAAAACACGGAAATCCATAAAACTTTATAAACTTTTCTTATATAGTCTTATCAAATAGAATGACTTACAAGATTTAATGGTAAAATATATGAGTATTGGTAAACCTGTAACATTCCAAAACAACATCCCGTCACAAGCTTATGAGTCGAAATATCAATTACTGAAAAAAGACCAGTTTGACCTACACGAACCATCTTGTAGGGGCAGGCCCTCCATGTTCTAGTTTTCTCCTTGTCTGGAGGGCTATTACAATAATCGACTGTACTTCAAAAACTGATCATGCAAAACAGTCTGGTCAAAAGCATATATGGACAGACTTTAACAACATGTTGCAAACATACTCAAAATCAGATTTTGACCAAAACAGATTGCAGACTAGACACTTTGAACCAAATTTAACAAACAGAAACAAGTGCAAAGATCTGGACACAACTGAACAACAAACAAATATTTGAACATTCAAAATTAGGTTTGTAAGCTAACTTTTCGATTCATCAAATTACCTTCAAGTTCATTGTAAGCTCCTTGGCATGCAATAAATTTATGAGTATTGAAAACCCCATATGCATATAAAGTTTTATAGTGAAAAGAAAAATTAAAATGAGCATGTAGATGAAAACTAGATTGTACAAGAAAAAACAGAAAGAAGCGGGTTGTTGAACTTGATTACCTTGGTACATCAACGATTTGGTCAAGAGGCGTATACTGAAAACTTGTGGACTTCGAAGAAACAATCACTATTCTACCTTCTTTGTGGCAATCATTTGCATTGTTTTTCATATTTTCTAACAACATATTGATCAAGAGAAAATGGCCTGCCAATACACGAACATACTTTCTAATGTTGTTTTATAGTCCCTTGCATATGGGAGACAAGAAAATTCTAAGAAGGGTTCTTTAAATGATCGGTATCTAACTTAATGTGTCATCACACATTCACACCTATGAGCTGAAATTCGAGAGTAATAATCAACTTTTTTTTAAAATCACGCATGCGTACTCTGAGATTTTCACGCTAACAGACTTAAAGATATACACATTATTAAACAAGACAGTCAGAACTTTAACTGAACAAAGACTGAAGCAAAACAAGAAGTAAAATAGATTCTAATGAAGCAATGAAGTACCTCGTTTATTTCAAATTGGTTGATATCATCAACTTCAGGCCAACAGCTTTCACTTGCTCAAAACTTCTGAAACACAACCATAGTTTACACTTTTAATAAAGAGAAGATGCATACTAAATGAGATATCGGTTGTTCAATCCTACAATGGCAGGCTTGTAAAGCTGCTGCTACAAAAATAGAAGAAAAATCTTCTATAACGATGTAATCGTGAACCCAATAGAATTTGGTAATCTTTTCAACAGAATATAGCAAGTTACAAGAAAGGGTTTGCTGCAGTACTGGTGCATCAAAAACCAAGTACTAGCATAATCAAAGCCACAGTCACAAAGATAATACAATTCATATGTAATTATCATGGATATGAATGACATGATTATACAAAACACAGAGTAGTCTTTTATAATAACTAGACAATTTTACGTCTGCAAAATTATCCACACTATAAAATCTATAAAGCTACGAATATGCAGCCCAAAAGATTACACAAACAAAGAGATATCCACTAATGTAGCATAAACAAAGGATTTCAAGCTAGAAGATCGGATTGATATACCTTGAGCACACAGAGATACAAATCAGAAAGCCCATTATACTTCCCGCCATTGCAACTCGACTGTTAATCAACATTGTAGGTATTGAGCAAATCTTCCACGAAAAGCAAAACGGACAAAGCGAGAAAAGTGAAATAATCACATAGACCGTTTCATGCAATGTATCATAGAGCTCAGCCCTAGATGTCCCACTCACCCAAAGCAGGTTCACAAGGAATACTGCAGTTGAAACACCAACAAGAAGATATTTAAGACATTACATGATGTCAAAAAGAAGGTCGACAATAATAAATCCATATAAAAAAATTTAAAGCTACACTCGAGGCAATGAGCCGACCAATCCTTTCGGATCAAGGACTTCAATATTACTTCATAAGCCCTCTCGCGAAGGGACACAAAAAAACCTTAGCGACCGATTAACAAGACAAAAATTCATAATGCTACATATAGAAATTTAACTTACTAGTAAAACCAAAGGCACATGCCAAATATTTGATGCATCATAAAGGCAAGAGTAAACATATTAGGACATGCATCACAAATTTAACAGACAAATGTAATATATCTCACAAATTCTTACAGAACATGACAAAATCGTGAAAGTTTCTATTTGACCATTTTTTCAAGTTCCTAGAAAATAAAAAAGATTTCGTGAATTGAACGAGACAAAGCTCATTAAAGGCGCCTCCTCTTCCTCGGTCAACACTAAGTATGGCATGTCGGCAATGAAATCAAGGCCATCTCATCACGATTTCACCAGAAAAAAAAAATTCAATTCAATTAAATCAGAAACTGAAGTGAATGATACCTGCAGTTAGAATCGATTTCCGTTCTGATGTATTGCTCATCGCCGGCATTTTGAAGTCAGAATCGATTTCCGATCTCACCACGAATTCACCTCATCATCGAACATTCGCGCAGATGGAAGCAGTGTTCCGATCTCACCATGATTTCACCTCACCACGATTTCACGATGATGGAAGCAATTTAGGGTTCGAATTCAGAGAAAAAATGAACCGCACCTTCAGAAGTTTCTTTCAATTTCTTTATTATTTTTATTTCGAGGCTGGAGATAACATATATATACGTGTTCTACTTCAGATGTTTTTACGGGCATCGAGCCGAGCCGATCCGAACCAATATGTTCTAGGACTCGAGTTTTACTCAAACCAATATTTTCTAGGACTCGAGTTTAACTCGATTATAAAAACGTTTCAAGCTTGTATGAGTCATACAAAGAAAAAAATGAACTCGATTCGTTCAATACATGATATAACCCGACTCGGCTCATTATGATAAAGATAGTTGTCACCAAAGCCTATCTTGTAGTTTATCACACAATGTGAAGTTGAGATCATCCATTTTGTGACAATACACTAGGCCTTTCGTGAGAACATATTTCCTTTTGTCACTAATTAATACAAGTTTTTGTGAGAAACAAAATTATTGTTACTAGAAGTTATTCTTGTGAGAAATATATTGTTTGTCACCAAAATTTGTCACCAAAGTATCTTTTTTTTGTAGTGATATGCATCAAAGATATTCAACCACCTTATCAGATTTTAAACCAGGCAAAAAAACCCATGAAACAAGAAATTATTCTTTAAAAAAAGCTTCCAAACCATCACACACTACTCTTAAACAAGTAGGACCATGACAAAACTAGGTCTAGATAATGGACGTATCAATATAATCACTAGAATCATTGAAACAAAGACTAGAATATGCAATACATAATATCCATTATGCTTATTCAACACTTAACAAAGACTAGAATATGCAATTATTTTAAACTAAAAGTAACTAAGTTACCTTCAAACAAAACATGTTTACATGTAATCTAGTTTATGTTTATTCAGAAGCATGACAGAACATTTACAAGCAAAACACACGACTAGAAAGACTGATATTGGGCACAAATGAAAGAAAAAGACATTGGCTGAGTAACCAAGTGGGATTAAATCATGTGTGTTTAATAATCTCTTTAGATACAATCACCTTCCAGCCAATCATCACATGGATAAGAGCATTAAACCAACGCCAATTTATGGTCAACTGAAGGCAAATGCATATTTCAAACATATCATAATAGAGTGACTACAAGTTCTCGATTAAAGAGTCGCAATCTTATTCCACAATCTATTGATATTACACAACTAGAAAGAAAATTATAAGTCTAATAGGCTTATAAGTCAATCCAAAATGCAAAAGGGCAACCTACAATGACCAATCTCTAGCGCAATATCCGTCTTAAAATACAATTGTATGATAATATAATTGAACAAACTGACATCTTTTAGGTTTAACTAGGGCCCTTTAGTCAACAAATGTCACTAAACAAGCATTATTTATCCAACAAGACATATTCTTCTACATTTCAATTTTTCCCTTCTTGAATACTATAAATATATCTCAACAAGTCTAGAACATAAGTGGATGGGAAGGTACTTTCAATTAACGCATAATCCCATGTCAAGTTATAAAACAGAGGCAGACGGTAATGCCATAGCTTTCATTAGTACATCTAGGGAAAATTTTATATTTTTACTTACGATAACAAATGTACACTTCCTTCTTCTGCAATTCTTCTACACCACCAGCTTCTTCCTCCCATTTTTTAGACATGAAATCCTATTTCTAGTAATATGTGTATAGTATCCACCTATTTTTCATTATGTGGTATTGCAAAAAAAAGAAAAAAAAAGGTTCTTCCATTTATACTAAAGATCTCCGCCCTTTAATCTTAACAAATAACACATATCCAATTGAACCAACAATACCAGAATCCAAGGCTACAAATAAAACCCACAACACGGCTGCACAACCCTTTACCTTATACTTGATGGTCTACAACATCTTCAAGCGGATACAAGTGTCTTACGAGTTCACTACAAATATCATATGCTCTCGGTCAAGAAATCTATCAAGAAACACGACTAAAGTTGATACTACGGTTGTCATTTAAAATACCCTAAAATTAAAGTCACGACATTAAACCCAAATCTAAAATTAAAGCTCTCAATTTTTATATAAATCATATCCAACACTTGCTCGTAAGTTATTTTTAAATTGGGTTAACAAATTGTGTATCTTGAATGGTGACCGAATCATTTTATTTTCACGGTTTAACTGAACTCAAAGATGACCATTGTTTTCTCCTCACGGCCTCACCTTCCTGGATACTTTTTATGATATAAAATGTATCCAACAAAATATTTTACAATATATACATTCTTGCACCTAATAATTGCTACTGCACTTAATCTGTTAATCACTATCCTCTATTTTTCCCACTACAAGCATCATATAACTTGTATTATATATACATACATATGACAATCACCACACTTCTCTCTCTTCTTTATTTAATTTACCAAAATAGCTATCATTAGGAACCTCAACCTACATTCGTTAATGGAATTTCTCGTCGTTATGCCCGCCTTTATTTTCCCCATGAGCAAATCCTTGGATGAGGAATTATTAATCCTATGATTTTCCTTCACCAAAAAAAAAAAAAATTACAATTGGAGATTAAGAACCCTATTCTTCATCCCACACATTGAGATTAGAAGAAAGTGAGAAAACGATATACCTCTTGGATCGTGGTGTGGATTTTGTTACGCGATCGTGGTGAAGCGATCGCGATGGTTGCCTTCGTCTCGATTTTTGGCGAAATAGAAGATTAATTATGAATTTTCGAACCTTTTTCCTTACTACACGAAGAATAGGGTTGAGATATTTGAGGAGTAGTTACAAGGGAATAATTTCTCAAGTAAGGGAAGGGTTTGGTTTTTTATTTTATATTTCATATATACATATTTTATTTCTACCATAAATTATATTTAAATTTGCATTAAATCCATGACCAAGCATTATCCTTTTTATCGAAGGCCACCTAAAAATTAATCAAAACGAAAATTTGTCGAAAGACGTTTATACCCGCACTAGATATAAATTTGGTGTAGTGGTTAACCCAATTACAATGTTTAATGTTTGACTAGGCTTGATCGACCATAAATTTTGTGTTCTGGTTAACCTAATTACAATGTTTGTGGTTGGCTTGATCGACCGTCAAATCAAGGTTCAATTAAATTGATTATAGTGTTTCGATAGATTGTGTTTGATCGATCGTAAATTGGAGGTTTAGTTAACCTAGTTAAGATTTTTAGGGTTGATCGAGCTTGATCGAATGTCAATTTGATGGTCACTTAATCCGATTACAATGTTTGGGGTTAGCAGGCTCGATTTCTTCACAAATTAAGGATCGCTCAATTAACTCAATTACAATGTTTGTGGTTGCTCAGGCTTGATTGATAGTCGATTTAAGGTTCAGTTAACCTGATTACGTTGTTGAGGCAGAGCTTCATCAACTGTCAATTTAATGTTCAGTTAACCCTATTACAGTGGTTAAGTTTGAACGGGCTTTGATGGACTGAAAATTGAGGTTCACTTAACCCAATTAGAGTGTGTATGGTTGATCAGGCATGAGTAATGTCAATTTGATGTTTAGCTTGCCCAATTACAGTGTTTGTGGTTGATTAAGCTTGATCGACCATCAATTTGAGATTTACCTATCTCGATTAAAGTATCTTTGCATGATCGGGCATAATCAAAGTTGAACTTGAAGTTCATCTAACCCAACTACAATGATTAAGGTTGATCGGGCTTGATTGACCGTCAATTTGTGGTTCAATTAACCCAATTACTTTGTTTATGGTTGACGGGGCTTGATCAACCATAAAAATTACGTTCATGTTAAGCCAATTATGGTGTTTAGGTGATTAGGCTTGATCAACCGTCGATTAAAGGTCAAGTTATTATGATTTTAGTGTTTTGGTTGATCTTGTTTGATCGACCGTCATTCTTAGGTTCACTAACCTGATTACGATGTTAGTGTTGATCGGGTTTGATCGATTATCAATTTGATGTTCACTTAGCTCATTACAATGTTTGGGTTTGACCAGGCTCGATCTACCATTAGTTTAATGTTCGCTAACCCGATCGCAATGTTTTTGGTTGCTCAAGCCGGATCGATCGTCGATTTAAAATCTAGTTAACGTAAAAACATTGTTGAAGTTATTCAGGCTGGATCGACCGTCAATAACGATGATTGTTATATTATAAGTCTCATGTCAACTAGTTTATTATATTATTATTTAATAATATTTTGTTATTATTTCAAAGACTACTGTAAATAATTTGAAGTAATTATATAAGTGCTTTTTTAAGGAAACTATATAAGTGCTTTAAAACCAAATATTTTTAGTTTGAATTATTATGCTTGATATATATATATATATATATATATATATATATATATATATATATATATATATACACACACACACACACACACACACACACACACACAAAAATGAAGTGAAAAAAATTAGTATAATTATTATTTTTATATGTATCATACATTTATATGTGTGTTTTTCAAAAAAAAAAATATTTGCAATATTTATAGCCTTTTTATAAAGAGAAATAATTTCTTAACGATGAAGCAATAAGGGAAGAAAAAAAAAGATTCTGATAACTTATCAGAGTTCACTGCTATAATTATTATAAGTATTTGGAACTAATTAACAAAAGCCTTTGTAGTCTTGTTGGCACACACGTCGATCCTGACTTCAATGTCATAGATTCGGGTCTTACTTGCTACATTTTTTTCAAATTATTATTGTATATTGTATTCTGTCTATTTGTTGAAAGCTAATTTGTCATGGAAAAATACAATATTATTTTTAAATTATTTATTTTTGACTATTTTTTGTAACTTATTATTATGTTTCTTTGAAATGTACCCTTAATATTTGACCTTTATTAATATTTTTAGCGTACACATTTAAGTTTATACCTATTAATTACTCATTATCTTTTCACTTTAGGTATATAATAATAAAGCATTGCATAAAATGGAATATGCCATATTATAACAAAGAAAAATGTCATTTTTAAAGGGACATATGGAGTAACTATCATCGTAAATGATGGCACAACGTCCTCTATTGTTTCCATTATGCACCGATAGTGTTTAGACCAAAACGACGTAAACGATGTTGTTTTGGTCCTATGTTTGTAAAAACATGTTAAAACGTCAATATGACATTTTTAATTTGATTGTTTTTCTGTGAAGGAGGTTGTGTGCATCGTAAAGGTTTTTCTGGATTTTCTTGAATCGTAAAGATTTTCTTCACAGGTCGGTTGTGTGCACCATAGAGGATCCGAGCACTAACAAGAGTGTGTACATAGAGACATCAACGACCCGATGTACTATATTGAGTCATTGTAATCTTGTTTTGTACGACATAATGTTAAACGGACACAAAAAATGTCTCGAATTTATGTCATTTTACTGTAGTGTCAGAAAAGTGACATATTTTGTACGACATAACATTAAACTGACGCAAAAAATGTCATGAATTTATGACATAAATAATGAGTGTCGGTTAATTGTCGGCAATTCACGACATAAAACAATTTGTCGTAGAAATGTCGTACTTTCATGGCAATTAATAACTAGTGCCGGAAAATATACGACAATTATTAAATTGACACAAACAAAGTGTCGCCAAAGGCCTGTTTTGGTGTAGTGTCAATAATATGTGTTTTAGGGTTGAAATCGCGCTGCTATTTATAGGAAAAATAGGTCGGCTGCTGCTTAAGTCGGTGCCGTCCATTCCTTCTGGACGCTCGTTCGGTCTTGTTGGACGGAGGTGAACGCTCGTCTAATTAAATCTGCACATCCTGTATCGAACAGCTTCTCTTGGACGCCAGTCCAATATGCTGGACGCCAGTTCAGGATTCTTTTTTTCCAAATTCATCTTGATCTTCATTCCAACTTCATCTCCATCGCTTTCCTTCCATGCAAATCATCACTTGAACATCTTTTAAGCTCCTTTCACCTCATGCAAGCATACCTACATCACGATAAAAACATGCAAAATGTAACATCTTACATCTAAAGATATTTATCCACTAAAATCACATAATTAGCTCGATTTTGCACTTTAATACTTCTAAAACTCATTTGCTCAATATTTCAATATAAAGCTCGATTTCTATGAAAATAATACGAATATGGAGTGAACTGCTACAAAATATATCCTTATAAAACGTATAAAATCACCCTTAACATTGCCACTCTAAGAACTCAACTTGACAGGCAAGAGCAGAGGTTTGATGATTTGATCAATTTGGTGGAAAATAGAGGGAGGACTACGGAAACAGTTGCCTCCAATATTACCTCAAATCAGTATGCTCTTGCTGATCTTGCAATGGAAGTGAAAGGAATCAAGCAAGGAAATACAGTGAAAGAAAAGTTTCTGAAAAATCAACTTGAAACCATCCACCAGAAACTTGACAAACTTGCTGAGGCACCTAAGCTTGTTGAGGCTGCTGGAACATCTCAACCTGCTGGATTGGATCCTAAGTTTACTGAGAGGATCAATCTACTGGAACAGACTTTGCAATCTAGGATTACTGTAGTTGATACAATAATTGAGATTATGGAAGGACAACTGAGTAATCTGATTATCACACAGGAGAGTGTTCATGGTCTAATGTCCCGTTTTGTTGATGATGTCACTAAGGGGGAAGAGGGCCAAACAGCAATAGCAAAAGAGGCTGCAAGGATTTTTGCACAGAAAAGATGGGAGAATGTGACTAATGCTTACAGGCAACCTGCACCTGGCAGAGTTCAACTTACTGATGATCTCCTTAGACAATACAAGAAAGAATACTATAACAGAAGAAAACCTTATCATGAAAAGGGATTTCATGAAGGTTTAGATTCTTTCTTGGGATTGAATTTTTGGGAAGCAAAAGTTAAAGCCTTAAGGGCAACTTACAGAGGTGGAAGAAGTGGCAGAGGTGATAGGAGTTTGCCTATCACAAAAGCAAAGGACTCACTTGATGAATTCAAAGAACCATGAAGTTTGGATTCAGAGTGAATCAAATCAATCTCCTCCTGCCTGAAGCATGGAAGTGGTGGAAAGAAGTAAATCCCTACATTGATTTCACATTGATTGAAAATGAATGGATGAGGATATGATAGAAGAAATCGAGCCTACCAAGAACAAGTGGAGAAGGCTAGATAGGAAAGAGAAAGAAGACAGTGAGATCAAATACTTATTATTATATTCTATCTTTCTTTGCATCTAGATCAGTAATAATGTGAACAAATGATTATAATGAGAATTGATCAAAATTTTTCTGCTTTTGTTTTAATCTTTTTGCTTTGTTTGTTAGGTGAGGGTAGTGGCATCATCACCAAAAAGGGGGAAATTGTTGGACTTATTTCTATGTTTTGATGATGAGTGCTAGACTAGCTGTTATAGTGCAAAGGCAAAAAGATGTCTAGATCAAATGTATAGGTTTATTAGAGTTTGATTTATGAATAGGTTTGATCAAACAAGCACTGTAAAGGTCAGCTGACTTGTTTCAGCAGACTAGTCTAGGTCAGTAGGGTAGTTAGGTCAATAGACTTTTCTGGAACCTGCTGAAGACTGAAGGCTGAGGGCTCAAACTCAGTTAATGACGGCTAAGGGATCAAACTTAGTGATTAAAGTCAAGGATAAGCAATCAGAATTTAGGCAAGTCTGTGATGACCTAAACTGATTACATATACCTTATGTAGAAGGTCTAGGTTCCAGAAGTTGGATGATATTTGGAACTTGATTATAATTAAAAAGGTGTAATCTAACTTCACAAACAAAAGTTAGATAAAAGAAATCAGCTGCATTATATTTTGCACACAAAGAAATTGTTTGTTCAAATGATGATTGGTATTACAATGAGATGATGAACCGGTGATATAATACCTCGTTTAATTCAAGATTACATTGGAAGATTACATGGAAAATGACAGCTAACAACCTCTGACTTATCAAAAAAATCAGTGGTTGAGATTAAAAGGACGTTGGGAAGATTCAGAATTTTATCCAATGGATATAAGTCAGGGTGACAGATTGCCTTTGTCAAAAGGAATTACGATAAATGTCGATCCTATGAATAGTGACAGAAAGCAAGTCAAATGGGACAAAAACCAGGAACGTTTATATTTGAATTTCAAATAGAAGTCACATGCATTCCTACCTATAAATAGAGGACCTTCAACTCAGAAAAAGATGATGATTGATGAACTTTAAGAGAAAAATATAAGAGACAATTCTTAGCTGAAAAACACCCTGCTGAACTTAAAGCTACTGATCCAGAGAAATTCTTCAAGTGTATTCTGTATTCAAGCTACATCAAGTATCTGAGACTTGAAGACTCGCAAATCTATTGATTATATCATCCTAATCAAGCTCTTTGCCATCGAATCATTTAGTTGATTCATTCTTTATTTTATAAAGAACCTCATCAAGACAAAGTGAAGCATCTGTTGGGTGTGAAAGATCATTGTTTGTGGTGGAGCTGGTGAAGAGGCAATCCTACCCTTCAATGACCAGTGGAAGACTTTGGAGCAACAATCCTACATGTTCCTAGTTTTCGCCAGTGAAGCCATAGTCATTGGTGAAGGACAAGCAATCTTAGGAATCTTTGTAACAGATACATCACAGATCTCTAGTGAATTACCTCCAACATCACAGGAGAAGAGTGGACTGACAGGATTACACCACCTGGAACCACTATAAAATCTGCCTACTTACTTTCTGCATTTACTTTCCGTATTTAGTTTATTATACACATCAACCTACTGAATCTAGCAACTGAAATCACACACATACACTACTGAGTATCTAATACTTGGTATCATATTTAACAACAAATAACAAGGCTTTATTTTTGATATAATTCACTGCACAAATTCAGTAAACTCAAGCTGTCGAAGAGACTCATGTGTATCGGCAAGCTCTTTGAAGTGTCAACAGAGTCTTGAGGTATCGGCCAGTTCTTTGAAGTTCTTGAGTTTGTCAACTCCAAAAAAGTTTTAAGTGTTAAGTTTATTCACCCCCCCTCTAAACTTAACCAAAGCCTTTTCAAGAGACCAACACAATCTTATGTTTAACCCCATATCTCAGCATCGAATTCTCAAAGAACCTATTACAGAAATGACTCCCTCCTTTACTAATTATGGCTCTGGGCACTCCAAATCTTGTCAAAAAAATTTCTTAAGAAACCTCAGTACAACCCTGTCATCAATAGTAGGTGAGGCCACTGCCTCCACGCAGTTGGAAACATAATCAACTGCTACCCGGATGTAGCAATTTGATTCTGACGACGTGAAAGGCCCAACAAAATCAACTCCCCACACATCGAATAACTCCACTTCTAAGATACTCTGTAGTGGCATCTCATTCCGCTTAGAAATATTACAAGTAGTTTGACAAGAATGACAGGCTCTTGTAAACTGGTAAGCAGATTTATGAATTGTTGGCCAATAGAATCCACACTATAGTACCTTTGCTGCTGTCTTGTCTGGCCTATAGTGACCTCCAGGTTCTCTAGAATGACATAAGTGCAAAATACTTGGAATCTCATCATCATGGACGCATCTCCTAAGAATGGCATCAAGGCACAACTTGTATAGGTAGGGATCGTCCCAATGATAATACTTTAGATACGTGAAGAACTTCTTTTTATCTGTATTTATGAATTCCGGTGGTAGGTACCTTCTTGCTAAATAATTGACAATGTTAGAAAACCAAGGGTATACCTTTGCCCACTCGTGATGTATTTTGTCGGGGCTGAGATTCCACTCAAGCTACCACTGAGACAGAAAAAAGTTGTTCATCAGGAAATCTCTCCCTGATCTTAGTCGGTTGCTCTTCTTCCAGTAAAGTTAATCTCGACAGGTGATCATCCACCTGGTTCTCAAATCCCTTTTTATCTTTGATCTCAACATCAAACTCTTGGAAGAGTAGAATCCATCGTAGTTAGAAGGTATTTCAAAGCTGCATGGTCAGTGAATACAGTGACTTTCGATCCTATCAGATATGGTCGAAACTTGTCAAATGCAAAGATGACAGCTAAGAGTTCCTTCTCTGTAGTTGCATAATTCCTCTAGGCACTGTTAAGGGTACGACTGTCGTAATAGATAGGCTTAAAGATTTTATCTTCCCTTTGCCCCAGGGCAGCTCCAACTGCCGTGTCGCTGGCATCACACATAAGCTCAAAAGGTTTGTTACAATCTGGTGCTACCAGAATTTGGGAGGTTATAAGCATTTGCTTCAATGTGTTGAATGCTTGCTTGTATTCTTCTCTAAACACAAAAGGTACATTGTTAAGGGTGATTTTATACGTTTTATAAGGATATATTTTATGTCAATTTCCCCCATATCCGGATGTTTTTCATAGAAATCGAGCTTTATATTGAAATATTGAGCAAATGAGTTTTAGAAGTAATAAAGTGCAAAATCGAGCTAACTATGTGATTTTATTGGATAAATCTTTAGATGTAAGATGTTACATTTTGCATGTTTTTATCGTGATGTAGGTACGCTTGCATGAGGTGGAACGAGCTTGAATGGTGTTCATTTGAAGATCTAAATACAAGTAGAAGAAGAAGGAAGAAGATTGGAGCTCAAGTTTGAAGTTGAAGTGAAGATGGTGGACGAACGTCCAAGGACTTGAACGAGCGTTCAACATGAAGTTTGGGTGGACGGACGTTTGAAATACTAGACGGGCGTCCAAGAGAAGCTGTTCGATACAGGATGTTCAGATTTTTATTAGACGAGCGTTCACCTCTGTCCTGAAGAATGGACGAGCGTCCAAAGGAGTGGACGGGCGACCTTAAACCGACATCAGCACAGCCGACTTAAACATCTATATAAAGCAGCGTGGATTTCAACCCTAAACATATATTATCGAGACCTATTGATACAAAATCATTAGAGAAAAACCCTAGGCGGCCCCAGCCCCTTTGGGGAGGCTGGGGTTGCGGATTAGTTAGGTTTTTGCTTTCGTTTTCTATTCTTGTTCGACTCCATGGTGTTGTCCTAAAGCTGTGAACTTGGAGCAGCCATGGGAGATTTTCCAGCAGCGTTTTTATTCTTTCTTTGGATGATTTTGTGAGTGTTTTAATTAAAGCTTGTATCTTTCCTTTGTTTATTTGTTATGCAATCCATACCGAGAGATTGTTGTTATTGATGTTTACCGTATGACGAGAGTCGGTGTAAACCTTAGATCACCATAGGAAAGTTGGGATTTTTAACCTTGACATAACGAGAGTTGATAGGTTAGATTTCTAGGTTGCTAGATTGAGAGATCTTACACCTTGTTTTGATAGCGTCAATCTTATAGATCGAGAGATGAGAGATTGATAGGCGAATTATCTACGAGAGTAGGAATTCATACTTATGAGAGGTGAACCACATCTTTAATTAGATCATCATGAGATAATCCAGAGAGGAGAATAAGGGTTGCAGGATGGTGGATCATGGTTTGTTCGATGTTGATTTGCTTCAGTCATTATCATGATTCGTTAGTTTTATCGTTTTTCTTAGTTGTAGCTTTATTTATTTATGTTGTTCGCAACGATCTTTCCTGGATTTGGACTGACAATCCTCTGTCCAGTTTATCTTTTCATTTTGTTATTTTAGGTTTTAATAATAATAGTATCAATCTTAGGAAAATTAATGAACTAGATACCCCGATTCCCTGAGATCGACTCAGGTATTAATCGCTATGCTACGATCCCTACACTTGGGGTATACCGGATTTATAAATTTATTACTTGTTATTTTTCATTGCATAAAATCCGAGACAAGTTTTTGGCGCCTTTGCCAGGGAATCGGTACGGTTGTCTAGTTTTCATTAATTTTTCTATTTTTGTCATGAACTTTTTTTAGGTTTGATAGGTTTCATAGGTTGTCTATTGTCGTTTTTAGGTTTCATAGTTTTGTTTTCGTTTTTAATAAACACTAGGGTTTCTGTTTTAATGATATGATATTAGGTTTTTTTTCTGGGGTTGCTGCTGTCTTCTGATATAGGTCGAGTCTGCTGTGCTTTTCTGTTGAGTCAGACGGGCGTCCATAGTAAGTGAACGCCCGTCCGTCCCAAAACGCATCAACGCTGTTATGTTTTTAGAGAGTCAGACGAGCGTTTGCCTTTTTCCCGAACGCCCATCTCGCTTTGCATGTGGTTACGGGCGGGCGTCAGATGCCTCGAACGTCCGTCCGCCCTGAATATGCTTTAAACGTCCGTCTTCTTGGTGACGCCATCCGATCTGTCGATTTTTTGTGAATAGATTTTATCTTGATACTTACATCTATTATTTGACATGGTTGTTCCTATGTGAGCCTCTGTGGCCTCTTTATATATGCGTAGATGTTCTGAACTTGCATGTTTATATCTTTCCATCTACTAATCCATGTTAAATAATTGATTAATTTTTATATACATGCTTCATTAATTGACATGGATATTTTATTGTGAGCATCTGTGGCTGTTGTATATATGCGTAGATGTCCTGTTCTTTCACCGTTATGGTTTTCTTTCCATCTATTGCAATCCATGTTGAGTAATTCACCTAGCTAGACGTGATTCCAAATTTGACTTATGCTGTTCCTTTTGTCGTCTATCTAGGGTGTTAGGGTTGTTAAAGGCACGTCTACACTTCACATGGCAAGCTTCTGTGGCTTTGCATAATCGAATTTTGTTGCGCTTCTGTGGCGTTATTGAGTAGATGTTTATATATTTGACCTCGCTTAGATTAGGGCGACATCTATGGAATTAGTTGGGCTAGTTTATTTTCTTTATTTTCGTTTTGCCTTTTTAGTATAGTTGCATATCATTTAGTTGCATTGTATTTTATTCTGTTTATTTCTTTTATTTTTATTTATCTTTTTAGTGCACCTAGCCCTGCTACTTTGTAGTGTCCTCTATCATTATTTCTGTATGCACATGTTGGGCTTATTTGTATTGTAAAGCTTCTGTGGCTTTATGATTGACGCTTAGGTGTCCCGTGTTTTCCCTGTGTGGTGATTGTTCCATCTGAGCAATTATATCTTGTGCTTCTATCTTGTTTATGATTAATTTTGCCGTGTTATACCCCCCTATGTTCCCCTAGATACTGCCATGTTTTCAAGTGACGCAGGTACATTTATCGCTGTTTTGTCAAGTTAACTTTGGATTTGAAGCTAGGAAGGACTCCATATGACATCACCATTGTTGTCTTCTTCACCAATCTTCGGATCATTACCAAATCACCTAAGTTCTTTTATCTTTTCTTTAATTACGCACAACACGAGGACATGTTGTGGTTTAAAATGTGGGGAAGGTTTGGTTGGTTAGTTAGTACCTACATGATATTTGCCCAATTTAATTATGATTACCATCTTTGAGAACTTAATTTTTATACCATGCTTACAAAGTGCGAATCTTAAAATTTTAACGAAATTTTGTTTTGTCTCGGCGAGTACATTCCTTTTTGCTTGGCTTACTAGTTTTTTTTTTTTATTTTCAACTATGATACTATATAGTCATTGATGTCAGATCTTGTATGTTTAGTAGGTTGGATGTTTCACCCGATATTATTTTTCACGAGCCATATTAAATGATGAGCTAAAATATAAAGCTGTATCCGTTTGGATTAGTAATTTTCGATTATCTTATAATTTTGTACTTAGTGCTAATATGCATGTTCGGAGAATTATAATAGTGTGTGGTTAGAGTCGGAGTATGATATACTGTGAATGTCTTAGGTTTGAATGTGATAAGCAAGATATAACTATTAAGTGTGCTGGAAAGTTGTTTAATAACAAGATTGAGTATGTCGGAAGCTGGTTTATGATTTGAGTGCGGTAGGGCATTGTCTCGAAATGTCCTATACCACTATGATGACCAAAAGCTCACGACAGTCAGAAAAAGCTGCCTTATGATTTGAGTAAGGTAGGGTATATCTCGAATATCCTATACTACTATGAGGGCAAAAGCTTATTCTGATTTGTGTCTTAATTTAAAATTTTAATTAAATCGACTTACATAAGGTAGTGAAAAGAATGACTTAGTTATCGTCTACCTTATCCCCTGTATAAACTGAAAGGCATGTTATAGGGATTATCCTCTGAGTATGTCGGAAAGATCCTAAACGCATTTTATTATCCTTTTCGGGACATGTTATGTTTTGTAGGGTGCGTGTTATAAGTGTCGGTTATTGCTGGTTTAGATGGGTGTTTGCTAGTTGCTTGAGAAAAATTCAAGTGTGGACTTAGTGGAAGTTTAATATGGCTATGCACACACACTGGGGTGAACGTCTGATTTATTACATATGCTTTGTATTTGTTGAAAATGGCTGTATGTTTTTTTGGTTGGAATTTTGTTATCCTATGCCTAGTTTTTGTTTTGTCTTGCTCGGGACGAGCAAGGTTTAAGTGTGGGGGAGTTGTTAAGGGTGATTTTATACATTTTATAAGGATATATTTTATGTCAATTTCCCCCATATCTCGATGTTTTTCATAGAAATCGAGCTTTATATTGAAATATTGAGCAAATGAGTTTTAGAAGTATTAAAGTGCAAAATCGAGCTAACTATGTGATTTTATTGGATAAATATCTTTAGATGTAAGATGTTACATTTTGCATGTTTTTATCGTGATGTAGGTACGCTTGCATGAGGTGGAACGAGCTTGAATGGTGTTCATTTGAAGATCTAAATGCAAGTAGAAGAAGAAGGAAGAAGATTGGAGCTCAAGTTTGAAGTTGAAGTGAAGATGGTGGGCTGAACGTCCAAGGACTTGAACGAGCGTTCAACATGAAGTTTGGGTGGACGGACGTCTGAAATACCGGACGGGCATCCAAGAAGGCTGTCGATACGGGATGTGCAGATTTTTATTAGACGGCGTTCACCTCGACCGTAAGAATGGACGAAGGCGTCGGAGGAGTGGGCGGGTGTCCTTAAACCGACATCAAGACACGGCCGACTTAAACATCTATAAATAGCAAGATCTGATTTCAACCATAAACATATATTACCGAGACCTATTGATACAAAATCATTAGAGAAAAACCCAAGGCGGCCCCCCGCTTTGGGGAGGTCAGGGGTTGCGGATTAGTTAGGTTTTTGCTTTAGTTTTACTGTTCTTGTTCGACTCCATGGTCTTTCCTAAAGTCAGTGAACTTGGAGCAACCATGGGAGATTTTCCAAAGAGCGTTTTATTCTTTCTTTGGATGATTTTGTGAGTGTTTTAATTAAAGCTTGTATCTTTCCTTTGATTATTTGTTATGCAATCCATATCGAGAGATTGTTGTTATTGATGTTTACCGTATGACGAGAGTCGGTGTAAACCTTAGATCACCATAGGAAAGATGGGATTTTTAACCTTGACATAACGAGAGTTGATAGGTTAGATTTCTAGGTTGCTAGATTGAGAGATCTTACACCTTGTTTTGATAAGCGTCAATCTTATAGATCGAGAGATGAGAGATTGATAGGCGTATTATCTACGAGTAGAATTCATACTTATGAGAGGTGAACCACATCTTTAATTAGATCATCATGAGATAATCCAGAGAGGAGAATAAGGGTTGCGGGATGGTGGATCATGGTTTGTTCGATGTTGATTTGCTTCAGTCATTATCATGATTCGTTAGTTTTATCATTTTTCTTAGTTGTAGCTTTATTTATTTATGTTGTTCGCAACGATCTTTCCTGGCTTTGGACTGAAAATCCTCTGTCCAGTTTATCTTTTCGTTTTGTTATTTTCGGTTTTAATAATAATAGTATCAATATTAGGAAAATTAATGAACTAGATACCCCGATTCCCTGAGATCGACTCCGGTATTAATCGCTATGCTACGATCCCTACACTTGGGGTATACCGGATTTATAAATTTATTACTTGTTATTTTTCATTGCATAAAATCCGAGACATACATACTTTGCAAGTAATTCCGTCAAAGGTCTAGAAACTTTTGAGAAGTCTTGCAACGTCTTTAAGTTCGTTGAAGGGGGTGACTTCTCTATCACCTCTATCTTTGCCTTATCAACCTCCATTCCTTTCCTTGAAATCTTATGACCCAACACTATTCTTTCTGTAACCATGATTTGGCATTTCTCCCAGTTAAGTACAAGGTTGGTCTCTTCACATCTCCTTAGCACTCTACTCAAGTTGTCCAAGCATTTATGAAAGCTATCTCCAAATATAGAGAAATCATCTATGAGAATCTCCATAAAGTCCACCACCATGTCCGCAAATAATGACATCATGCACCTTTGGAAAGTTGCTGGTGCATTACAGAGTCCAAAAGGCATGTAATTGTACGCAAAAGTTCTATAGGGACATGTGAAAGTTGTTTTCTCTCAGTCCTCGGGGGCAATATGGATCTAATAGTAACCAGAATATCCATCTAAGAAACAATAAAAAGCATGACTTCTTAATCTTTCCAACATCTGGTCAATGAATGGTAGGGGAAAATGATCTTTACGAGTTGCGTCATTCAGTTTCCTGAAATCAATGCATGCTTGATGTCCAGTAATTAGTCTCACAGGGATTAACTCATCAAACTCATTAGGTTGGATAGTGAATCCTCATTTCTTGGAAACCACATGAATCGGACTTACCCATTCACTATCTGTAATTGGGAAAGATTCCCATTTCCAACATCTTTATGATCTCTTCCTTAACAACATCCTTCCGTTGTGGCGTCAACCTCTTTTGTGGTTGTGCTACCGCTTTCTTTTCAAGGTCTACAGAGAACTTATGCATGCACACCGATGGGACTAATGCTTCCTAGTACGGGACACAGAAGAAGACCACTTTGATCAAAATAGCATTCACAGAAATGTTCTAACATAGAGTCGAATCTAACATTGAAGAGATAATTGACAACAGTAAAAAGATGGACGCCTATTTCCAATACAATAGGAGTCTATCAGTGCAAGTCAGCTGAAAACCATGATGGATGAGTGGGTAGGTGGGGCTTATTCCTCTAATATCTGCAATCGTCCACCCAAATGCTCATGTATGATCTCTCAGTACTCTTAAAAGTTTCCTTCCTGTAAAGGTGATAATGACGATGAAATTATAAGGGTAAAAGTATCATCTTGTAAGTATACGTACTTCAGGTGAGATGGCAAAGGTTTCAACATTAAGTTCCATGGTGGCTCTTCTAGTGATGACCTTAACAGCTTACCAGTCAATTGTAAGTCAAAAAACATGTGCCACGATGGTCTATGAATTGTTCCTCCAAAATCCACAGAAGATATAGGCTCTATTTCTTGAACTTGACCTTCGTTACACCCAGGCCAGGTTTCCTCATAACTTCATTCTTCCTTCAAGAGTAAAGTCTCAACTACCTCAGGGTCTAGTGCCACTTGCTGATATAGTTCCATAACAAGCTCGTCTGTGGCATCTAGCATGTAGCATGCTTCTCCTGCATCTTGTGCATACCTCATTGTTTTCATCACATTGAATACTACGTTGTCCTCATTCACTCTAAGATTCAGTTCACCCTTATGAACATCTATCGATGTCTTGCTCGTTGCTTGGAAAGGTCTTTCTAAGATCAATGAAACATCGTGGTTAGCCTCCATGTCTAGCACCACAAAGTCTATAGGGAATACAAACTTATCCAATTTTACCAAAACATCCTCCACCACTCCACAAGGTTTCTTCATAGACCTATCCGCTAAATGAAGGTTATAGATGTTTCTTCAACTCTTTCATGCCTAACTTATGAAATATGGAGAGTGGCATTAGATTGACACTGGCTCCAAGATCACACAATGCTTTTTTCAGGTATACTCCTCCAATTGTGCAAGGTATGAGGAAGCTCCCAGGAACTTTACACTTAGGAGGCAGTTTGCGTTGCAAGGCTGCCGAGCATTCCTCATTAAGGCAAATAGTCTCAAGGTCTAATAGTTTCCTTTTCGTAGTGATTTCTTCCTTCAAGAACTTCGCATACTATGGCATTCCGGCCAGAGCTTCTACCAAAGGTATATTCACTTGCAACTTCTTAAACATCTCTATGAACTTTTTATAACGAGCATCATGATTATTCGGTTTATACTTCATAGGGGGATATGGTAAAGTAACAGGATTAATAGTTACAATTTGTGAAGACTTACCTGCTGCTACTCTGCCTGCTTGTCTGCTGAGTTTTCAGACTCTCGGTTTACCGGCGTGCTGTCCCGGTTTACTGGCCCCTCTTTTTCTCCAGATTCTGTCGCGTTCTACTGTTGACTACTTTCTGATTCTTCCTGGACAGTTGGTATAACTGGTCTAGGTAATTCCTTTCCTCTTCTAGTATGATTGCATTCACGTCCTTCGGGTTCTTCTCAATATTACTTGGCAATCCTCCTGGAGGACGGGCTGACACTAGTTCGGTGATCAGCCCCACTTAGGGCGACAAATTCTGCACTAAGGCTTCTTGATTGGTCAGTCTTGTATTGTTCTTCTGACAATAGGTGGTGCAGCTTGTATTTAGCTCAGTCATGGATTTCGTAAGTTGATTGACCGTATCGGTCATAGTTGAGCTCATTTTATCCATGGCTGCTTTCCAACCCCGGACTTGTTGAATTGAGGCATAAATCCACCATTTTGTCTCAGTCTCTCTCCACCATTAGAATCACTTTGTCAAAAACCCCCAGTAGGGTCACTCAATCGAAAACCAGGGTGGTCATGAGAACACAGACGATATCCGCCCCCATAAGGATTTACTTGCCTCCCTATATAGTTCACGTCCTCAGTGTTGGTTGCTTCTATATCTTGTACTTTCTCAACCTTGGCTATGCGATCTTGCATGCCATCTATCTTCTCATTCATCGCCATTAGCTGGTATAAGATCTTTTGAGAAGTATCTTCTCCAAATACACCTTCAGCTACCTTGGTGGTTTCAATATGATGCATTTCCCATTGACTTGTAAGTGCGATCTATTCCAGTTTTTCATCGGCTTCTTCAGCTGATAGAAACGCAAAACATCCATTGCTCGATGCATCCACTCTCATTTGTTCACTCGGTTGTAATCCGTGATAGAAACTATGTATTCGTACGGGAAAAGTGATATCATGGTGAGGGCATCTCCTATGTGCTTTTTTAAATCTCTCCCAAGCTTCTTCAAAAGTTTCAGTGGGTTTCTGCTTGAAATTCATAATGTCTTGTCTCATCTGTAGTGATTTCCCAGGCGGGCAGTACTTGTTCATAAATTATTGCAGCAGATCGGTCCATGTTTGGATCGATCCTGGTGCTACAGACAATAACCATATCTTCACTTTGTCTTTCAGAGTGAATGGAAACAACTTTAGCTTAATATTATCGTCAGGCACTCCTTCTGGTTTGACTGTGCTGACTATCTGCAAGAAATTGGTGACATGCACACTAGGATCTTCGTTCGGTACTCCATGGAAGGTAGTGTACTTAGTCACCATTTGTATCACATTCGGTTTCGGGTGAAATACCTCAGCCGTATTCTCTGCCTGAACAATTGCTGGTATGAATTGCTCAATCGTCGGCATTGCATAACTCTGTAGAGTTCTCATATCTGCTTGTACAACAACTCCTGCTCCATTTTGTCAATTTTGTCCGTTCTGTGCCATGTTGATTTCTGTATCCTCTAAAGGTGGAATCTCTTCTTCCCCCTCGCTGTGATCTCCTTCGTTCGTACTCACGTCGTCTGCTAGACTAACAGATCTCTCTCGAGTTTCCTTTCTCTTTTGTCTAGCAAAATTTTCAATCTCATGTATGAATCTCTCGAGTTTGGTTGCTGAACTTCATGTAGCATACTACAAGACACAAAAAAGAAAATAAAAAGTTAGTGATTTGCCTCGGCGGCTGTTACACATGCCTAGCAGACTCAAAAATATAGACTCTAACTACTGACTTGACGCTGAACTGATAGAACCGATTCCGCGGAAACCGGGACCCTCGGTTTACCGCGATATCCCCTCGGTAAACCGGAAGCAATTTTTCTCAGATTTTAATAGAATTGACTATGTACGACTCCAGCATAAACAGACTATAAAACAAACTAAATTAAACAGACTTGAATATATACAAACACTCAATCTTAAATAAAAAGTATTCTTGACATGAGTCCCCGGCAACGGCGCCAGAAAATCTTGATCGCGTGCAAAGCACTAACTAGCAATAGGACTAGGTCTATCGTAGTATAGTACTGGCGAGTCAAGGTCGATGCCATAAAGAATTGTAAGAACGTCAAATTATCAAGATTGAGCTTGTCACAGTTAACGGTCTACGACCAACTATAATCTAGACAGTGGTAAAATTGGTGCCATTGGTGCCACAAACTAACAAGTTACGCTAGTTCACATGGATGCAACAAGAGTTTCTAATGTATTAGTTCAATTATGAGTAATTAGTTATCCCCCCCTCACATGCAATGGTCCCCATTTTTGAATTTGTGTTTGCACTATCTTAGCCCAAACCCTAAGTCGAAGAAGTGAGGATTCCTTTTAGGTTGATGTGTATGATATTTACTCCAGATCTGACATTATCAATTTGTACAGCCCAAACATAAAGTAATTTGAGAACGATCCAAAGATAAAAGATTTAGATACTGGAATTTCCCAGGTGATATAAAAATATTAGAATTTTTGAATGAGAGAGAGTTTGTGAAAAACAGTTATTTATGCCGAATGCACAAGCTGTCAGAATTTGTAGATTGGTAAACACTGATTCTAATTGCAGATTGTGGTTAACCAAAAAGGAATTTAAACTTGATTCCAAAATAAAAGTTGTAGATAAAATTTTTTTCTGCAACATATCAATAATTCAGGTCATTTTAAGTTGTCTAACCCGTTCAAAACCGAAGAAGAAGTGAAGGTGCTGATGCAGATTTTCTGAACAGAGTGTCTGGCATTAACATGTATTTTCTGAACAATCCATAATGATTATCGAGTTTATGTAACATGAGAAGTTGTAGATAAAACAGTGATGTATATTTATGAAAATTTTCCGAATTTTTTGGAGCATGGGAAATGGTTTTACATGAAAGGCAAACACGGAAACTATAAGCATTCACTCGTGTTGGATAACGTTAACTCCACAGACGATGGAAACCAGGTATCAAAGCAAGAAACCTTTAACACAGGTGACTGAAATGAACGAGAAATACTTGTAAAAGGTGGAATTGTATAAGGATTTAGTGTGTAATCATCTCGATCAAGGCAAATTCAATGAATTTTGGTAAACACAAACCAAGCAATAGTGAAGAAAGGGAGTGGAGGATTTGTAGAGTGCAATCGGACATTATTCTCTACAAGAGTAGGTCAAGCCAAAGTGTAGGCTTTGACATTGAGGTGTAAGTCACTAAGGACGATATTACTAGCAAGAAAACTAGTTACATCCTAGTATAGTAAATGTGAGTCAAAGTCGAACCCACAGAGACAATGCAACTTTAATTATAAACGATTTTAACCTAATTGAGAAGACACATAAAGGTGGTCATTGACCAACAATAAACATAAAAGAAACATGGCATTCCACCCCCTCTTCTCACCGATCTACTAACTTGGATTAGTTCATCTTTACGTTTACTTCCCCACATAATTTCCATAAATTAATCGAGCGAGCTTTTATTTTAGTTTTAAGCTACGGGTGCAACTCCTAACCCTATCTACTCCGACCATGGTAGTAGACAATCTATATGCAAGCTAACCTCTTTAGTTGGTCCGTAACAGCACATACGCATAAAGAACTAGAATTGCCGATATCGAACGCTAACACATACCGATAACCCGCCTAGACAACTGTCGACACTGATCAGCATGTTCCTAGGGTCCATCAAGACTATGTCCAAACTAACTACAGCTACGTTGATCAACAGGTTTAATTAACAGTAGGTTAGATCTAGCTAATATGCTTATTGTATTCGTAAAACTAGCATAATTGATTTTTGTGCCATGTTGATTTATGTATCCTCCAAAGTTGGAATTTCCTCTTCCCTTTCACTGTGATCTCCTTCATGCAAAATCACGTCGTCCGCCAGCCTAATAGTTTTCTCTCGAGTTTCCTTTCTCTTTTGTCTAGCAAACTTTCCAATCTCAGGTATGAATCTCTCGAATTTGGATGCTGAACTTCGCGTAGCGTACTACAAGACACAAAAAGAAAATAAAAAGTTAGTGACTTGCCTCGACGGCTGTTAGACATGCCTGGCAGACTCAAAAATACAGACTTTGACTACTAACTTGACTTTGAACTGACAGAACCGTTCTGTTGAAACTAGGACCCTCAGTTTATTGTGGTAAACCCTCGGTAAACCGAAAGTAATTTTTCTCAGATTTTAATAGAATTGACTATGTACGACTCCAGTGTAAACAGACTAAATTAAACAGACTCGAACGGAAATCAAAACACGAAATCCTTAATATCATTTCCTGGGAGCACGCACATAGCATTTAACACATATTCCATATAATAACGAGCCCATCTATCATCTCTTGAGCAGAGTTCAGGGTGAAATAAGGTATAATTAATGGTACCATTTAGAGCGTTATCAGCTACCACCCACTTAGATTTTGATCGTCCCGAACAAAAAAGCAAAAAGAAAACAACATCCTGATCAGTATACAAGTTAATTAAAAACAGCTATGCCTCACAAAGTCAACATCAAGATCATGCCACTCATATCCATCAGTAACGCATTAAACACTATTCACGGCATGATCCAATGTGTGTGTGCAATAACCTTCACAACCGCTTAGTAATGCAGACAATCTCACATTACGTCAACCTGTAGTCGAACTAACCAGTCTCGAACATGTTATTTATTAATCAAATTAGCTGGCAAGGTGGATCGAGAATCGAGTATGTATTACTCTTAGGCTCACATTTATCGGTCTATGCAAAAGTCGTGCGTCTTACGCTCCATCGACTCAATTCTTTCCAAAGAGATTATAGATGTATATATTTCAATGCACTTTTCTTTCTTGGCGGGTGAACTCTCATTGATTTATCTATCCTCACGGTCTCACTCTTGATAAACTACTGAATCTGAAATTCATTTGCCTTTATAAGCGTTGGTGGAACATATTTCAAGATAAAGCTAGGGTCAACTCTAGTCAAAGCAATGCGCTATCGACTACACACCAAGGGAAGTGAGTTATAAGTGCTTAAAATGGTGGCTAATAACAGAATATGCGCTTAATACTCCACTACTTCAGAAGTGGACACTTACTTTTACTCATACAAAGTGAAACAAATATGGAATCAATTAACTTTAAAAGATTGAAGATGTCATTTTTTTTTGAAATTCCATTGAAATAAATCAAAGTCTAAATGGTGAACAGTGCATCAAAGAGAATATAATGCCAAATAGCTAAGTGACGTCCCTTACCCCCCAATTAATCTAAACATTGTCCTTAATGTGTAAGATGAAAAAGTTAAAACGAAAAGTGTTGGTCCCTTGAAAAGGCTGACACAAGTTTAGAGGGGGGGGGGGGTGAATAAACTTGTCACAAAAAACTGGATTTTAAACAAATTAAGGTTCAGTTAAAACTTGTGTGTTGTTAAGCTAACTTAACTGAGTATAAGTCAATACTGACTTAACCTTAGTCTAGTTTACTGGCAGTGGATTAATTTAAGCCTTTAAAAGATATGAATTATCAGTTGATGTGTTGAGTCAGTTTCTTATATTTGCTGAAAGTAAGAGCTAGATAATTATGACTGTAATGCAGTAAGTAAATGCGTAAAGTAAATAAACAAGAATTATAGAGGTTCCAGGCGGCTTAATCTTGTCAATCATGTCTTCCCCTGTGATGCGGAGGAAAATTCCACTAGAACTTCTTTGAGATGGCCCGGTTACAAAAAGTTCTAAACTGATAGTCCTTGACTAATCCCTAGCTTCACTAACTAAACACTTGTAGAACAGGTAGAATGGCTGCTCTTCAATTGTTTGAAACACTGGTCCTTGGAGGGTTGAATTGCCTCTTCACCAACTCATCACAACCACAGTCTTCCTGACTGTACTCAACTGTCCTTCACACCTTCTTGGTGTTTCACAGTCTGGAGCCTTTGGTAGAATCAAAGTTGAGACTTGAATCATTGACTATGATTCAATCGTGATATGAGCTTTTCTTCTAGATAATGACGGTTTATGAACAGCTCTAAATTCTTCAAATGATAGATCTTGATATGCTTGAATGCTAATGAATATTTGAAGAAATTTCTTGATCTTGCAATTTAGTGTTTTGCCGGAATTCTTTTAGATTATTTTCCCCCTTAGATATTGATCTTTCTTGACCAAAAAGATTCTTAGAATTCCTCTTACCCTGCCCCTATCTTTGTTTCTAAAGAAACAGCCTATTTATAGGGATTTATCTAACGGTCAGAATAATTGAATTCGAATCCTTTTAGCCGTTAGTGGTCCTGCTTTCTTGTTTGTACGTTAATGTCAAAACGGATAGATTATCCCCCAATCATGATCCTTGTACTGTAATGGTTGGATTCTTCTTCAGTTTTAATTAAGCCTTTGTTCCGAAACTGATTTACTAAGAAAATTGTCAGTTCTCAGTTCCTAAGAGCTTTAACTGAGTCTTTACTCTTCTTCAACAACTTAGTACTCTTCCTTTCATCTGATTATTATTCATCTAACCAGAGTACACCATAAGCAATTATCTTCTAAGAATTCATTGTCCTTATGATTCTTAGGTCTCCATACAATATCCATAAAGTGACTTCAGGTTACCACAAACTTGCCTGAAGTCTAACTTTATAGTCTCGACTTATGATCTTTATAACTGAGTTTGAACTCTCAGTTCTTCAATCTTAAAAAACTGAGTCTGTGACCCTCAGCTCTTCATCAAATGAGTTTGAACCCTCAGTTCTTTTGTCTTCTAGATAAGCCAACCGAGTTTGTGACCCTCAACGAACTTACCTTCTTCAGTTTCATAATGGTGTGCTCGGTTTTCCAGTTTTAACTAAATTCCAGTTTCTTGTTTTCTCAGTTCAGTTCTCAACCTAGAAATATTACAGTGCTTGTATGATTTAACTTATACAAATATCAGACTCTATTAAATCCTATACATTGATATTTAGACATCCTTTTGCTTTGCACTATAACAGCTAGTTATGATGCTTCATCAATGGGGTCTAAAACAACGACTGAATAAGTGATGAATCATCATCAAAACATAAATTTTATTTTCAACAAAAAGGAACTTAGCTTCGTAAAGGGTGGAGCCAAAGAAGAATTGGATCGTCTTGTACTGGATCGGGCTTATGTAAGTCATCCTCGAATAATCTATGCCAAGTAACTCGAACAAACCAAGAAGAATAGTGGTGACAAGAAACTATATAACAATATCGCAGGAGTAAAAGAGAAAATAAATAACTCTAAACAATTTAAGCCGATAGAATCATTATATTAATAAAATTCTGCTACATGTACTAGATAGGAAATAAAAAGAAATAAAGAAAAATGGAAAATAACAACAAAAATAAACAGAAAAACTAGTCCTCGTCATAATAGTCCTCCCAATCATCTCTAAGCTCAAAACTAGGAGGTGGTGCAGAACTCGAGGCAGCAGCGGAGGAAGAGGAAGCTCCTTGACGTAGGGCAGTCCTAGGTGGTGGGGTCGATGGAGGAATGCCAAAGAAGTCTATAATCCTGACCATTTTGCGATGCAGACTCGCAATCTCTCTCGAGTGCTCCTCCAATAAAGCTCTCTGTGTCCGAGGTGCTCTGTGGACCGGAGTATGCTCCCTCTCAGCTCTCGAACTGAGCATCTTCGCGGGGTCTTCCCAATCGTCACTGACGAGAACTTTGACCTCGTTCTCCAAAGCAAATATGTCAATCATCGGCCTATATGGCAACCGCTCTCGCTCAGACGTAGCTGCAATCTCATGAATGTGGCTATGCATCAGTAGACCGATGTTACTGGAGATCCATGTTCCAGATAATACATCAACTTTGCCCTCTTCATTGTGACAGAGACAGTACGTTTGGTCGGTAGAAGGAGAGGACAAATAAACTGGTTGACCATCTTCCGATCCCAAGATAATGCACTTTCCAGGAAGATGGTGGGGGCTCCTATAGGGTTGCGCTTCCATTACACCCCAAAGTAATCAGCTATCATTTGCATCCTCTCGAGATCTTCAATATTGCTCTAGGACGTGTACTCATCTGGGCCCACTTGTGGATTGCGAACCCCAAAATGCTCGTGGATCCGTTCAATTGAAAAGTCAACCTTAGCTCCTCGGACCATTGCAAATGTAGCTCCAGGGTTATGCGAAAGATAAGCATAAAATTCTCTTACCACCGTAGCGTTGAACTGCGTCGGTGCGTCAGCCATATCCAGAATGTCTTGCTCTTGTAGGGCTTTCGGCAAAATCGAACCGCAATCGTTCAATTCCATTCCTCATTCTTGGGCAACCGGTCTTCCATTCCAATAACCTCGGAATGATTCGTAGATCTCTAAGGAATGAAATTGCTCAACCTAGTCTATCAAGGGGTTAGCATCTCTATAAACATATTGTTGACCACTTGGACGAGGGGCTATTCTGCTATGTTTAGGGCCCATCCTAAATGATATAGGCACTGATGTTGAAGCTGATCCTGAAAAAGTACCCTCGGTAAACCGGCCTTATGCCTCAATTTACCGGCCTGAATTTTCTAGGCTTCCTTCTAGGACTGTGCTCTGATGGTAAAAAGGAAAGAACTGCAGCACTTCACTCCTGCACCAGCACTACTAATCAACAACAGGGATAGAAAAATAGGTGTTTTGGTTGTTGAAATGAGAGAAAATAGGTTTGGGTGTGGTGGAGATATGGTGGTGATAGTGGTGGTGATGGTGGCCGAATTTTCTACTAGGGAAAGAGATGGAGAAGTTTGGTGATTGAAGAAGATGATAGTAGATGAGAATGATGAATAATGGTGGTGGAAAGGTGGTTTAAATAGGATAAATGAAAGAAGGTGGAAGGATTTGGTGGGATTGTGGGTAAAGGGGTAATTAGGGTGAGGGATTTGGGAGGGTGATTGATGGGATTGAGGTGGAGTTATGGTGGAGTGTGGGAAAGGATGAAAAGGTGGGAAATAGGGAAATTGGGACGGTTTCCGCTGACTGTTAGGTTCTGATACAACGTTTGTCCTCCATGCGTCTCTAAAAATTCTACTTTTAAATCACACGTTCAGAAACATGAAAATCTCAGCTCGGTAAACCGGAGGTAGCTCTCGGTTTACCGGAGCTTCTTTTCCCCAGATTTCTCTGTACTCCTTCACTGCACACTTTATTAATCTCACTACTCAATCCTGACCTCAAATTGACTAGTCTCTTACTCCTTTTGTTGCTATTTCTGACTCAATCCTAACCTACTTCACTAGAATCCACAACGAGTAAAAAAAACCTTCCTAACAACCATCGGTTTCAAGCCTATGAGTGTGGTAGGATGAAGAAAAGCTCGTCCCTTCATCCAGCTACCTTTATTCACTCCTATCCTAACTAAGGGTTCAAGGGAATAGTTTTGAGTTTAAAGTCGTCAGCTCGACTTACCTTCGCACCTTCAATCGATCAAAAGTTGGGGCCTTAGCTCACCAAACTCGCATCTTCGAGGTTTCAACCGACATGCACTTCCCTTCTAGTCGATCATTATCTTTCAAGAGTGCTTTTTCCCGGTTTTCCATAGAAACTTTTTGAGCTCTCTTCCTAGCACGCCTCTCTCTCTTGGCTTGCGTACTAGGTCTGCCTCTGCTTCAAGATTAAAACCTTATGCCCAAGGATTCCACATTTTCCACTTTAAGCTCTGATCCATCACTACGCAATACGGAACGACTGGCTTCCGTGAGCGTCTTGTTGTGGTCCTTCTCTTCGCGCTCTCTAAGCACTAATCTCATGAATTCCTGCTCAACAGTTTCCACTAGAACCTTTTGTTGCCTATGCCCTTCCGTCTCTATCTCTATGATTTCCAATTTCCCTAAATCATAATTCATCTTGCAACTCTCCGATACTGCATCATTATTCAACCTTAAAGTGATCTCCCTATTATCAAAATCCATGACTGCTCTGCTTGTCGCTAAGAAAGGTCTTCCTAACAAAACTGGGACACTTGGGTCCTCTGGTACGTCTATAACCGTGAAATCAATTGGAAAAGTGAACCCTCCCGCCTTTATCGTGCACTTCCTTAGTAGACTGGCTGGCATATCTCTAGTTCGGTCGACAAAAGTCATGGACCGGGTTTGATCCATGACAACCGGAAGCTTAATCTTTTGGCAGATGGATAGAGGAAGAATGTTACAACTTACACCGGAATCACAAAGACCTAAACCTACAGATATACCATTGATAGATATTGGGAGTCGATGTTAGGAAATCTATGCGGGAATGCAACAGAATTCAAAATTTGATTTCTTTTTACCCAAGATCGACTTCATTTAAGCAACAAGTATAAAAGAAGTAGACAAAAGAATACCTTGGTTGATCCAATTGGATCGATGCTTTGTCTACGGTTGTAGTTTCTGCAAGAAGCTGGCCAAGCGTTCGGCCTTTACCGGTGATCCACACGAACACCTCGCCGGAATCCCATCATGGATTGCTACCAGAAAAACTCGGCTGCTAGACCGACTTTTTCTCTCTCATAAATATCTCTCAAGGAAGCTCTCTATATTTCACAAGAACTATTAGCTCTTGGAATTGTGATGATCAAAAGAGTTTGACACACACCTCCTATTTATAGTGGATGGGGCGCCCCCTAGTAGAGTAGAGAGGAAGAAAACCTTTTACTAGTAAAATAAGGAAAATATAATTGATTGATTTATCTCATTAATATTCAATATCTTATATTAAATATATTCCAAGATATATATTGACAATATCTTATATTGAATATATCTTTATCTTATTACCATAAATCTATTTTTTCAATATATATATATATATATATATATATATATATATATATATATATATATATATATATATATATATATATATTCATATACATACATCATATGTATATTTAATTAATCAACATAAAATTAATATCTTGTATTAAATTTATTCCTAATAAATAAATACCACCATATTAATTTACCACTATAACCTTTATAGTCGTGAGATAAAACTTTCCTTATTTGGTTACCAACTATAACCACATTTTAATCCGACTTGATGTTCATATGTGTGTGATCCGATAGGCTTTCGAATATGATGGCCGTAGCCACAAAGTGCAAATTACAAAAATGCCCTTTCATGCCTAACGATCACGGGATAGCGTCTAGCAACACACCGTGACCCTCAATCATCGGAAGAGTCAAATGCAATGACTACTACCTTTCATGTGAAACAGTTACCGTGTAAATAGAATCTTGCCGCTGTAATATTATCCATACGGTCATTTGTCGAGTGTCTAACATCAACGACCGTATCTTATAATCAGGATATCATGCTCTCTCGGAGTAACTCATTCACTTCCACTTTGCAAAGATTCACGAGAGCTAGACATTCCTTATAAGAAGGGTCTTTCGGATATTCACCTTTACTGATAGGGTACGCGATTCCCAAACGACCAAACATGTGCTTAAGTCTCACACCCAATCACTACCGCATGATCACCCCATGGCTAAGGGAAATCTCAATAGCATCAAAGCATGACAATCCACACCGTGATGCCATGAAGACTCCGGTCCAAAGGATAATTAGACAACCGCCACATAGTGTGACATTTAATAGTGTAAGTGGGTCAATCTAATGTATGCATTCTCTAATACACATCCACGTACATTCCAATTGTCTCTACACTTGATGCACGTAGATCAAGTGAAATTAAAATACTTGACCACCAAACCAATACTAGCAAGAGGACTAGGTCCATCGTAGTATAGCTATAGTGAATCAAGGTCGATCCCACAGGGAACCAAATTGTGGGTCATTCTATAAATAATTAATTAAGAATGGCGAGCACATAAAACGGTCTTTGACCAACAAAGAACAAGAAAAGGTAAATTGACACGACTCAACACAACTCAAATAGATACAACATAATTAATCTCCCCAATTATTACACTATCGTCTGAGATTATATATAATTAACTAGACTCGACAACTATTAATCCGATTTGTATCTTCTTTATATTGGCTACGGGAGTCATCCTCTAGACTAGATCTATCTCCGGGTAGGCCATCCAGATCACTATGCTACATCACGTGACTTCGCTTTTTCGGCCTCCATCTCATATGACTCGCACGCTTACAATACTGGGGATGCCGATATTAACCGTATTCCTCACCGTAGGCAACATTCCTTTGATCAGGCGTACTTCCTAAGTGATCGCATCAGTCTCCGTCCCATTAACACTAACTTTTTAGGTATCATGTTAATCTACGATTTACGTATAATCAAAAAGCGCGCAATTTTCTAATACAAAGATGATCCGATCTCGTTGAAAGTCCCGAAAGATCAATTCATCAGCTGACCTAGGAGCACTATATAGGTATTTCCTCACTAAACGTTTTAATTAAAACAGACGAGCAACGTAGTCGTAGCCATACCTACTAAGATAAGAAATTCTAATTGGACAATCACACCATAAAGACGTGGCTAGACTGACTCGGCGAAAAACTAAATCTTAGCGTGTCTCTATACTTATCGGATAAAATAGAAGCTCATAAAGTAACTATATATACTCACCCGAAACACGATTATTAATCAAAATAAAATCATACATAGATCACAAAACGTATACGTGGGCATGTGGATCCTTATAGACGAGGAATCCCCACCGCCTCACGTCGTAATCCTAGATCTACATCATTTAACTAAGAAATAATAATCTCAAACGATAAATAATAATTGGGGAAAATTAATTATAAACAACTAAGAGAAAATAAATACAAGAACTTACATAATTGAAGAACTTGTAAAAAACTGCTCCAAGTAAAACTGAAGATTTTATTATGAATTGTGTGTATTGTGGTGTGTTATGTGTGTGGCGTGTGTATGTAAATATATAAGGGAGAAATTTACATAGGATAAACCTAAACCAATCTGAAATAGTTTTCCTAAATCCAAAAGGAGTTTGAAAACATATTAGGATAATTCCCGGCCGATCTTCAGATAAGGGCAAAATTACTCCTTCCATGCGTCCCCCCTTGCATGCGTCCCCCTTGAAGTCGGCGCCAATCACTTGGATTGGCTTGCCGGCTTTTGTCTTGCCTTACTCCTCTTTTCCGTGCTTATCCGATCTTTATCTTCAATGCATCCGTATTTGCTTGGATTTATCTTGTAGTTTAATTCTTCCATTTATAATTATCATCCAAAAATTATCTCAATCTACAAAATAAATAATTATCCCGAAATAAATCATATTTAAATAATAAAAAATGGATAAATACCAAATTATATTTTATAAATCACATAACATTAAATAATAAATATAACCATGTGATTTAATATAAAATATATATTATTAGGCCCAATTTAAGGATAATGTTGATGACTTTTACGGGTATATTTTGACCGTCATCAACTACCCCCACTTAGACTTTGATCGTCCCGAACAAAGCATCAATAAGTCATTCCCCACGAAAACATTTTCCATGGTCAAATCATACTTACGCAAGAAACTCGAGTCAACTCATACCAGTCATGCTCATAAGATATCCATTATCCACTACTCTCTATGAACCGAAGTGATGTGTGCATGTGCATTAGTTTTATATATTCGGGGCAAGATTAGAGTTTAGGCTAACTTCGCAATCTTAACGTACCAGCATCAACATTCCCACTTCTTAAGCCTCGCATGGGTAAAGGCATGGTGCAATAAGCAAGAGCGTTATCTAAGAGGTTTTTGGACTTGAAGACCGAGAAAAATATACTCGAAGCCTCGTAAAAGTAGAATTTTTTTTCATTTTCATAATTTCAAGCATTAACACATCTCAATGAAGAAACTTTCTTTAAAAGTAAATTATGCATTGCAAGAATCCCCTTTCACGGATTGGTCAATAGCATGAATATTACCACAAACGCGAGGCTACTTTGGTAATGTTACTACAAGCCCAGTGTTCGACATATTGTCAAAACACAGGTAAATCTCAAGCTTATTACTCCGCTTTGATGGCCAGAAGATAGGAATACATCAGCAGATAAATATCGACACTAAGTCTACATAACCAATCATCTACGGAATGTACACATAATTCTAAGTTATTAAAATTTGCGCGGTACTCGTCGATTCAAATTTGAGTAATCGAATAATAAATAACTACTTGCAACGATCGGCATGAATATCCTTAAATTTACATTCACATAAGTATAAAATGATCATGTACTAATGCAACTTGGTTCCTTTCCTATCAATTCTTAGCTAGGAACTCACAATTCTAAGGGTACGAGATAAATAATATGGCATTTATTCAATTTTTTCAATTTTTCACCGTTTCATTCAATTTTCAATTATAACATATCATAGCTAAGTCTCCTACCCCCCAATTAAACATGTCATTGTCCCCAATGACAAATAAAAATGAGCATGTAAGAAAAAGACTTAGTTCTGGAAATGGCTCTCAAGTAGATACAGAACATCGGAGTAATCCAAGCACATCGTGGAGAAGCAAGTGAAAACCTGTTGAAGCAAGCCAAACAGAAACTCCACGAAACCGTTAATAACATGTCGATGGAAGTTATAAAATAATGTGGCAGTAATTAGATACAAAATATCCAAAAACAAATTAAGCCACTTTATTCCATACAACCAATGACAAGGAAAACCAAAGAGTTAAAATGACTCGTTCAAACACGAATTCTAAAATATATATATATATATATATATATATATATATATATATATATATATATATAGACGCAAAAAGAATAATACTAAACAGAAAGAAAGATAAACAATCAACAAAAGATTATAGTCTTCATCGAAATCCTCCACCACAAAAATATTCTTAAAACCGGGTGGAGAAGACAAAGATCAAAAAGCGTTACCCCATGTGTGGAAACACGAGGTTTACCGGATTGATAAGGTATTTAATCCAGCGTAAAAGAGAAATTTGGTAAGGTAGAACAGATTGGATGTGACCTACTGGTAGAAGATAGGATCAGAAACTCGGCGCAGAAACTTCACGTTTGGAATGGATATCAACAACTTAGGGAGATGTAGCTTCTCCTCGAAATTACTAATAACCCAATGTATCACGTAAAAGTCATCACCGTCATCAACAAGGTCGGATCGGTGTGATATTTTAGAACAAAACTCATCATCCAGAAATGCCGGGATAGGCGTAAAAGTGTGAAATTTAAAACTTCCGGTAGAAAGATAAGTTGTATTTTGATCAGACCAAAAAACTTTTAAAATCTAGCTAGGGTCAGAGCTACACGTACCCCAGCTAGGATCATGAAAACCAAAATGATAAAAGATAAACATTAAAACTTAGCAATATTTCAAATTTCGCAACACAAAGGTCTTTTGTAAACAAACTGGAGGTTGAGAGTATGATGGGTTTAGAAAAAAGATATATAAGGATGGTAAGAAAAGATAAAGGGTGGGTAAGAAATTGTGTTTTGGGTGGGTATTGTTTAAGGGATTGGGTTAGGGTGGGAGAGTGAAATAGATGGAAAGAAAGAGAGGGGATGAAAGAATGGTTAGAAATGTGATCTGTGAGGCAGATTGGTGAGAGAATAGAAAAGGTTGAAGGGTGAAAAGGTGTAAATGAAAGGATAAGGGTAGTTGCAGAACGAATTGCACACAACTTTGGATTTTCACTCGGATCGCCATTCTAAAAAGTTTTGGAAGTTGACCAAAATTGTTCTTGTTCGCACCAATCATTCTCTGTTACATTTTCAGTAATTCTCAAGCTCTCTTAATGCTTCCATCTTAAGGTTGATTGCTAAATTTCCTTTTCTTTAGCAATTTCTCGACTCTCCTAAGAAACTCTAATTCACGTGGCCTATATTGAGTAAAAAAAAGTTTTGCACATCCTTAGCCTAATGGCCACCGGAACACGGAAAAATAAAAAACCTCAACATATGTCACGTTACTCTTATTTGACTCAAAGAAAACAAAACCTAAAATCCTAAGGGTTTTAAAGAAGCAGTTCTGAGTTTAAAGTCCTCAGCTCGACTTTCCAAAAATTATCCTCGTGAGTCATCCTTCTTGCATCACCAGATGTTGACCCCTTGAGCAATATATGAGGTGGGCTCGTTGCTTTTGTGGATTAATACCCTTCCCTTGGTTGTGAGACCTAGGAAACGACATCTATCCATACCATTTATACAAAGCTCTTACCTCGGCTCACATTTTAGGAACTAGTGAATTCTAAGGAGATTTAGTCCTAGGGACTTATTTTAATAACATCCTCTATAATGTTGCTTCATTATGTTGTCTCAAAACTCAACGTCTTCATTAGATTGTGAATGCTTAAACTACACAAATTGTTGCTCCCATGGCCAGTAGAAGCAATCTCATGCATAGGACAATGAGATTTTGACAGAACTACGAGGAACTCTTTATTCACTGCTTCCTTCAACTACTACATGTTTACCTACACCCTCTAGATGAGATAGATTTGGGGCAGAACCTTCCACACTAATAAAAGTAATCTTTTAAACTCACTCTGGGCTAAGATTCATACTCAGGTTCATGTATAGGCTAACTTATGCTCATAAGACCAAAAGATAGTAAATCATAAGCAAAAAGGGTGATACCTTGCCTTCAACATTGTACCACGAGTTATTCGAACCTTAAAAATTTTTCGGAGCCATCTTGGTGCTTTAAAGGTATTGCTTCCATCACTTTTCCCATCGCAGATTCGTGGCTCCACACGTTGCTGGGTTATTTTTCAGCGCCCACGAAAAATTACTGACTCGGATTGTTGCTTCCCTAGTTTCTGCAAACAGAAGAAAAACAAAACAAACCGTAGACGGATTTTAACATGGTTTCCCATGCTGCTATCAGATCTACGGATTAAACATACGGAGATAAATAGACACGCGAAGTTCCAGAAAACTGACCAGGCTTGCTGGCAGCGAGAAGTAGTCTCGCTTGGAGCAAAACTAGTTTTTTTAAAATCAGGAATTCTCAGATAGAGCAGACAGCCAAAGGGACTCAAAAACGTAAAAACGGACTCTAAAACATAAAACTCGACATGAATAAAAATTATTTATATATAAGATTGACCGTTGGTTCCCCGGCAACGGCGCCAAAAACTTGATGCACGTAGATCAAGTAAAATTAAAATACTTGACCACCAAACCAATACTAGCAAGAGGACTAGGTCCATCGTAGTATAGCTATAGTGAATCAAGGTCGATCCCACAGGGAACCAAATTGTGGGTCATTCTATAAATAATTAATTAAGCATGGCAAGCACATAAAACGGTCTTTGACCAACAAAGAACAAGAAAAGGTAAATTGACACGACTCGACACAACTCAAATAGATACAACATAATTAATCTCCCCAATTATTACACTATCGTCTGGATCTAGAGATTATATATAATTAAACTAGACTCGACAACTATTAATCCGATTTGTATCTTCTTTATATTGGCTACGGGAGTCATCCCCAAGACTAGATCTAGCTCCGGGTAGGCCATCCAGATCACTATGCTACATCACGTGACTTCGCTTTTTCGGCCTCCATCTCATATGACTCGCACGCTTACAGTACTAGGGATGCCGATATTAACCGTATTCCTCACCTAGGCAACATTCATTTGTTCAGGCATACATCCTAAGTGATCGCATCAGTCTCCGTCCCATTAACACTAACTTTTTAGGTATCAAGTTAATCTACGATTTACGTATAATCAGGTGCGCGCAATTCTCTAATACAGCACATATCTAGATCTCGCTGAAAGTCCCGAAAGATACATTTATGAGCCGACCTAGGAGCACTATATAGGTATTTCCTCACTACACGTTTTAATTAAAACAGACGAGCAACGTGAAATGTAGCCATACCTACTAAGATAAGAAATTCTAATTGGACAATCACACCATAAAGACGTGGCTAGACTGACTCGGCGAAAAACTAAATCTTAGCGTTTCTCTATACTTATCGGATAAAATAGAAGCTCATAAAGTAACTATATACACTCACTCGAAACACGATTATTAATCAAAATAAAATCATACATAGATCACAAAACGTAGACGTGGGCATGTGGATCCTTATAGACGAGGAATCCCCACCGCCTCACGTCGTAATCCTAGATCTACATCATTTAACTAAGAAATAATAATCTCAAACGATAAATAAGAAAATTAATTATAAACAACTAAGAGAAAATAAATACAAGAACTTACATAATTGAAGAACTTGTAAAAAACTGCTCCAAGTAAAACTGAAGATTTTATTATGAATTGTGTGTATTGTGGTGTGTTATGTGTGTGGCGTGTGTATGTAAATATATAGGGGGAAATTTACATAGGATAAACCTAAACCAATCTGAAATAGTTTTCCTAAATCAAAAGGAGTTTGAAAACATATTAGGATAATTCCCGGCCGATCTTCAGATAAGGGCAAAATTACTCCTTCCATGTCCCCCCTTGCATCGTCCCCTTGAAGTCGGCGCCAATCACTTGGATTGGCTTGCCGGCTTTTGTCTTGCCTTACTCCTCTTTTCCGTGCTTATCCGATCTTTATCTTCAATGCATCCGTATTTGCTTGGATTTATCTTGTAGTTTAATTCTTCCATTTATAATTATCCTCCAAAAATTATCTCAATCTACAAAATAAATAATTATCCCGAAATAAATCATATTTAAATAATAAAAAATGGATAAATACCAAATTATATTTTATAAATCACATAACATTAAATAATAAATATAACCATATGATTTAATATAAAATATATATTATTAGGCCCGATTTAAGGATAATGTTGATGACTTTTACGGGTATATTTTGACCGTCATCAACACTTCGATAGACGAGATCTATCCATGCCTTTAGAGACAGAAGACATCTAATACGTGGTAGCCTCATACTATCAATGCCCTGTTTAATAGTACATCAGCCTAGAGACATTTAAGTATCAAACTTATTAATGTGATTAGAGATCTCATCAACCATAATCGCCTATCATGGTTTCTCTATCACAGTTTAATACTAAGGACGTTATCATATAACAATTCATAATTGGTTCTTTAAAAGAACATATATATGACAACAGAAAAGCCATTTAATATATGTATAAACAAAAAGAAATAGTAGAAATGATCCGACCCGGTCGGATCCGGTCGAACCCGATTGGGTTTAGGACACTATTTCAACAATCTCCCACTTGGCCTAAAATCAATCACTCGCACACACAAGACCAAGTTGAAACACAAGAATCTCATGCAATACTCGCAACCAGCCCTAGCCATGAAGGGATCGTTATCCGTGGGGACTCAGACTATCTTCATACTATGCTCCAAATGACAAAGTCAATGGAACTGCCTCAACACACACACGAATCTCTGATGAGACCCTGGTCCTTGCTTCAAGAAATGAATCCACTTACTATATCAGCTATATAGAAAAGGTGGAAGAACCACACACGGTTCATGAATGAACCCTCTAGATCCATGTACTGCTCCCGTTGTGCCTCCAAGGCAATACTATGTTTTGGCTCAGTTGTAGAATTTACAGTGACCCATAGCCTAGAACATTTCCAGCTCACTGTATCACTTAATCAAAGTGACTGCAAACCCAGACTGTAGCTCCCACTCACCTTCATAAGACTTAGGATAGACGTCTATATATCTATATTTATCCAATTCCAAGTTTTGATAAACTAAGAAACCATCCTTAACTTGTTTAAGGATGTTCTCGACATTCACCAGATTTACTTTCATACTTGCTCATGACTATTCATGGACTATGAACATCCGGCATTTCTTTTATGAAGGTTTCTATTGATGTAACCAAGGAAACCTTCCAAAAGCATCATCTTTCACCGTATCTTTAGGACTGATGTCCTAACATAGATAGATCTTGAGAACACCGGCTAGCAGTATCCCCTGTCGCGACCTATGCTAAACTCTTTTAGCATCACATCTATATAGGTAAACTATAATCTAACAGCAGTTAAATCTATCACTATAGACTCTTATTTCCAAAAGTAAGATCTGCTAATCCAAGTGCTTTCGTAAGGACCTTGAACTACCAAACATTAATTGACTGTGGACATGGGGTGATAATTCTCGAGAGAGATATCCAATACCTTACTCAAAAATTATAACACACTCCCACTATCCATCTTGCACATTGGGCATATCCCTTCTTTTGACTAAATCAAACTCCTTATCAGACAAATAAATCATCTAGAAAAACTTGTTTGAGTCCATAAATGGAACTCATGGGCTCACATATCACGTAATTTTCTATGAACATCGAGCTGTCTGCCCAACGTCTTCAGCACTATCATATAGCCATGATACGAAGTTATAACAAGTATAGTCTGAATAAAACTGGGCTGAATTGGCAGCAGAAAGATAATCACAAAGTTTACACCCCGTACCCTTCAGCCATCACCATAGCCTTACAGTAATCATATTACTATCCATGTCAGCCTTTCAGAGATATTCCCCTTAGGTAAGACAGACTAGGTTCACAACCTGGTTGTCACTGATGGAATCTAATTCAGATATTATGGCTCCTGGCCATATCTCTCAATCTTTCCTTTCAAACATTCTTTCATAAGTCGTGAGATATTCATTCTTCAAGATGAATATACCAGCAGCCTTTCAGGCTTAAGGCTATCTACAGACTTACAGAACTTTTGTGTGCACTGAGCAGTGTTCTACACCTTATTGCTATGTGGCGTCTGCTCATGTTCCAATGGTTGAATGTATCTCTGTGGTTCTCAAACTCTTTTGAGATTTTATTTACTCCCACTGTCTCTTTTGGAAGAATCACTTCCTCTAGAAGATAGCATGTTTGGAGACAAACACCTTTTGCTCTGCGGACAAGTAATTAATATCTAGCGTACTTGCTAAGATATTCCATAGAGTTGCATATGCCGTACTAGGATCCAAGCCTTTCTGACTTTGCCTATGACAACTTCAAATCATCGGTTAAGATAGATTCGACATTATCCCCTTCCGTATCTCATATGCAATTTATTCAACCTTTATTCTTTGGAACTCGCTTAAGTGTAAAGGCACTATCCCGAAACGGGTAAGGGATACTTCACATGGCTTGCGTCATACATTTATCATATAAAGTGTTGTTTCCATTTTAGAAGCACAATCTGATTGCGTATCCAAAAATGGTATCCTTCAGGGGGGAATATTATTCCTTTTTCAGACAATTGAAACACCCTTCAGGTATTAATTACTTCAATCCATTTGAATATTAATTCCTAAGTAGCTCATTAATCTCATATTCGTACTAGCTCGAACTTTTTGGGCTTTCCGAATTGTTCTACTTCAATAAGTACATTCAACTATTTCTAAAATTAGTCCAAGAGAGAGATAAACAATTATTTATGGTATAAATTGTCATAAGCCTACAAACATCAATATGTTTAGGCTCTAGTCAATTTTCTAGATTTCTTAACCTTTTCATAAAAGGTTATTTTAGTCATCTTTAGATAAGATACGTATTATCCACATGATTCATAATCACATGGTTCAGACATCATCTGAATGACATTTGATTACACGTTTCTTTTCCAGAGAGTCGACATCTAGAATAACCATAAACATCAAGAATAACAACCATACAATTATTTAGTTGAGATTTTATCACTCATGTCAACTATATGGTGACAATAATCTAGCATGTTAGATTCAGTGACTGTTCAACTTACGGAATAACATTTATTCCTTACAATTGAATATGTCTACTAAATCCTAACAAGTAACTGAAAATCATGTTCTTCATAAGAACCGGAACATGATAACATTTATTTAGTTACCTTATCATTTGACTAGATTCAGAATATGGTAAGTGTTACAACGTTTTGCTTCACCTTCCAATTCTGTATTTAATCTTTCTAATTTATTCACACTCGTAGGATATCATATATTCGAGAGTTGACTTGAGTTTAGACAGATTTGTCTCAATGTGCTTGCTTAGGATAAAGGCTTCAATAAGTCCTCTATTTAAGCACTTGCCCTAACCTTCCCTTTTAATCCTTTAAGCACTTGTAAATGTTTCTTAGCGTAGTCTTCATAAGACTTAAGAAAGATCACAAAAGCTATGTCTATAATCTAAAGTTTATTTAACCTTTAAGCAATGATTAAAAAATTAAGTCAATACTTAAATCTTACAATTTTGAAAACAACATTTCCAAAATTCGATGCGGTCATTTTATTCAACATTTGAATTAATTGTCATCGTATGAATGAATGATCTTATTGGATCGAATCCAATGTCATGAGCTTCCGCTTTACTTTAATAATTAAAGTCTTGGAGCACTGCATCAAAATATGTAGTCTCCCCGTCTCTAACTACTATAATGGGGTTGCTCGTGTCATTGCTTATTTAAAAGGATTAAAATTACTTAACCATACTTGAAAACGTTTCTCAAAAGGTAATAGTCATAATTTGGTTTTAAATCTAGAATAAAATATAAAGTTTGCTAAAACTACAACATAAAAATAAAGATAAAAGAGTGTTGTTGTTTATACACGCAAAATCAAAAATGGTCTTTGGTTTATGATTTTGCTCCCACTAGTCAACTACTCCCAATTGACTTTCAAGAATTTTTTAAAATTCTTTAGTGGTTGGAATCCTATCTAGTTGACTCGATCCCCGACGTGGTCCGATCGACCGGGTCAATTTCGATGGGTAGGTACTTCTTACCAATCGTGTCTAACGCGACTTCCAGTGGTTTGACTAGTCAACTCTTTGACAAATCACATCGTCTATGTGATAGTCAACCTTATATCTCTAAAATCAAACGGTCTTGACGTGGGCCAATCACCGCAATATTCTTAGTCGAGTCGTAACCCAAGTCTTCATGAGATCTCATAACGATCATATCTCGATAATGACGATATACCCGATGTAGGTCAACTCCCAACGTGGGCCGATCAGTTGGATCCGAACAAGGGCTCTTCACTGTCACTATAATATTGGGAGACATATTATAACTCGATTTTTGTTGTGGGAGTAATTTTATATTAATTCATTTAATTAATTTTGAATTAATTCTCTTAATTAATTAAATTATGGTTTCTTATTATGTATATCTATCTCTATAGACATACATCCTACACATTCATCTGGATCGTGCCTACTTATGCATCTATCGTATCATATAAAATAAATACAAGCACAAAATAAATAAATGCGTTAGGTAACCGGTATGATCATGGACTTTTCCTATGTGCGGTTTCAAATACAAACTCACGAAACCGCGGGTCACAATCTAAAGGTAGCTGCAACCGCCAATAGGATCATTAATGCTCCATTCTCCGGTGGAATCTTTATTTTCTTCTTTCTTTGGTCTTCATCTTCCACTCCATTCTTGTAACATTTAATTCTATCTAATAAAATAAATATGCTTGCCGCACACGGGGGAGCTAATGGGAATGGGATAAATGCAGAAAATAAACTAGGTCACGTTCTTCATAATGGCCAAAGACAATTTTTAAACCAACAGAAAATTTAAATCATTCACATCAATCCTATAGGTCGAGTCTATGATCAATCGGGGTCCATATAATCATATTATATCTACTATATCTAATCCATACAATAACATCTTATGAAAAAAATAAAATTAAAATTTAACTACTTGGGTCTTAATTAATCAATTAACGTTTAATCTATTAAATAATTTTATCCAATCAATTAAATAATTAACATTTAATTAATTAATTGACTTTAATGGAAAAAAAATATTTGGAAAGACCTATATTTTGGTTGATATGTCTGGCCACTTTTCAAAATCAAAATTTTGAAAGTGGCCTAGCCTATGCCTTTTCCCAAATCAAATATTTGGAAAGGGCCTAGGCTTATTCCAAACAAAGTTTGAAAAGACCATTATTATTTTAGTGTCATGTGGCATCCCAATGGCCCAAACTATTAAAACCATTAGTTACCCACATGACACCAACTAAACAATAAGAGATTTCAATCACAACTATGAACCATATTGAATCACAAAATACACAAAACAAAATTTAGAGATCCTCCAGCTTTGACCGGTCAAACGACGCCGGCAGCAGGCTGCCCTGCCGCCGCCGCCGGTGGTGGTGCCGCCACCAATCAGCCGAGGACCACCATATATCATTTTTTTTCTTTTCATGTATCGTTTTGCAAATAAAATATCTTTCATCTTTTAATTACGTGGTTTAAACGATAAAATTAACTACGCCTAATTACACGCTTATTGCTTGAGCTCGAAGCTCGCTCTGATACCATTGTTAGGAAATCTACGCGGAAACGCAGTGAAATTCAAAATTTGATTTCCTTTTAACCAAGATCGACTTCGTTAAAACAACAAGCATAAAAGAAGTAAACAAAAGAATACCTTGGTTGATACAATTGGATCGACGCTTTGTCTACGGTTGTAGTTTCTACACGAAGCCTCCCAAGCGGTCGGCCTCTACCGGTGATCCACACGAACACCTCGCCAGAATCCCAACATGGATGGCTACCAGAAAAACTCGGCTGCTGGACCGACTTTTTTCTCTCATAAATCTCTCTCTAGGAAGCTCTCTATTTTTCACAAGAACTATTAGCTCTTGGAATTGTGATGATCAAAAGAGCTTGACACCCACCTCCTATTTATAGTGGATGGGGCACCCCCTAGTGTAGTACAGAGGAAGAAAACATTTTACTAGTAAAATAAGAAAAATATAATTGATTGATTTATCTCATTAATATTCAATATCTTATATTAAATATATTCCAAGATATATATTGACAATATCTTATATTGAATATATCTTTATCTTATTACCATAAATCTATTTTTGTAAAAATCAATTAATATCTATTATTAATATTATGGTAATCTTATTAATTAAATTGCACAATTCAAATGTATCCTATACATTTGTTATGGCGTCCATTCCCCACAAAATTGGGAATTGAGATTTTCTTTAATTAATATAATACTATGATTAATTAATTCACAAAATACATGTATATATATATATATATATATATATATATATATATATATATATATATATATATTCGACATACATACATCATATGTATATTTAATTAATCAACATAATTAATATCTTGTATTTAATTTATTCCTAATAAATAAATACCACCATATAAATTTACCACTATAACCTTTATAGTCGTGAGATAAAACTTTCCTTATTTGGTTATCAACTTTAACCACATTTTAATCCGACTTGATGTTCATATGTGTGTGACCCGATAGGCTTTCGAATATGATGGCCGTAGGCACAAAGTGCAAATTACGAAAATGCCTTTTCATGCCTAATGATCACGGGATAGCGTCTAGCAACACACCGTGACCCCCAATCATCGGAAGAGTCAAATGCTGACTATTACCTTTCATGTGAAACAGTTAGCGTGTAAATAGAATCCTATCGCTGTAATAATATCCATACGGTCGTTTGCCGAGTGTCAAACATCAACGACCGTATCTTATAATCTGGATATCATGCTCTCTCGAAGTAACTCATTTACTTCCACTTTGCAAAGATTCACAAGAGCTAGACATTCCTTATAAGAAGACCCTTTCGGATATTCACCCCTAATGATAGGGTATATGATTCCCAAATGACCAAACATGTATACTCCGCATGCTTCAGTATCACACCTAATCACTACCACATGATCGCCCTATGGCTAAGGGAAACCTCAATAGTGACATTCCCACACCGTGATGCCATGAAGACACCGGTCCAAAGGATAATTACAATACCACCACATAGTGTGACACTTAACAGTGTAAGTGGGTCAGTCTAACGTACGCATTCTCTAATACACGTCCACGTACGGTCCTAGTGTCTTTACACTTCGATAGACGAGATCTATCCCTGTCCTTAAAGATAGAAGACATCTAATATGTGCTAGCCTGTTCATACTATCAATGCCCTGTTTAATAGTACATCAGCCTAGAGACATTTATGTATCAAACTTATTAAAGTGATTAGAGAACTCATCAACCATAATCGCCTATCATGGTTTCTCTATCACAGTCTAATACTAAGGACGTTATCATATAAAAATTCATAATTGGTTCTTTAAAAGAACATATATATGACAACAGAAAATCCATTTAATATTTGTATAACATAAAGAAATAGTAGAAATGATCCGACCCAGTCGGATCCGGTCCAACCCGATTGGGTTTAGGACACTATTTCAACAGTCGAAACGTTCCAGGGTCTCCTAACTTTTCTGCGGTATCAGAGTCCGGGTAATCTCAGACTCTGAGAACATAGTGTCCGGATCCTCCTCCGGATCATCAGAGTCATAGTCGGACGATAAATCAATTAGCTCGATAGGAAACGTACCTGGACGATAAGTCTCATACTCCTTCAGGTTTTCCTCTGCTTCCTGTTTAAGCATTTCAGTCTCCTCCTCCACTCGCTTCTTATCAGCTTCATATTGCTCTCTGTCTTCTGATCCAGGATGCATAGAGATTGGTTTGATGTTCAACATAGTACTAAGCATTGTGTCTGACTCATCCAGCCTTAATCGCCTTTTTCTTGACTGAATTTCCGAAGTGTCCGGATACTCCTACAAAGGAGACAAAATAAAACAAAGAAATGGTTAGCAACTCCCGCTTCAGTTGGGGTTGATCCCAACTGTTGCAGACCTAATAACAAAAATCAACTGAGAATGACATAGAAAAACAAGGGCTGTCAGAATTTTATTTCCTGGGCCTCGGTAAACCGAAGGAATCCCTTGGTAAACCGAGCCTAGGATTTCTCTTCCTGACAGAGTAACAAGTGCAAGTTTGATCCAGAACGACTCAAGACTCAAAATAAAATAAAATAAAATAAAAAACGACTTCTTAATTAGAATTAAAACGTTTATCCTTAAAATTGGCCATTGTCACCGTCAACGGCGCCAAAAATCTAGATCGCGTGTAAGTCACTAACGTCGATATTACTAGCAAGAATACTAGGTACATCGTAGTATAGTAAGTGTGAGTCAAGGTCGATCCCACAGGGACAATGCAACTTTAATTATAAACGATTCTAACCTAATTGAGAAGACACATATATGTGGTCATTGACCAACAATAAACATAAAAGAAACATGGTATTCCTCCCCCTTTTCTCACCGATCTTCTAACTTGGAATAGTTAATCTTTACGTATACTTCCCCACATAATTTCCTTAAATTAATCGAGTGGGCTTTTAGTTTAGTTTTAAGCTACGGGTGCAACTCTTAACCCTATCCACTCCGACCATGGTAGTAGACAATCTATACGCAAGCTACCCTCATTAATTGGTTTGTAATAGCCCATATGCATAAAGAACTAGAATTTCTGATATCGAGAGCTAACTCATACTGCTAACCCGCCTAGACAGCTGTCAACACTGATCAGCACGTTCCTAGGGTCCATCAAGACTATGTCCAAACTAACACTTCACTATTGGCCAGATCTAACCTACTGTTAATTAACATGTAGATCAATGTAGCTGTAGTGAATCCCAGTTTTAGGTTTTCCAAATTTTGCCTCGGTAAACCGGTATAGACCGCCGGTTTATCGGGGTCAGCTTTTCTAAATTCCGGATCTACTTTGCTCAATTACGATTAATCTAAGTAAATCATGGGGTCGTTAAACATGCAGATTAACTAAAATACATAAATACGAAAAGATCTATCATATTGAAGACAAAAAGGAACGTTCAAAGCTTCAAACCTTCAACAATGGTGATCTAGCTCGATCTACTCAAGCTAGAGATGGTAGAGAAGGAGAGGAAACTAGAAATAACTTCAAAGGCTTGTAAGAACTTTTATTTCATCAAATTGTATAATATAGTTGATTGCTTCTCTAGAACATATGAAAAACTTACAAAGAACTATGCAATAATCAGTTGGTGCGGCCTTATATAGATACAATAGCCGACTTATGACACTCATAAACCCTAACCGATTTTGTCTTCCATAAGGCATAATCGATTTTGTCTTCCATAAGGCCCTCGGTTTACAGGTGCAACTCCTAACCCTATCTACTCCGACCATGGTAGTAGACAATCTATATGCAAGCTACCCTCCTTAATTTTTCATAATAGCCCATATGCATAAAGGACTAGAATTTTTGATATCGAGCGCTAACTCATACCGCTAACCCGCCTAGACAGCTGTCGACACTGATCAGCACGTTCCTAGTGTCCATCAAGACTATGTCCAAACTAACACTTCATTATTCGTATTTCATGCTAGTTTTATGAATACAATAAGCAGATTGGTCAGATCTAACCTACTGTTAATTAAACCTGTCGATCAACGTAGCTGTAGTGAATCTCAGTTTTAGGTTTTCTAATTTTTGCCTCGGTAAACCGGTATAGAACGCCGGTTTACCGGGGTCAGCTTTTCCTAATTCTGGATCTACATTGCTCAATCACAATTAATCTAAGTAAATCATGGGGTCGTTAAACATGTAGATTAACTAAAACACATAAATACGAACATATCTACCATATTGAAGACAAAAAGGAACATTCAAAGCTTCATACCTTCAACAATGGTGATCTAGCTCGATCTACTCAAGCTAGATGGTAGAGAAGGAGAGGAAACCAGAAAATAGCTTCAAAAGCTTGGAAGAACTTTTATTTCATCAAATTGTATAATGTATATAATATATTATGCAAAACATATCAAGAACTATGCAATAATCAGTTGGTGCGGCCTTATGTAGACTGTGCCCAAGATTAGCATATCCTGCATTTTTATTAACAAATAATCTTTGAGCATCACACCCCAAATCCGAATGCAAAATCTATTTCGGATAAAAACTATGCAAAAAAAGAATTACCGGCCCACTATCCCACCAAATCCTTCCACATTCTACCCATTTCTCCTATTTAAACACTCTTCCACCACCATCATTCTCATCTACTATCATCTTCTTCCATCACCAAAAACTCTCTATTTCTTCTTCCTCTACAAAATTCGGCCACCACCACCACCATATCTCCACCAAAACCAAATCTTTTCTTTCATTTCAACAACCAAAACAAATAAATACGAATAGATCTACCATATTGATGACAAAAAGGAACGTTCAAAGCTTCATACCTTCAACAGTGGTGATCTAGCTTGATCTACTCAAGCTAGAGATGGTACAGAAGGAGAGGAAACTAGAAAATAACTTCAAAAGCTTAGAAGAACTTTTATTTCATCAAATTGTATAATGTATTTAATATATTATGCAAAACTTATCAAGAACTATGCAATAATCAGTTGGTGCGGCCTTATATCGATACAATACCCGACTTAGACTCTCAGAAACCCTAACTGACATCGTCAATGCAGCAGAATCGATTTCATGTTCCACAAGGCCCTCGGTTTATTGGCCCTAGCCCACAGTAAACCAGGCTGACTTTTCCTCTTTTTCTTCAGCAGATTACTTCTTGAACTTCTTGAACTTCTTTTACTTGGCCCAACAGGCTTCTTTTGGTCCAAATCCATTCTCTAATGCTCTAGATTTGGTACATCTTGTAAAACACGTAAAACAAGACAAAACAGTTCCAAATCTTCGGGAAAATAACATAGATGCAGAATTACGATCCTGGGAACACGCACATATCATTTAACATATATTCCACATAATAACGAGCCCATCTATCATCTATTGAGCAGATTTCGGGGTGAAATAAGTTATAATTAATGGTACCATTTAGAGTGTTATCAACTACCCCCCACTTAGCTTTTGATCGTCCCGAGCAAAAAACCAAAAAGAAAACAACATCCTGATCAGCATACAAGTGAATTAAAAATAGCTATGCCTCACAAAGTCAAGATCAAGATCATGCCACTCATATCCATCAGTAACGCATTAAACACTATTCACATCATGAGCCAATATGTGTGTGCAATAACTTTCACAACCGCTTAGTAATGCAGACAATCTCATATTACGTCAACTCGTAGTCGAACTAACCAGTCTCGAACATGTTATTTATTAATCAAATTAGCTAGCAAGGCGGATCGAGAACCGAATATCTGTTACTCTTAGGCTCGCGTTTATCGGTCTATGCAATAGTCATGCGTCTTATGCTCTATCGACTAAATTCTCGCAAAAGAGATTATAGATGTCTATATTTCAATGCACTTCTCTTTCTTGGTGGGTGAACTCTCATTGATTTATCTATCCTCACGGTCTCACTCTTGATAAATTACCGAATCTAAAATTTCTTTGCCTTTATAAGCGTTGGTGGAACATAATTCAAGATAAAGCTAGGGTCAACTCTAGTCAAAGCAATGCGCTATTGACTACACACCAAGGGAAATGAGTTATACATGCTTAGAATGGTGGCTCATAACATAATATGCGCTTAATACGCCATTACTTCAGATGTGGACACTTACTTTTACTCAAACAAAGTGAAATAAAGATGGAATCAATTAACTCAAAAAGATCAAAGATGTCATGTTTTTTCAAAATTCCGTCAAAATGAATCAAAGTCTAAATGGTGAACAGTGCATCAAAGAGAATCAAGATTGTTGGACATATTTTAAGTTTTAGTGATGAGTGTCAGACTAGCTGTTATAGAGCAAAGGCAAAAAGAGGTCTGGATCAAATGTATTGGCTTATTAGAGTTTGATCTTTGTATAGGTTTGATCAAACAAGCACTGTAAAAGGTCAGCTGACTTTCATCAGCAAACCTGTCTAGGTCGATGAAGTACCGAGTCAAGAGACTAGTTTAGAACCTCAATAAGACTGAGGTTGAGGGGTCAAACTCAGTTATTGAAGGCAAAGGGATCAAACTTAGTATTTAAAGTTAAGGATATGGAATCAGAATTTAGGGAAGTCTGTGATGACCTAAACTGATTTCATATACCTTGTGTACAAGGTCTAAGTTCCATAAGTTAAGTGGTGTTTGGAACTTGGTTATGTTGAAATTGGTCTAATCTAACTTCATAAAAAAAAGTTAGATGAAACGAAGTCAGCTGCAGTGTTTTATAAACACAAAGAAACTTGGAATACATTGATCGACAAGCATTTCAAAGAGACTTACATATATACAGAATCATTGAATGTATATTTTGATTTAATCAAAGGTTACATTGGAAGATTACAAGGATAAGGACAGATTGTAAGTCTTGATTTTGTCAACAAATCAATGGCTGAGATTAAAGGGACGTTGGAAAGATTTAGAGCTTTATCCAATGGATACAAGTCAAAAGGAGACAGTCTTAAAACTGACAAAAAGAAGACTGTCTGTGTCAGTACTATGAACAGTTAGAAAAAGCATGTCAATATTGAGACAAATCTGAAACGGCTATGTTTCAATTTCAAACATAAGTCACAGGAATCTCTACTATAAATAGAGGACTCCTGATTCAGATACAAGTGATGAATTTTGATGAAAAACAACAATCAATCTTAAGCTATCAGATTCTTATCAAGAAATCACCCTGCTGATGTTACTGAGCTTAAAGCTACTGATCTAGTAAATTCTTCAAGTGTAACATGCTTCCAAGTTACATCAAGTTTAAACACTTGAAGACATCAAGCTACTGATCATTTTATCCTGATCAAGCTACTGAAAGCTAAATCACTTACTTGATTCAAACTTTCTTTTACAAGAAACCTGCTGAAGACAGTGAAGCATCTTTGGGTGTCAAGGACTGTTGTTTGTGGTGGAGCTGGTGAAGAGGCAATCCTACCCTTCAAGGACCAGTGGAATACTTTGGAGCAGCAATCCTGCATGTTTCAAGTGTTCAGTTTGTGAAGCCATAGTTATTGGTGAAGGACAGACAGCTTAGGGATTTTTGTAACTGCAACCTCAAAGATCTCTAGTGAATTACCTCCAACATCACAGGAGAAGAGTGGACTGACAGGATTACACCACCTGGAACTACTATTAAATTGCCTACTTACTTTCTGCATTTAGTATATATAGCACATCAACCTACTGAAACTAGTAACTGAATCACACACTTACACTAATGAGTATCTAATACTTGGTATCATATTTTAACAACAAGTAATAAGGCGTAACTTGAATATACTCCGCTGCAAAAAAATTTAGTAAGTGGTCGTGAGACTCATCGAATGGTCACAGACTATGAGTGGTCAATAGACTATCGAGCAAATGACAAGAAAGCTATCGAACTTGCTTGAGTTTGTTAACTCCAAAAGTTTTAAGTGTTAAGTTTATTCACCCCCCCCCCTCTAAACTTAACCAAAGCCTTTTCAAGGGACCAACAATTGGTATCGGAGCAGTGCTTCTGTTCTGAAGTAATCCTACTTGTTGTGCTTGTGAAAATACTTTGAAAACTTTTAAAGTTTCTGATTTTTAAAGCCTTTCATCATGGATAACAACCAGTATGCTAAAACTATGTTGATGTGTTCTTTAGATCATTTTGATGAGTATAAACGTCGTATGCAGGCTTTTCTAGCTGTAACACATGATGAGATGATGAATGTGTTGACTGATGGACCACCGGAGATCACTAAGTCAGTAACAGTGGGAACTGAAACTTAGTATATTCCAAAACCAAAAAGAGAATGGAATGCTGAAGATAGAAAAAGAGCAAACCTCAAAAATATTGCTATTGATATCATATATAGAACTTTGGATAGAAATATGTACATGAAAGTGAAGGATTGCAAGACTGCAAAGGAACTTTGGGATAAGTTACAATTAATCTGTGAAGGCACTGATGCAATCAAGAAGAACAAAATCAGTGTGGAAAAGAAGAAGTTCCAAGATTTCAAAATGAAACCAAATGAAACCATTAAACAAATGGAATCGAGATTCAATGCCATCATGGATGAACTCACCCTACTTAGTGTAAACTACTCAAAAGAAGAAATCAACTCAAAAATCTTAGAAGCCCTACCAGCAAAAGAAGTTTGGGAGATGAAGGTGACTACCATAGAAGAAATTAGAAGTCCACATGAAGAGGACACCTTCAAATTATTTTCAGATCTCAAGGCTTATATTCAGTAAGAAACTTGTACCGGAGAATGAAAAGGAAGAACCAAAGACCACTGCATTGGCTGCTACACATCAAGAAGAAACATCAAGAGCTCAAGATGATCTACTTGATGAGATGCAGGAGCAAATTGCCCTACTGAGCAAGAAAATCAGAATGATGAAAAATGGAAGGTTTTCTCCAAGGAAATTTGTAATATCCCGATTTTTCTAAAAGGGCATCCTTGTCTTTTCACGAAAAATCTGAATATTTGGTTTTATTTTTAAAGGATTAAAATAAAAAGGGAAAATAAAAGGAAAAGGATTAATTGGGTTTAATTAATAAGGAATAATTAGATTTAATTGGGATTATAAAAGGAAAACTAATCCTAAATTAACCTAGTTGTTGTTTTACGTAAAAATCATCAAGAGAGGCGCAAGTTTTGGAGAAAAAAGAGAGAAAAGGCTTTCGAATCTCGAAGCTAATCCGTTGCTCTTTTCAACAGACATCTTAAGAGAGAAAGGATCACCGCGAGACGAGGATCGTTTTGATATCAACAACCCTTAAGTGCGTTAACGTAAGTTTTTCCCTCATCGTTCTTATTATTAGGGTTTATTCATCATCGTGTTAGGCTGCATTTTTCTCCGTTGAAACATCATAGTGATTGTCTTTGGATTGATCGCTTATAGGTTTGGATTTAAAGGTTTAACCTTTTTCAAAAAGGCTTTGGTAGCGTGGATCGTAGTAGCTCGCAAATTAAGGTAACGTGGTGTTCTTATCGTATGACTAAGGTGTCGTAAAGATGTAGAGCAATTTGTATGTTTATTTTCGTGGTTTCGAATCTGTTTTAGTTGGAGTTTGGGTTGGAATTGGGATGGAAATCACGTTTTGACAGTTGCAGATTTTCTGGGTAATTTCCAGGCAGACGGGCGTCTGCATAAGGGCAGACGGGCGTCTGAGGTAGTGGCAGCTCAAACGAGCGTTTGGGGTATCTCGGACGGGCGTTTGAGGGTCCAGTTTTGATTTAGGATGTGGCTGAATTTCACGGACGGGCGTCTGGGGGTTGGTGGACGCACGTCCAAATCAGACGGGCGTTCACATGGGGTCAGACGGGCGTCTGACCTACTTAGTCTGTTTTTCACTGTTTTTCGTGTCAGCTTGGTTTCAGGCTTCACAATCATATTTTTACTGCTTAACCTTATGTGACAAAGCCTTGAATTAGCTTTTCATGCCTTTAGTTTCGGCACCATATGGATTCCCTAACAAGATGAAGTGTGGGACCGTCGAAAGCTTTGGATTTGCCTTGTGCTTCGATAAGCTAGAGTTTATCGATGTCTATGTAAGTGCTAGGTTTTTTTAGAGTCTAGTGGTCTTAAGAAGAGGGAGTAGACTGATAGGTGAGCCTTTTATGTGAATCAACTTAGGTGGATAGTTAAACATCTAATCAAACGTATGTGCTAGATTAATAATCTTAAACATCATGCAATGCTTGGTAAGTCATAGTACAATATCGCGATGTGTTCTCTGACCAGAAAAAGTAGAATGTACCCACGCCGGTCAATCGATTGGCTAGATAAAGCGTCTGGTACATTCTGCCGGTTATCACACCATCGGGACTCAGATATTCTCGGGGCTACTAGAGCGTGTCTCTAAGTAGGTTGCACCCAGTTGTCCTAGTACATCCTTTTACTAGGCGTAGTGCCCTTGTTATTCATGATGTAACAAACTTGAGCTAAGCCAGATACCTTTGGAACCTCATGTTATGCTATGAACATAATATGATAGTTAGCTAGGGTTAATAACAGAATGAATTAATAAAAGACGGCGTTGCTTTTATTTCTTTATGAGATTGACGTTGTACGATCTTCTACGCGTTACTAAGTACTTATGTACTTACCCCGTTACTTTCTGTTTGTCTTTCTCCTTCCTCAAAGAAGATGAACAGGTTGCTAATGTTGATGAGTTCTTTGATGAGGACGTGTGAGATGGGGCTCTTGAAGACTTAGTTCTTTTAGTTTGATTCTTTCAATAATGTTGTTGATTTAGTTTCAAACAATGTTGTCTTTCTTTTGGAATAGTTCCGTTTGAATTCTTTTGGATTTGATGTTGGATGTTTTAGTTCTCTTTATTGGATTTAGTTCTACAGCATTGAAAACCGTGTGTTCGATCTTTTGTTTTCCCGAGTCGTTCTATCTTCCGCGTCGTTTTAGTTCTGATGTATGACGTAAGGCTCACATATGTTATTGAATTTATTTTATAATATTTGTGCTGAGCGCTCTTTCCGGATAAGGACTCGGTGTCCGGGAACGGGGCGTTACAGTTGGTATCAGAGAGAAAGGTTTTCCTTGCTGTGTAGGACTTGAATTCTTCCTTAAGATAAGTTTTAGAGCTTTAGTAACCCCTCTCTTTTCTTGGTTACGGTTGAGTATCCCACACCCCATCCACCTCAGCAGTCAATTATGGGTTATCCTGCGGGTTCGACGTATCAGAATGTTCCACCAGTTCAGCCGCCGTTAAAGCATCATCAGTTTGGGGGCTACGATAGGAAAGTGGATTGGTATGATAAGATGAAGAAGCACAGGGTGCCATAATTCTTTGGAAATGTTGAGCCAGCAGCAGCAGATTTATGGATTCGTGGGTTTGAAAGGACGTGCAGAAATGTGAAGGCTCCAGAATCTGAATGGGCTCAGTTAGCAATATCCTTGTTGGCAGGGAATGCGAAAAGGTGGATGGAAGCTTATGAGCAGGTTAATCCGAGGATCACGGATTGGGCAGTGTTTAAGGATCTGTTCTATAAGGAATACTTTCGTAGAACATCACAGAATGCAAAGGCTAATGAGTTTCTGAGTTTGAACCAAGGAAGATACACTACGTTGACTCAAGATTCTAAAATTTCATGAGTTAAAGCGATTCTACCCTCAAATCATGAGAAGTGAGGAGAAGAAGATTGACAAGTTTATGGAAGGATTGTCACACGTAAGTAAAGGGCATGCTAGAGATAGACCTACCAAAGATAAAGCGTCATGGATAGAGCTTTGATTGGGAAAGATTTTCCAATAGACAGATCACAGTTGTAGTTGGAGATAAGAGGTATTTCTCGAATTATCAAGGAAGTAACAGAGAGAGCACCGCAGTGAGAATGTTAAGAGGATGTGTGAATCTGCCACGAAGAGTTCAAAAAGTGGGACGCCATCGGTTTGTGCTAAGTGTAACAAGACACATACACAGAGAGTGTGCATGCGCGGTAGCTTGAGTTGTTTCCACTGTGAGGAAGTGGGACATTACTCGAGGGCATGTTCTAAGAAGCTCTCTCTAGGTAATCAGGCAGGAGGACGATGTAACCACAGGAAATCGATATGGCAAAGACAGATCGTGTCTTTGCAGCAGATGCAGAACCGGAAGAGTTAGATGACCTTGTGCTTACAGGTACTTTTCAGTGTTTGTGTTTAGTATAGATATTTAATATGATATAGCGCGCATATGATATTATATATTTGTACTTAAATTGATTCACTTGTTCGGTACCGTAATCATAGATAATCTAGCAGTTTCAGCTATGTTTGATACTGGAGCTTCAGGGACTTTTGTTTCCTCTAAGATAGCTAAGAAGTTAAACCTACCCCTTAAGGAATTGGAGAGACCTTTGAGTATAACCACACCTTTGGGCAGAGTTACTTGATGTGCTCAGGTCACACCCAAATTGACATTAGAGTTGGGACTTACAAGTGCCAGCATGCTTTGACAGTGTTGGATTTCTCAGACTTCGATGTTATCCTGGGAATGGACTGGTTGTCCAAGAATTACGTCTACTTGGATTGTAGAGGTAAGAGGTTGATCTTTAAGGCCCCAGGAAACACAGCTAAGAAGTTTCAGGGTAACGTATACAAGCCTAGCAAGGGTCGTTATCCGACAATCTCTACAGTTAAAGCCTTAAAAGATTTGAAGAAGAGTTGCCAGGGTTTCGTTGTTTATGCATTAGATAAGAAAAAGCATAGGCCCGAGTTAGGAGAGACTCGTGTAGTTAAGGACTTTCCTGAAGTTTTCCCGGAAGATTTTCCTGGACATATGCCTGATAGGGCCATAGAGTTTGAGATCGAATTAATTGTCGGAGCATCACCAGTGGCTAAGGCACCTTATAGGATGGCAAAAGCAGAGTTGAAAGAGTTGAAAACTCAGCTTAAGGAGATGCTAGAGAAAAACATCATCCAGCCAAGTACATTACCGTGGGGAGCAACGGTCTTGTTTGTGAAGAAGAAAGATGGGAGTATGTTAAGGGTCAATTTGTAGTGTTTTATAAGGATATATTTTATATCAATATTCCCCATATATGGATGTTTTTTGTAGAATTCGAGCTTATAATCGATTAATTGAGCAAATGACGTTTTGAATAGTTAAAATGCAAAATCGAGTAAATATCGTGGTTTTATTATCTATTTTGTATGGTTTTACGTTTTGCTCGGTTTTGTCATCTTTTGGGTGCACAAATGTGGAATGGAAGAGGTCTAAATGATGTTTGATTGAAGATTAAAATGGAAAGAAACAGATACAAGAGGATGAGGATGAAATAAAGCTTGGGAAAATCCCGAAAACGACTCGTAATACGACGGGCTAATCAAAAAGGCGTTTTCTGAAGAAGAGTCCTTAATGAAAGTTGTAGAGTTTTCCGAGAGCTTTTTTATGACATTCGGATCATAATTTTTGGAGGTCTACAACTCAAGATATGAATTTTAGAAGTTTTATTCAAATAAATATCTAATCGAACGGACGTCCAGAAGGTCACAGCCGACATACATAATTATTTCACCGCCTCTCAACTCTATTTAAACAAAGAAGCAGCCCCAACCCTAATGGATACATTATTCCAAATTGGCCAAATACATCACAAAGAAATGCAATTCTCGAGGAGTTCAAGGCCGGTCACCCGAGCCTTGTGCTTGGGTGATCCGGGGTTAGATTAGGATGTCTTTTTCTCGTTTTTTCCATCGTTGATGCTTGAAGATCAACCTTTGTATCAAACTATGTGAGTTTAATCTCTTTTTAATTTATTCAATCCTTTTTATTTTCATGATCTTTAATTTATTTTGTATTTTTCTATGATTTTGATGCTATGATGTGAATTAGATCGAGAGATCAGTTTGCTATTGATACGTTTACAACATACGGAAGTTGCGTAGACTAGATCACCATAGAAAGATAGGATCTTTAATCATTAATTATGTGACAAATTAATCGATTAATTATCTAGGTTGTTAGATTCTAAAATACGAGAGTTAACCTGAATCTACACCTTCGTTTTGTATGGAATATCGGTCCCAACATTCGGAAGAGGAGAGATCGATAATTGAATTCACTAAGGAATTAGGGATTCATAGCTTGAGAAATAGATTCACTAAGGAATTAGGAATTTGTATCTCGTGTAAAGGTGAAACCACAATTTGAATTAAAATCATGAGATGAACTAGGATTGAAATCACTTGGTTTGTATGATGTTTGATCCCATGTATCCTTAGTTTAGGTTTTTATTATTTGTTCTAGTTTAGATTTAGTTTACTTGTTCTATGAGTTTATTTGTTAGCTCTTCGTTTATTTGTTTTCGTTAGTAACAATTGAGAGGATTAATTAGATTAGATTCAACATCCCTTTTCCTCAAGATCGATACCCGCATTTATCCAACTTTACTAGCAACTACCCGGTATTCGGCCGGTTAGAGGTAGTTTTGCATGGTAGTATAGGTTTATAAATTTTCTTTTGTTTTAATGATGCAAAATCTCCCCATTAAAAGTGGCGCCGTTGCCGGGGAATCGGTGTTTTGTTGAATTTGGTTGAATTAATTTCTCGATTTTGTTACGTTTTTTTTTTTCGTTTTCAATAAAAGTAGCGTTTAACAAATCGAGAGTTTTTATTTTTAACATGTTTCGATGACCGTTGGGTTAAGAATGTGCAAAAAGTTTTTTACTCGATTCGTGAAACGTGAAGTATAATCTAATCTTAACCTTGTGTGCTCTGTGCTAAAATTTATCTCATGGGTCGTTGTATGTGTGTTGATGATGATTAGTTAGGGTTTGTCGTGTTTTTTTTTTATGTTTCGTTGCAAAGTCGTTGTTTGACGAGCGTTCGTGTAAGTGAACGCCCGTCCAGTTCATAATCTGCAGGTGAACGCCCGTTTGACTTGTCGAACGAGCGTCCAGGGCTAAAAATCCAGGTGAAGGCCCGTCTGCTTTGTTGAACGCACGTCCAGGTTCAGAATTTCTCTTAACATGATTTTTAATGCTTTATTTGATATGGATACTTTAATTTGAGCTTCTGTGGCTATTTCATTTTACGTAGATGTTCTGAACTTGCAGATTCATATCTTTCCATCTACGAATCCATGTTAAATAACTGATTAATTTTTATATGCATGATTCATCTATGCAAGTTATAGTCACTGTCGGTTCTCGTATGCTATAACTGGTCTTATTGTTATTTAGTAGCTAATGTCGGTTTCCGTATGCTACATACCGCTGTGATGAATCTTTTAAGCTTTGAGACTTATGTGCTTCCTTGTTGTTTTTGTAACTCATATGGGTAGCTACTGTCGGTTTTCCGTATGCTATGTCCAGTCCATATGAGTTATATCTGTTTAGTATAACTAACTGTTGGTTTTCCATAATGCTATCACCTTTGATGAGTCTTAAGGCGCGTCTACACTGCATGTAATGAACAGCACTGTCGTTTATCGTAACCTGTCATTATTTGGTAGACGTTTATTATATATGTCGTGTTGCAAATGAGTAGGCTAGTTTTCTTTCTTTTATTTTCTTTTATTTTTGCATATCATTTAGATGCATATCATTTAGTTGCATGTCATCTAGTTGCATTGTTTTTCTATTTTCTTTTATTTTTTTCTTCTTGAGTGTAGTTAACTGTCGGTTTCCGTAATACTACCTCATTTTTTTTTAGTTTCTGCATAGGCCGTAGTCACTTTGTAGGGTTGTCCTCGAAACTCGCTTCACTGAGCCTGTCGAATTTATTTTTATTCATTTTTTTATTTTTAGGATTGCATATCATGTAGGTGCATTGTAATATATTTTCATGTAGTTGCACATAGCCCTACTATTTTGTAATGTTCCATGTATCATTATTTTTGTATGCACATGTTGGACTATATTTGTATTGTAAGCTTCAGTGGCTTATTTGACGCTTAGATGTTCTCATACTTTCCTGTGTGGTGATTTTTCCATCTAAGCCATTATATCATGTGCTTACTTTTTGTTTGAGAAATTTGTTATTCCCCGTGCCCCCTGAGATTTTGCCTTGTTTTCAAGTGTGCGGGGTGTTTGCATTAGCAATTGTGCGCTTTTAGATGAAGCCGCTTTTCCGTGGATGGTCCACGCTTCTCTTTAAACAGCATTTCGGATTTGTCGTATACCACTTCCGACTTGCCACTTTCGAACGACAATCGCCTAAGTTCTTTCTTTCTTTTTATTTACAGACAACTTGAGGACAAGTTGCAATCTAAGTGTGGGGGAGGGGATAGATGATTTATGTATCTACTTTCATTTGCTCATATTAGTTATAATTTTCTATGAAAAGTGCTTAAATTTTCAAATTTTTTGTTATATCCCGAGTAGACAAAGGCATATCTTTGCTTGAGTTTATATCATTTTTGCTATATTCTGTATATTTAGTAATTTTAGTTGTTTCACCCGACACTCTTTTTCACATGCCATAGTAAATGATGAGCTAAATGTTGAAAGCCTACCCCATTTTAGTTGGAGATTTTTGATGATTATAGCATGTTTCTTTGCTTATGTACAATTCTTGAAAAGTTTAGTAGTTTGTATTCTAGGATTAAAGTATGACATACTGTGAATATCTGTAAGTTTGAATGTGATAAGTGAAACGTGATTAAGTCTTTGCAATAGTAATAAATTGTTTACTTGAGGTGTTATGCTCAGTGGTCTGTGCTACTAGAAAATAATCTTTTCCACCGCCAAATGAAATCTCTAAGTAAACATAATTGTAATTGTGTGTGTCGGAAGCTGGTTGATGATTTGGGTGAGGTAGGGTATACCACGTATGTCCTATTCCACTATGATGACCAAAAGCTCACGACAGTTAGAAAAAGCTGCCTTATGATTGGAGTAGGTAGGGAATTAGCGGGAAATGTCCTATTCTACTATGACGGGCAATAGCTCATTCTGATGTGCGTATAAATGAGAAATAATTAAATCAACTTGCATAAGAAGTGGTATGAATTAAATGAAGGACTTAGTTATCGTCGATTTTATCCTCAGTATAAACTGAAAGATATGTTGTAGGGACTATCTTCTAAGTATGTCGGAAATATTTTAGATACTCCCTATTAATCTTTTCGGGATCTATATGTTTTGTGAAGTGCATGTTATGATTTTTGAATATTTCTAACTTAAATGGGAAACCTGGCTAGTTTTGGTTTGAATAACTTTCAAAGTGTGGATTTAGTGGAAGTTTACTATGGCTATGCACACACTCACTTGGGTGAACCTCTAAACTACTTGAATATGTTTTATATTTGCATAAGTGTTTATTTGTCTCGAGCTTGACTTTGTTTTGTTTTGCTCGGGACGAGCAAAAGATAAGTGTGGGGGAGTTGTTAAGGGTCAATTTGTAGTGTTTTATAAGGATATATTTTATATCAATATTCCCCATATATGGATGTTTTTCGTAGAATTCGAGCTTATAATCGATTAATTGAGCAAATGACGTTTTGAATAGTTAAAATGCGAAATCAAGTAAATATCGTGGTTTCATTATCTATTTTGTATGGTTTTACGTTTTGCTCGGTTTTGTCATCTTTTAGGTGCACAAATGTGGAATGGAAGAGGTCTAAATGATGTTTGATTGAAGATTAAAATGGAAAGAAAGAGATATAAGAGGATGAAGATGAAATAAAGCTTGGGAAAATCCCAAAACGACTCGTAATACGACGGGCTAATCAAAAGGCGTTTTCTCAAGAAGAAGAGTCCTTAATGAAAGTTGTAGAGTTTTCCGAGAGCTTTTTATGACATTCGGATCATAATTTTTGGAGGTCTACAACTCAAGATATGAATTTTAGAAGTTTTATTCAAATAAATATCTAATCGAACGGACGTCCGTAAGGTCACCATGTAAGCAAATGACATACATAATTATTTCACCCGCCTCTCAACTCTATTTAAACAAAGCAAAGCAGCCCCAACCCTAATGGATACATTATTCCAACCGCCAAATACATCACAAAGCAAATGCAATTCGAGGAGTTCATAGCGGTCACCCGAGCCTTGTGCTCGGGTGATCCGGGGTTAGATTAGGATGTATTTTTCTCGTTTTTTCCATCGTTGATGCTTGAAGATCAACCTTTGTATCAAACTATGTGAGTTTAATCTCTTTTTAATTTATTCAATCCTTTTTATTTTCATGATCTTTAATTTATTTTGTATTTTTCTATGATTTTGATGCTATGATGTGAATTAGATCGAGAGATCAGTTTGCTATTGATACGTTTACAACATACGGAAGTTGCGTAGACTAGATCACCATAGAAAGATAGGATCTTTAATCATTAATTATGTGACAAATTAATCGATTAATTATCTAGGTTGTTAGATTCTAAAATACGAGAGTTAACCTGAATCTACACCTTCGTTTTGTATGGAATATCGGTCTCAACATTCGGAAGAGGAGAGATCGATAATTGAATTCACTAAGGAATTAGGGATTCATAGCTTGAGAAATAGATTCACTAAGGAATTAGGAATTTGCATCTCGTGTAAAGGTGAAACCACAATTTGAATTAAAATCATGAGATGAACTAGGATTGAAATCACTTGGTTTGTATGATGTTTGATCCCATGTATCCTTAGTTTAGGTTTTTATTATTTGTTCTAGTTTAGATTTAGTTTACTTGTTCTATGAGTTTATTTGTTAGTTCTTCGTTTATTTGTTTTCGTTAGTAACAATTGAGAGGATTAATTAGATTAGATTCAACATCCCTTTTCCCGAGGATCGATACCGCATTTATCCAACTTTACTAGCAACTACCCGGTATTCGGCTGGTTAGGAGGTAGTTTTGCATGGTAGTATAGGTTTATAAATTTTCTTTTGTTTTAATGATGCAAAATCTCCCCAATAGAGTATGCGTTTGTGCATCGACTACAGAGAGTTGAATAAACTGACCATCAAGAATAAGTATCCTTTACCAAGGATTGATGATCTGTTCAGTCAGTTGCAAGGTAAGAAGGTGTTCTTTAAGATTGATCTTATGTCCGGTTATCATTAGTTGAAGATCAAAGTGTCAGATATACCTAAGACAGCCTTCAGTACGAGATATGGACATTATGAGTTTTTGGTCATGCCGTTAGGACTCACTAATGCTCCATCGAAGTTCATGGACTTGATGCGAAGAGTTTCCATGCCATATCTCGATAAGTTTGTGATAGTTTTCATAGACGATATCTTGGTATACTCTAAGGATGAGAAAGAGCATGAAGAACACCTGAGGATGGTTCTACAGACCTTAAAGGAGAACAAATTGTATGCCAAGTTTTCTAAGTATGAGTTTTGGGTTGGACCAAGTTAGTTTTCTTGGGCATATAATCTCTGGAGAAGGTATTAAGGTGGATCCAGCAAAGATAGAAGCCGTTTCTAAGTGGCCTAGACCGACATCGATGAATGAGATAAGAAGTTTCTTGGGTTTAGCTGGTACTACCGGAAGTTTGTGCAGATTTCTCTAAGATATCTACACCTCTCATAAGGCTCACTCAAAAGAACGTTAAGTATGAGTGGACCAATGAATGTGAGGAAGCTTTCCAGACTTTGAAAGAAAAGTTGACCACAAAGACTGTGTTAGCATTACTGTAAGTTTTTGGTAACTATGATGTATACACGGATGCACCGGGTCAAGGTTTGGGTTGTGTTTGATGCAATCGAAAGGTAATTGCTTATGCATCTAGGCGATTAAAGGTGCATGAGAAAATTACCCTACACACGACTTGGAGTTAGCGGCCAGCTTGTTTTTGCTCTGAAGCTTTGGAGACAGATTTGTATGGTGTCAAGGCAAGGATCTTCATGGATCATAAGAGTCTTAAGTTATTCTTTACTCAGGAGAATCTGAACATGAGACAAAGAAGATGGTTGGAGTTCGTGAAAGATTACGAATTGGACATTCAATACCATCCGGGTAAAGCGAATGTTGTAGCTGATGCACTTAGCCGGAGGGCGGTTAATGCTATCACTACCTTGCAAGAAGTTGTGGATCAGTTGGATAGGATGCAGATTCAAGTGATTGAAAGGAAGGGTGAAGATCGGAATTTGGCAGCATTGATGGCAAGGTCAGATTTGCTAAATGAGATTCGGGCTAAGCAAGATAAAGACCCGGTGTTGATTGATTTGAAGCGAGTAGCTCGAGAGAAACCTACAGTGGGTTATCAGTTGGATAAGATTGGTCATCTTTGGTACGGAGACCATTTGTGTGTGCCCGATGTGGATGGCCTAAGAGAGAAGTTTATGGATGAAGCTCATAAGATTGCTTTTGTGGTACATCCGGGAGCCACTAAGATGTATAGAGATCTCAAGGAAAGATATTGGTGGCCTGGTATGAAGTTAGGGATCGCAGAGTTTGTGGCAAGATATGATACATGACAGAGAGTGAACGCAGAACACAGGAGGCTAGGAAGTTTTTTGAAACCTTTGGAGGTACCGGAATGGAAATGGGAGAATATCACGATGGATTTCATCACCGGTTTGCCTAAGACGAAGGGCGGTCATGAAATGATTTGGGTGATTGTGGATAGACTTACAAAATCAGCCCATTTCTTGCCATGTAAAGTGGACATGCCTATAAAGAAGTTCACTACTATGTATATCGACAATATAGTGAAGCTTCATGGTGTGCCTTTATCTATTGTATCCGGCGTGTGATAGTAGATTTATCGATCCGCTTCGGAAGGTTTCTGAAAAGCTTTTGGGATGAAGATTGATTTAAGTCAAACGTTTCATCCACGCAGGATGGATGGGCGTCGGAGAGAACAATTCGCACTCTCGAGGATATGCTTAGAGCTTGTGTTTTGGATGCCGGAGGATCATGGATAGATTACCTCAATTTGGCTGAGTTTGCTTACAACAATAGTTACCATGCTAGTTTGGGAATGCCACCTTTTGAGGCCTTGTATGGTAGGAAGTGTAGAACTCCACTTTACTGGGATGAAGTGGGAGAGAGACATATCACGGGGCGGAGATGGTTCGTGAAGCCACGGAGAAGATCGAGGTGATAAGGAAGAATCAAAGCCGCCAAGATCGTCAAAGAGTTGGGCCGACGTTAGAAGAAGACCGCTAGAGTTTGAGGTCGGGGATAGAGTTTACCTTCGAGCGTCTCCAATGAAGGGTGTCAAGAGGTTCGGACAAAAAGGAACGCTAAATCCAAGGTATGTAGGACCTTTTGATGTCATCGAAAGAGTTGGGAAGTTGGCTTATAGACTTCGGTTACCAGAGTCGATGTCTAGAGTCCACAATGTTTTCCTTGTATCGATGCTTCGGAAGTGTCTATCTAAAGTGGACGTGGAATCTGAGATTGATCCGGAAGTTTTGCAAGATAATCTTTCATACGTGGAGAAGCCGATAAAGATTCTGGATAGAAAAGAGAAGATGATAAAGAGGCGAGTGATCCCGTTAGTGTTAGTGCAATGGAGCAATCATGCACCGATGGAAACCACTTGGGAAGTTGAAGCGGACATGTTCAACGAGTTCCCAGAGATCCCTCATCTACCAGGTACGATCTAGTTTCGAGGACGAAACTCCTCTTAAGGGGGGAGGAATGTAATATCCCGTTTTTTCTAAAAGGGCATCCTTGTCTTTTCACGAAAAATCTGAATATTTGGTTTTTATTTTTAAAGGATTAAAAGAAAAAGGGAAAAGAAAAGGAAAATGATTAATTGGGTTTAATTAATAAGGAATAATTAGATTTAATTGGGATTATAAAAGGAAAACTAATCCTAAATTAACCTAGTTGTTGTTTTACGTAAAAATCATCAAGAGAGGCGCAAGTTTTGGAGAAAAAAGAGAGAAGGCTTTCGAATCTCGAAGCTAATCCGTTGCCCTTTTCAACAGACATCTCAAGAGAGAAAGGATCACCGCGAGATGAGGATCGTTTTGATATCAACAATCCTTAAGTCCGTTAACGTAACTTTTTCCCTCATCATTCTTATTATTAGGGTTTATTCATCATCGTGTTAGGCTGCATTTTTCTGAGTTGAAACATCGTAGTGATCGTCTTTGGATTGATCGCTTATAAGTTTGGAGTTAAAGGTTTAAACTTTTTCAAAAAGGCTTTGGTAGCGTGGATCGTAGTAGCTCGCAAATTAAGGTAACGTGGTGTTCTTATCGTATGACTAAGGTGTCGTAAAGATGTAGAGCAATTTGTATGTTTATTTTTGTGGTTTTGAATCTGTTTTGGTTTGAGTTGGGTTGGAATTGGGATGGAAATCGCGTTTTGACATTCTGCATTTTCCGGTAATTTCTAGCGGGGCGCCTGGCTGGGTAGCGGCAAATGCTTTTGACGGCGTTTGGGGTATCTCGGACGGGCGTTTGAGGTCCGGCTTTTGATTCGAGATGTGGCTGAATTTTACGGACGGGCGTCTGGGGGTTGGTGGACGCACGTCCAAATCAGACGGGCGTTCACATACGGGTCGACGGGCGTCGACCTACTTAATCTGCTTTTATTTGCTTTTCGTGTCTGCTTGGTTTCAGGCTTCATAATCATGTTTTTACTGCTTAACCTTATGTGACAAAGCCTTGAATTAGCTTTCGATGCGTTTAGTTTCAGCACCATATGGATTCCCTAACAAGATGAAGTGTGGGACCGTCGAAAGCTTTTGATTTGCCTTGTGCTTCGATAAGCTAGAGTTTATCGATGTCTGTGTAAGTGCTAGGTTTTGTTAGAGTCTAGTGGTCTTAAGAAGAGGGAGTAGACTGATAGGTGAGCCTTTTATGTGAATCAACTTAGGTGGATAGTTAAACATCTAATCAAACGTATGTGCTAGATTAATAATCTTAAACATCATGCAATGCTTGGTAAGGCATAGTACAATATCGCGATGTGTTCTCGACGACCGAAAAAGTAGATCGCACTCCACGCCGGTCAATCGATTGGCTAGATAAAGCGTCCTGGTACATTCTTCCGGTTATCACACCATCGGACTCGAGATATTCCCGGGCTACTAGAGCGTGTCTCTAAGTAGGTTGCACCCAGTTGTCCTAGTACATCCTATTACTAGGCGTAGTGCCCTTGTTATTCATGATGTAACAAACTTGAGCTAAGCCAGATACCTTTGGAACCTTATGTTATGCTATGAACATAATATGATAGTTAGCTAGGGTTAATAAAAGAATGAATTAATAAAAGACGGCGTTGCTTTTATTTCTTTATGAGATTGACGTTGTACGATCTTCTACGTGTTACTAAGTACTTATGTACTTACCCCGTTACTTTCTGTTTGTCTTTCTCCTTCCCCAAAGAAGATGAACAGGTTGCTAATTTTGATGAGTTCTTTGATGAGGACGCGTGAGATGGAGCTCTTGAAGACTTAGTTCTTTTAGTTTGATTCTTTCAATAATGTTGTTGATTTAGTTTCAAACAATGTTGTCTTTCTTTTGGAATAGTTCCGTTTGAATTTTTTTGGATTTGATGTTGGATGTTTTAGTTCTCTTTATTGGATTTAGTTCTACAGCATTGAAAACCGTGTGTTCGATCTTTTGTTTTCCTGAGTCGTTCTATCTTCCACGTCGTTTTAGTTCTGATGTATGACGTAAGGCTCATATATGTTATTGAATTTATTTGATAATATTTGTGCCGAGCGCTCTTTCCGGATAAGGACTCGGTGTCCGGGAACGGGGCGTTACAAAATTCACAAAGAAATCTAGTGAAAAGAAGAAGGAGGAATCCAAGAAAGACAATGATTACTTGTGCTTTCAATGCAAGAAACCAGGACATTTCAAACCTGACTGTCCTAAACTAAAAAAGAAGAAGGAACCTGATTATCTTTGCTTCAACTGCAAGAAGCCTGGACATTTCAGACCTGATTGTCCAGACCTACTGAAGAGCAAAAGTCAGCAAAGAAGATCTGGCAAGAAAGCTATGGTTATTGAAGATGATTCAGGATATGAAGTTGAATCAGAAAAAGGAAATGAAATCTGATGATACTGCACTTGTTGCTGATATGGATGATTATGCTTTAATGGAAAACATGGATGAAACATAGGAGGTATACAATTCTGTATCTATAAACACTCCTGCTGAAAGTGATTGTGAGTCAACTTGTGGTTCAAATCCTAAAAATTCTGACAATGAAGAAACTTTGGATGCCATCCTTAATCAACTGAGGATAATACAATCTGGTTATGAGATTGTGAAGGCTGAAAAAGAAGCTCTTCAAGCATAATTTGAAAGGTTAAAAGCTGAATTAAGAATTCTCAAGGGAAAGGAAAAAGAGTTTGGACAAAATCAACATAAGTCTGCTGTACATTCAGTAGCTGCTGAATCTCCTGAACAATCATGTTCCTCCACTGCATTCAAATCTGGAAAGACTTATGGTGATAGAACAAGTCGTGGATTTGGAACTCAACAATCTAATAAGAGTGGATCCAAAGAAGGTTATCAACCTAGCACCGTAATGGGTCCTAAGTTTGTGCTCGCACAAGATCCAACTCCCAAAAGGTTGTTTGAAGCGGTGAAGCCTCACCGATAAGACTTCAAGGAAGCAAAATCAGAAGTCAAAAAGGTCAACAGTACCTAAAAAAAAATCCAAAAGTAGGACTGATGTACCTTCTAGCAGACCTGCTACCAAGTCTGCTAGACCACAAAAGGGCAAAAATCAGAAATATTCCAAGGATAAGAATCCTAAACCTAAAAATGTCGATACTTATCTCAGGGGGAAAGGTAGATTGTTCCCTGCTGATGAAGATTGGAATACTCCTGCCCCTACTGCTAGAAACAAAAGGTATAACCATACTGCTAGGGTAAAACCTCGAGAATGGACTCAAGAGACTCAATGGAGAGGACTTATACAAGACCTCAAAGAAGGACCTCAAGACTCCATATTACAGTGGTCGCTCCTAACAGACAAAGAAACCAATGGTTATGCTAGTACTTCTAACAATAGAAATCACTCCAAACAGCATTACATACCAAAAGGTCAGAAAGCATATGTGAGTCCTACACAACAAAATGTTAGACCTTATGGATGTGTAGAATACATGTATGAACAAAAGTATAATACTTTTCAAAGAAGACCTTATGGAAATTTGTCATGGGTCATGTTTACCACTGACCACTATGGACCCAAACAGTTTTGGGTACCTAAAATACATTAACTTTGTTTTGTAGGGTGTCTAGTACGTTGACAATTGATGTTCCAGACATTTGACAAAGAATAAGCACTGTTTGATGAACTATGTGGCAAAGGATGGTCCAAGAGTGCATTTTGGCAACAAGAACACACCAGGATACACAAGAGGATATGGTACACTCGGTGAGAAATGGATTAACTATCGTGAATGTTGCATTTGTGGAAGGATCGGACTACAACCTCACCGAGCAATCGGGCGCTTTTGTGACATGGGTTACAAGGTCACTTTTGACAAAGGCACCTGTATTGTCATTAGTGAAAGAGGTGATCAAGTTGTGTTGGCTTGAAGAAGACAACAAAACATCTATTTTGTGGATTGGTCTACTGCTGTTCCAGAGACATGCCTGGTTGTGCATACTAAGTCAGAACTGAATTGGTTATGGCATAAGAAATTAAATCATCTAAACTTTGATGATATCAATCAGTTGGTGAAAATAAACTGGTGATTGGCTTACCTGAGATCACATTCAAAAAGGATGCTATTTGTGATGCTTGTCAGCAAGGTAAACAAACAAAATCAAGCTTCAAGTCTAAGACTACGCAATCAACAAAAAGAGTTTTGGAGCTGATGCGCTTGGATTTATTTGGACAAGTAACACCAACTAGTGTAACATGAAAGAAGTACACTCTAGTAGTTGTGGATGATTATTCAAGATACACCTGGGTAGTATTCATGAACAAGAAAAGTGAAACACTTCAAAAGATGCGTGAACTTTTGAAGAGACTGCAAAATGAGAAAAGTTTGACAGTAGTGAAGATTACATCAGACAAGGGTACTGAATTTCTCAATAAAGTCATAAGAGAATGATGACGGTTAAAATGTACCTATTTATGTCATCAATTCTAACCTTAAATCGGAGTTAATTATATATATTTCATATTAAATCACTTGTTAATATTTATTATATAATGTTAAGTGATTATTAATATGATTTATGGTATTTAGCTGTTTTTATTATTAAAGACCAATTTATTGTGCGATAAATACTGATTTTGCAGATTGTGATAAATAGAGAGGATTAATGTCATTCAATCAGTGGATCTCAAGATAATAAGGAAGAAAATCGGAGCATTAATCAAGAGACAAATCAGATCAGCATAGAAGAGTGCAGTGGGGAACAAGTTAACAAGAAAACGTGTTAAACACGTTCTGAGAGAGGCTCGGTCGACCGAGCCACTTCATTCGGTCGACCGAGGCATGTGGTTCGGCTACCCGAAGCTATCCAGACCTAAAAACGAGTGCATATCTTCTAGATCCATCCTATGTAGGCAAAATCCTCTATATAGGCAGCAGCTACGAAATTGAGGACACACACCATTACAACACAAGACAATTTGAGTTTTTAAGTTTTAGTTTTATTTTCTTTATGTTCGTACATTGTGGATTCATCGGATTCTCAGGTTGGGGAGTGCATTAAAGAGTGGGATTCACTCTCGTCTTCGAGGGTATGACTATTCAATTTTGCAATCTTTATTCGTAGGTCTGATATATTTTATTATGGAGTAGTTTTTCTTGTATTGATTGTGTGATGTAGATTAATTTACGAACCCATGTGTTTAGGTTAAAAACGTTAAGAAGTAATCATGATTTGTACCAACACAGAACTGTGTTCGGTCGACCGAGACATGTCATTCGGTCGCCCGAGTGCTGTCGTTCGGTTGACCGAGCGTGGTGATGTGTAGGGCAATATTATGATCGGCTTCGACTACGTTAGATTCTCTGCTTTGGAATTAAAACGAGTAATTAAACCTGATCAACTTAATTATTTGTCATCATAATTTAACATGAAACCTAAAAAGTGATTGTTACTTAGGATATAGATTGAATCGGCATCTAAGAAGTACGCCTTACCCGAGGAATGTTGCTTAGATGAGGTTACGGTTAATACCGGCATCCCTAGTTTCATAATTGTGTCGGTTATATGAGATGGAGGCATTAAAAAGCGAAGTCACGTAATGGAGGCACGATGATTTAGATGGCCTAATCGGAGCTAAATCTACCTTGGGGATGACTCCGTAGTCATAATAATTAATCTTTAACGCTTTGTTTTATCTCGTTATCATCCTAATTCACATGGGGAGTTATAATCTACTAGCGTAATCAATATCGCTTTGTTTAGATAATATCCACAGTATTATCCGTGTTTTAGTAGTCTTCGTTTGTCTTTGTGGTATTCTCGTGTCTTGTGGTTGTCACTATTTTATTTATCAAGGTTTAGTTGGTCGTAGACCGCCTTTTCAATTTAGTTCTAATAGGATAAAGTTGTGTTTTGTTTGTCTTTGAGTCTTTGTGGGATCGACCTCGACTCTATCTAGCCATACTACAATTGAACCTAGTTCTCTTGCTAGTGTGTTAGTAGGCATCGAGTTAATAATTTAACTTGACCTCAATCAAGTTTTTGGCGCCGTTGCCGGGGACTCGAGTGATTAAATTAAAATACAGCTTAGTTTGTTAGAACTGGATTCGTGAATATTCTGTGAATAAGAGTCTGTATATTAAACAGTGTCGTAATAAAAAATAAAAAAATAAAAAAATAAAAAAAGTTCGGTCGACCGAACCACAGTTCTCGGTCGACCGAGAGTTAGTTTTTCTGTTTCTGTCCTGTATTAGTTTTATAATATTCTGCTTCTGTTTTATTTATGTTTTCTTTTCTCAAACTTATTTCGAGTCTGTTCTAGTTTTATTTAGTTAGTTAAAGGCCTAGCCTTTACTAGTGATTAATTGTTTTATTGTTGTTTATTATTTTATAGTACGCTACTCGGAAATCGAAGGAACCGCTTGAGCCTTATAATCCTGAAATAGAAATTTGCGAGAAGGAATAGGAAGTTAGCTAGGAACCAAGCAAGCAAGGAGAAGAGGATCCAAATCTTGAGGAAAGCGAGCACGAATTGGAAGAAGGACATACAACCGATCATTCTGAGCATTCTGAATCTGAAACAGAAATTGAAGGCAATCCGGTCAATCCAAACCAGGTACTTAATCCTGAAGCTGTTAATAATGCCAATAATGTGAATGCAAATGCTAATAATGGGAACCAAGCCCTAGCTCAAGGAGCAAGGCGTACTTTGCAAAGTTATGCAATGCCCACTATTGAACAATTCATTCCCGCTATCGTAGCACCGCAAGATGCTGCGGAAGTCTATCATCCTAGGCCTAACGTAATTCAAATGGTGACCAACTATTCCACCTTTCATGGAGTCCAGAATGAGGATCCTGGTGTTCACGTGACGAACTTCTTGGAGATCGTTAGCACAGTGAAACCAGAATTAATCCCACGAGGTAACATTCGTCTTAATCTTTTCCTTTCACTTTGAAAGATAAAGCTAAGCAATGGCTTCTCTCTTTTAGAGGTGGATCTATCACTACTTGGGAACAATTGTTGCGAGAAATTCATGAATAAATACTTCCCTTTAGGAAAAACTTTTAAGTTACGCCAAGACATCCTAGGATTTAAGCAACAACCTGGGAGAGTTTTGATCAAGCTTGGGAGCGTTTTCAAGGAAGCTATGGGAAGTGTCCTCATCATGACATCTCTCTTTGGCTTTTAATGCAAACTTTTACCATGGGTTGAGAGAGACGGAGAAAATTATAGTAGACGCCTCCAAAGAATGGAGCGTTTGTTCTTTATCTCCCGAGGAGGCACAAGGGAAGATGGAACAAATAGCGATGAATAGTCAATGGGGAGGCAATGACATAGCTACTGTGAAGATGGCTGCTGACATATTCGAGGATAGCACATCTACCAAAATTTTAGAACAACTTTCTGTTATCAACAATAAGGTAGATGGGATGCAAGAAAGGATGGCAAAAGTAGAGAAAGGGGCTGGAATCGAGGTAACACCTCAAAGTGAGAATGCTGGTACTGAAGAAGCCAATTATATCGGGGGAGGATATAGGCCTAATCATAACCATCCTGGATTTCGATATAGTGACCCTAATGCAGGAGAAAGGCCTAAACCGCCTACTACTTATGTACCACAGCAAACTAAAACTTTTGGTTGGGAAGCTGCAATAGAAAAACTGAGTAATGTCGTCACTGACAATATGGGACAACTTTCAAAATCTATGGCGGATTTAGCCACTAACTTTAGCCAGTATTGTCAGAAGACCGATGCTAAGGTGACTAACCAAGAAGCTCTAGTCCAAAATCTCACTCATCAAATAGGACAACTAGCTGAGCAAGTCTCAACTAGACCTCCTGGAGGGTTACCAAGCAACACTGAGAAGAACCCTAAGGATATGAATGCGATCATGACAAGAAGTGGAAAGGAGGTAACTCCACCATCCTTGCAAGAGAAAGATAAAGTCACAAAGAATAAGGATGGTGAGCCAAGCAATGAGACTAATACTTATGAGACGTTGCCTGAGCAAAGAACGTATAAAGAACCTGCTGGCCCTAGAGTTGAACTTTATGATAACAAGTATCCAATTTTCACTGATGTCGATCCTTCAACTCTACCTTATCCTCCACCAAAGCCGAAACCTAAGTTTGATAATAAGAGATATAAGAAATTCGTGGATATATTCAGTAAGTTACAAATCAATATACCCCTAGTTGAAGCACTAGCTGAAATGCCTGAGTACACCAAGTTTTTAAAAGACGCCGTCTCAACTAAAAGGAAACTTCTAGATTTAGAGACCATATGCCTTAATGAGGAGTGCTCACCATTCTTCAACATAAGTTACCCCAAAATGCAAAGATCCGGGAAGCTTTCTCATTCCTCGCACCATAGGTAACGTATGTCTAAACAAAGCTTTGTGTGATCTAGAGCAAGCGTGAATCGATGCCACTATCTATTTTTCGAAGCTAGGCATGAAAGATCTTAAGAAGTCCTCAATCACATTGCAATTAGTGAACCGCTCACAAGGAACCGTGTGGAGTGGTTGAGGATGTGCTAGTAAGAGTTGAAAAGTTTGAATTCCCTATCAACTTTGTGGTCTTGGATATGGAAGCTAACTACGAGGTGACCTTGATATTAGGAAGACCTTTCATGGCCACCAGTCGAACGCTAATTGATGTTTACAAAGGGGAATTAGTATTAAGAGTGAACGAAGAGAGAGTTGCATTCAATGTTTTCGACACCATGAAACAACCTGATGATGGAGAGGATGCATGTTTCATGTTGGATTCCATTGATAGGATCGTTCAAGAATTTCAACAACATGAAAGTATCAAGGATTTCTTGGATCTTTGTCTTGGAAGAAGAAGATGAAGTCAAGTACGTAAGTAGTGAGGAGGAGAAGATGATATGGCCAGGATGTAGTAGAGGACCCCTAGGCCTCAGAAGAAGTAAGTCTTTGCGGAGATTGAAAGATTCTATCATAGACCAACGTGGCATAAGTACTTGAACTCAAACTCACTGGTCAAAAGTTGAAAACCTCTTTGAAAGAACCTCCCACAAATTTGACTCTAAAACCTCTTCCTGCAAATTTGAAGTATGTATTTCTTCAAGATGAGACCTTGCCACTAATTATATCTTCATCCTTGACGGACTTACAAGAGGAGAAACTAATGAGAGTTTTGAGAGAGTACCGCGGAGCATTTGGATGGACCATAGTTGATGTTAAGGGCATTAGTCCTAGCGTATGTATGCACAAAATCTCCGTGGACCCTGAGAAGAAAGTGGTTGCACAACCTCAGAGGTGTCTAACCCCACAATTAAAGGAAGTGGTTAGGGATGAGGTTATGAAAATGCTAGAAATGGGAATTATATTTCCAATTGCTGATAGCGAATGGGTAAGCCCTATCCACGTAGTTCCCAAGAAGGGAGGATTAACGGTGCAAGCCAATGAGTTGAATGAGCTAATTCCTATGAGGCTAATCACCGGTCATTGAGTATGCATAGACTTTAGGAAACTAAATGATGCGACTCGTAAGGACCACTTTCCTCTTCCCTTCATCGATCAAATGCTTGAGAGACAGAGCGGGCATGCTTTCTACTGTTTTCTTGACGGGTATTCGGGATACTATCAAATCCACATCTCGCCCGAAGATCGTGAGAAAACAACATTTACATGCCCATATGGGACATTTGCGTATAATCGAATGCCATTTGGATTGTGTAACGCCCCCACGACATTTCAACGATGTATGATGTCATTATTTGCAGATATGGTGGAAGATTTCTTGGAAATCTTTATGGATGATTTCTCCGTGTTTGAGACGATTTTATTCATGTCTCGCACATCTAGCACGAGTGTTGAAGAGATGTGAGAGACGAATCTTGTGCTTAATGGGAGAAGTGTCATTTGATGGTTACGGAAGGTATAGTACTAGGCCACCGCATATCAAAGAACGGAATAGAGGTGGATAGAGCCAAAGTTGAGGTGATCGAGAAATTACCTCCACCTACCAATCTTAAAACTTTGCGAGGTTTTTTAGGCCACGCCGCCTTTTATCGTAGGTTTATTAAGGACCTTTCCCTAATCTCTAGACCTCTAACTGAATTGTTGGCCAAGGATGTGCCATTTGTGTTCTCTAATGAGTGCATAAAAGCTTTCAACGAAATAAAAAGTAGATCGACATCGCACCCGCTCGTCGCACCGGATTGGGATCTTCCGTTTGAACTGATGTGTGATGCTAGTGATACTGCTGTCGGCGCCGCTTTGGGTCAAAGAAAGGATAAGATCTTTAGGCCTATTTATTATGCGAGCCGGACTTTGAATGCTGCCCAAAGAAATTACGCCACAACGGAGAAAGAGCTTTTGGCCGTTATCTTTGCTTTTGACAAGTTTAGATCTTACTTGGTGGGATCTAAAGTCACTGTGTGGACTGACCATGCGGCTCTTAAGTATCTCCTAGCAAAGCAAGATTCAAAGCCTAGATTGTTGAGATGGATTCTACTGCTGCAAGAATTTGATGTAGAGATCCGAGACAAGAAAGGAAGTGAGAATGTAGTGGCCGATCATCCGTCAGCGCTTACAATTAGAGGATGGTGAGGAATTACCCGAGATATGAGAATCTTTCCGATGAACAACTTTTCTCCATCACCACCCTCGGGGACATGATGATTGTGTTGCGCTTTCTTCGTGAATAGAGGTTGTGAAGGAGAAGAAACAACCATGGTTTAGTTTGTTCGTTAATTATCTATCCGCAAAGTACCTACCACCAAATCTCACTGTCCAAGAAAGAAAAAATTCTTTAAAGATCTTAGACACTATTATTGGGATGAGCCTTATTTGTTTAAGCTAGGATCCGATAATGTTTTTCGAAGGTGTGTACCCGAGGAAGAGTATAATGATATCCTGAAGCATTGTCATTCTTATGAAGTTGGAGGACACTACGGGGGAGATAAAACTGCAGCCAAGGTCCTCCAATGTGGTTTTTATTGGCCGACGTTGTTTAAGGATGCACACCAATATGCAAAAGCATGTCATGCTTGTCAAATGACAGGAAATATTTCACGGAGGAATGAGATGCCACTTAAGAGCATCCTAGAGGTAGAACACTTTGACGTATGGGGAATAGATTTCGTTGGACCCTTCACTTCATCACTATCTAACCGCTACATCTTAGTTGTTGTTGATTATGTTTCCAAATGGGTTGAGGCCATTGCTTCCCCTACTAACAATGCTAAGTTTGTAGTTAGATTCTTGAAAAAGAATATTTTTACAAGGTTTGGGACGCCTAGGGCGATTATAAGCGACAATGGTAGTCATTTTTGTAATAAACCTTTTGAAAGGCTGATGATCAAGTATGGGGTTCGACATAAGCTAGCAACCGCATATCACCCCCAGACTAGTGGACAAGTAGAAGTCACCAATCGAGAGATAAAGCGTATCCTGGAGAAAACTGTCAATACAACTAGGAAGGATTGGTCGTTACGTTTAGACGACGCTTTATGGGCTTATAGGACTGCATATAAAACCTCGATTGGAATGTCACCGTATAGGATTGTTTTTGGAAAGGCATGTCATCTACCTATGGAGCTTGAGCACCGGGCCATGTGGGCAACAAGGATGTTAAATTTTGATGAGACATTGGCCGGTGAGAAGAGGATGTTAGAATTAACTCGCCTGGAGGAGTTTCGTTTAGAGGCATACGAGAATGCCAAGATTTTCAAGGAGCGCATGAAGAAATTCCATGACAAAAAGATTCTGGAAAGGACCTTTCAAGAGGGTGATCTAGTTCTCTTGTACAATTCGCGCTTAAGATTATTCCCGGGTAAGCTAAAATCAAGATGGCACGGCCCATTTCGAGTACAACAAGTCTTTCCTTCTGGAGCGGTGGAGCTATTCAATTTCAAAGACGAGTCCAGATTTGTGGTCAATGGACATCGTGTGAAGTATTATCAAGGGCTTCCGCCTGGTGCTGAGAAGGAGGTTTTGTACCTCGATGACCCTGTTTACGAATAAACCATCTTGAATTGAGTCGAGCTAGCGACTATAAATTTAGAACTATTTCCGTATAACTATCTTTTTCATTTTTTAATAAAGTAGCATGCGCCTATCACGGTTTTTTTCATCTCGCCATGTTCCGAGTCTGTGTTCGGAATAAACGAGGTTTTTTCCTTGATAGCCGTCATGTGAGTTGTTTATTTAGGTTTAAATCCCTTTTGGTCTTGTCCATGGCAGTATAAAGTAAAGTGGCTTTAACTGTTTTTAGATATTTATATCTAATTACTGCCACATTATTTTATAACTTCCATAGGCATGCTAGTTGACGATTTCGTGGAGTTTGTTTGCTTATACAGGATGTGTCTGTCTCTCCACGACGTGCTGATGTTTACTCCGATATTGTTCCTTTACTTGGGGACCGTTTCCAGAGCTAAGTCTTTCTTTTTGAACTCTCATTTATTTTTGTCATTGAGGACAATGCCATGTTTAAGTGGGGGGCAAGGGACCTAGCTATATGTTGAAAAACGGAATATTGAGACAATATTGGGCCAAATTTAACAAAAAATTTTATGGATAAATGCCAAGTTGTTTAACTCTACCCTTAAACGTGTGAAGTTCTTATACTTAGAATTGATAGGAAAGGAACCAAGTTGCGTAAGTACGTGGTCATATTATACTTTTGCGATAAATTGTTAGTAAACTTAAGGATATTCATGCCAAGAATTGCAAGTAGTTAGGCATTGTTCAACTACTCAACATGTGAATCGCTTAGTACCGCATGCGTAATAATTGAAAGAAATATTTGTACATTGCGTAGATAATTGGTTATGAGGACCTAATGTCGATATTTGTCGACTGATGTATTCTGATCTTCTCGCCAACAAAAGCGGAGTAATAAGCTTGAGACGTACCTGTGTTTGATAATATTAAAACACTGGGCTTGTAGTAAGTTACCAAAGTAGCCCCGCGCTTGTGGTAATATTCGATGCTATGTTTAATCTAAGATAGGGGGATACTCTATGAAAGTTTTCTTCCTTGAGATTAGTAGCATTCGAAAAATATGCAAAATTGAAAATTTTAAATTTATTAGAGGCTTTGAGTAGTACTCGGTCTCCAAGTCCAAAATCCCTATAGATACGCTCTTGCTTATTGTTCTAGTGCTTTAACCATTGCGAGGCATAAGAAGTATGAATGCTGATGTTGGTAAATTTTGATATGAAGTCTGCATAAACTCTAATCTTGCTAAATTTATATAAAACCAATGCACATGCACACAATCACTTCGATTCATAGCGAGTAGTGAATAATGTTTGTCTTATGAGCATGACTGGTATGAGTTGACTCGAGTTTCTTGTGTAAGTATGAGTTGACCAAGAAAAATGTGTCTTGGGAAATGACTTATTAATGCTTTGTTCGGGACGAAGCAAAGTTTAAGTGGGGGCATTTTGATGACGGTTAAAATGTACCTATTTATGTCATCAATTCTAACCTTAAATCGGAGTTAATTATATATATTTCATATTAAATCACTTGTTAATATTTATTATTTAATGTTAAGTGATTATTAATATGATTTATGGTATTTAGCTGTTTTTATTATTAAAGACCAATTTATTGTGCGATAAATACTGATTTTGCAGATTGTGATAAATCGAGAGGATTAATGTCATTCAATCAGTGGATCTCAAGATAATAAGGAAGAAAATCAGAGCATTAATCAAGAGACAAATCAGATCAGCATAGAAGAGGCGTGGGGAACAAGTTAACAAGAAAACGCGTTAAACACGTGCTGAGAGAGGCTCGGTCGACCGAGCCACTTCATTCGGTCGACCGAGGCATGTGGTTCGGCTACCCGAAGCTATCCAGACCTAAAAACGCGTGCATATCTTCTAGATCCATCCTATGTCGGAAAAATCCTCTATATAGGCAGCAGCTACGAAATTGAGGACACACACCATTACAACATAAGACAATTTGAGTTTTTAAGTTTTAGTTTTCTTTTCTTTATGTTCGTACATTGTGGATTCATCGGATTCTCCGGTTGGGGAGTGCATTAAAGAGTGGGAGTCACTCTCGTCTTCGAGGGTATGACTATTCAATTTTGCAATCTTTATTCGTAGGTCTGATATATTTTATTATGGAGTAGTTTTTCTTGTATTGATTGCGTGATGTAGATTAATTTACGAACCCATGTGTTTAGGTTAAAAACGTTAAGAAGTAATCATGATTTGTACCAACACAGAACTGTGTTCGGTCGACCGAGACATGTCATTCGGTCGCCCGAGTGCTGTCGTTCGGTTGACCGAGCGTAGTGATGTGTAGGGCAATATTATGATCGGCTTCGACTACGTCAGATTCTCTGCTTTGGAATTAAAATGAGTAATTAAACCTGATCAACTTAATTATTTGTCATCATAATTTAACATGAAACCTAAAAAGTGATTATTACTTTGCATATAGATTGAATCGGCATCTAAGAAGTACGCCTTACCCGAGGAATGTTGCTTAGATGAGGTTACGGTTTATACCGGCATCCCTAGTTTCGTAATTATGTCAGAAGTTATATGAGATGGAGGCATTAAAAAGCGAAGTCACGTAATGGAGGCACGATGATTTAGATGGCCTAATCGGAGCTAAATCTACCTTAGGGGATGACTCCCGTAGTCATAATAATTAATCTTTAACGTTTGTTTATCTCGTTATCATCCTAATTCACATGGGGGAGTTATAATCTACTAGCGTAATCAATACTGTTTGTTTATATAATATCCACAGTATTATCCGTGTTTTAGTAGTCTTTCGTTTGTCTTTGTGGTATTCTGTCTTGTGGTTGTCACTATTTTATTTATCATGCGTTTAGTTGGTCGTAGACCGCCTTTTCAATTTAGTTCTAATAGGATAAAGTTGTGTTTTGTTTGTGCCGAGTCTTTGTGGGATCGACCTCGACTCTATCTAGCCATACTACAATTGAACCTAGTTCTCTTGCTAGTGTGTTAGTAGGCATCGAGTTAATAATTTAACTTGACCTCAATCAGAGAATACTGTGAACAGAATGGTGTGCTGCATCAACTAGCTGCTGCTAGTACACCTCAGTGAAATGGGGTTGCTGGGAGAAGAAACACGACTTTGAAAGAAGCAGGAAGGACTATGATTTGTGAAGCATTGTTACCTGAAAGATATTGGGCTGAAGCAATTAACACAGCATGCTATACACAAAATAGGACCTCAGTGAACAAAAAGCTGCTGAATACACCTTATGAGATTTGGAATGGAAGGAAAGCTAATATATCCTATTTCCATCCCTTTGGAAGCAAATGTTTTATATTAAATCATAAGGAGCAAGTGAAGACATTCCAACCAAAATCAGATGAAGGAATCTTCTTGGGATATTCTTACATCGAAGAAGGCATTCAGTCTTGAATAAAGAACAACTGAAACATGAAGAATCAATACATGTTGTATTTGATGAACCTAAGTTCACTAGAATGGAAGATGAAGCTTCAGAACCTGCTGAGAATCAACAAGTCAATGATCCAGAATGTGTTGATGTTTTGGAAAGGGTAAATGACTTCAAGATTTCTGACTCTGCCCCTGCTGAACACCATGCTGTTAACACTACTGATGCAACAACTGAGGCAGTTCAAGGATCTGTTGAACCCCCTGCTGAAGCAACAGTAGACCCTACTGAATATGATGTTCCTAAGAATCAATCTAACCAAAATCCATAATGGTTAAGGGATCACCCTGCTGAGCAAGTTATTGGAAATATACAACAAGGTGTGAGGACTAGAAGACAATTAGAAGCAATGTTTACTTGTTTTCTATCTCAGATGGAACCTAAAGTTGTTGAAGAAGCTATATCTGATCCAGATTGGATAATAGCTATGCAAGAGGAATTGAATGAATTTGAAAGAAATCAAGTTTGGACACTAGTGGAAAGGCCTAATCATGCAAATATAATTGGAACAAAATGGGATACAGAAACAAATTGGATGAATCTGGTACCATTGTAAGAAATAAGGCCAGACTAGTAGCAAAAGGCTATTCTCAAGCTGAAGGAATAGATTTTGATGAGACATATGCCCTAGTTGCAAGATTGGAAGCTATAAGATTATTCTTGGCATATGTTGCTTACAAAAACTTCAAAGTATACCAGATCGATGTCAAGAGTGCATTTCTGAATGGTATTCTGGAAGAAGAGGTTTATGTTCAGCAACCTCCTGGTTTGAAGTTAAAGATCAAGAAGATAAAGTGTACAGACTCAATAAATCACTTTATGGTTTGAAACAAGCACCAAGAGCATGGTATGAGACCCTATCTCAATTCTTGGTGGACAATGGTTTTACCAAAGAAACCATTGACAAGACTCTTTTCAGAATCAATGAAGGAGACAAAGACACCTGTGTGCATTTATGTTGATGACATAATTTTTTGTTTTAAAAATGAATTGCTATGTGAAAAGTTTGCCAATCTCATGAAAATCATGTTCCAAATGAGTATGATGGGAGAGATTAACTACTTTTTAGGATTACAAGTCAAACAAATGAAAGATGGAATCTTCATTCATCAAACCAAGTATACCAAAGAGCTACTGAAGAAGTTTGGTATGGAAAACAGCACCAAAGTATCAACTCCTATGAGTACAAACATTAGATTGGATGAAGACAAAGAAGGTAGAGATGTTGATCAGACTTTATACAGATGGATGATAGGCAGTCTGATGTACCTTACTGCCAGTAAACCTGATATATCCTTTGTTGTAGGTGTTTCTGCAAGATTTCAATCTAAACCAAAGGAAAGTCATTTAGCTGCAGTCAAAAGGATTCTCAAATATCTAAAAGAGACTTTGGGAGTAGGGATATGGTATTCAAAAGATGGAAGCTTCAAATTTATATCCTACTCAGATTCTGATTATGCTGCATGCAAGATTGATAGAAAAGCACTACAGGAACCTATCAGTTGATAGGAAATAGACTGGTTTCTTGGTTTAGCAAGAAACAGAATTCTATATCAACTTCCATAGCTGAAGCTGAATATATAGCTGCTGGAAGTTGTTGTGCACAAATACTTTGGTTAAGACAACAATTAAGGGATTGTGGAATTGAAGAAAGAGAAAATCCTATAATGTGTGACAACACAAGTGCAATAGCAATCACAGAAAATCATGTTTTGCACTCAAGAACCAAACATATTGATGTGGGACATCACTTTATAAGAGATCATGTTGAAAAGAAAGATGTGGTGGTTCTTTACATCCCTACTGAAGATCAACTTGCTGATATATTCACTAAACCATTGGATAGTGAAAGATTTGCAAAATTAAGGACTGAACTTGGAATCATAAAAGTTAACTGATGTACATTAATCAGCAGTGTACTGGAATTCACCAAGGGGATTAGTCTTTGCTATGTTGGGTGAGGTCACTTAGCAGACTAGTCATTGGTATCAACAATTCCATGTACTGATTTATGTTTGGCCAATTGAGCAAATGAAGTTGCCAAGGGGATTGGTCTTTGTCCTGTTGGGTGAACTCACTTGACAGATCAGTCATTGGTATTAGACTTCATCTTGTATTATCAGTTGGACAAAACGAGAGCATTTGAAGATCAGCAGAGTAACCTTGTCAGCATACTACTGAGACATCTTTGTCAGCAGGTTGCTGATCCAAACCTACTGAAGATCAAGTCTGCTGAACTATACGTTACAAGACAGTCAAACTTAAATGAAAGTCAACAGTAATTGAATATTATTCTTATCCTTTATAACCGCAGTTACAAATATCCAACGGTTATAACTCTCATGGAATCAATTAGTTGGACACGTGGCAACATCACATTTATTCCAACTTTAATCATGGTTAATGCTACAGTGCACGTAAAACACTTTATCTGGCAGTTACCACCACTACTTTCTCTAAATATAGAGATATATACACAGAGACATTACTTACAACCTTCAGATCGATTTTCTCTGAAGATACACTGTGTGAACACAGATTTGAAACCTTTCTTCTCCATCTTTTTCATCTCTAATGGCGGACAAGGATGATATTCACATTGGAATGAGCCAAAGTGTCAGAGGATTTGTTGTTGATGCTAATAAAACTGAATTGGCTATTAACATTGGTAGAAGAATCAGAAGATAGGAAGGTTTAGAGGATGTCCTAAATCTGAGATTGGAAAGCATATCTTACACAAATGTTGTAAATTTCTGGAGGAACATTATGATAAGAGATAATAGAGAGGCATTTACTTCCACAGTTAATGGCCAAGAGATTGAAATTTCCTCAAATCTGCTGAGGGAAGTGTTTGGTTTTGGACCTGGTAAAGATGCTCCAACCAGTCCAAAAGAAATGGGGATGCCAAGATTGGAGTTTGTAGATAAAATAAAGATCAATAATGCTATAAAATCTTCACTGAGCATCAATGTGAAGCATATCTGGATGGAGTATAATCTGCTGAGTAAGATTATAGCCAACAACATTTTGGGATTCAGTGGAAGTCTTGACACTTTGTCAGGACCCAAGATTGACTTGATGATCATCATATGCAAGAGTATGAAGTTTGATTGGGCTGGATTCTTTTCCCAATATATGAAGAAAGTGATAATAGAGGAAAGAGAAGGGAGAAGAAAGTCCAAAACACTGCCTTTGGGTTTGATGGTGCAGGCCCTACTGACACATTTGGGGTTGCTGATGTTGCACCAGAAAAGATCAACAAATCCAGATATAAGAAGGAGATCAGCTATCTCATCCCTGGTTTGGATGATGATGAAAAGTTGGACACTGAAAGGACAGAGAGTGACAATGATGGAGATGATGATGATGGTGGTGAGCAGGTTAAACAAGTTGTTAAATCTGCTGCACCCAAGAAGGTTGCTGAGAAGAGAAAGGCTGCTGACACTGGAAAGATAACTGAGATGCTAAATCCTAATAAAACAAGGAAGCAATCAGTGGAGACTGCTGAGTCTACTAAGGGTCCAGTTGAAGTTGAAGTTACTGACCCTACTAATGTTGTAAAGAAGAAGTCTACTGGTGAGATCTTGAAAGAGCAACAGAAGGAAGATAAAAGAAAAAGGAAAGCTGCTAAAATTGAAGTTGAAAGACCTTCAAAAAGAATGAAAGAGATTGCTGAGAAGAAAAAGCATGGAAAGGGTAAAGTATTAAAGATTCTAGAAGAACAAAGGGAAATAGAAGAAGTGGCTGTTAAGCCTATTGCTGATGCTGGTGTTGTTGTTGAGCAGCACATTGAAGAACCACAGCACCCTACTGTGGAAACTACTAAGGTTGCAACTGAACAACAAGGTGAAGCACCACACAAACCTGCTGAACCAGAACCTGTTGTGGAATTTATTGAATCTGAGCATTTAAAAGCTGTTGAACCTACTGAAGCTTGAGAGGTTATTGTTGGGCAACTTACTAAAGAACCACAGTAGACAACTGAATCTGCATCTGGTGTGGAAATCGGTACAACTGTACAAGACCCTGCCTTTTCTGCAATAATTCAGGGGGAAGAGCAATCTGTTGCTAACCCTGCTGATGAGCATGTAAGTCAGGAGGAACCTAGTGTTGCGTAGATGGAGGTAGTAGGGACAAATTTGCAATTTGATGAGCCTACTGACCTGATGGTATCTGCTGAGGAAACACTGAATTTGCTTGTTGAGACCTTTGGAGGACAACAAGCTGAACAAACAGCTCCTAGAAAGCCATCAATGCCCTTTGAGAGGAAGGAGAAGAAAAGGAAGGAAGGGTATGTTGATCCCAAACTCAAGCTGGTTGCTGATTACTTTCAATGGAAGTTTGGCTACTATAAGAGACAAAAACCAGCTGCTGAGCCAATGACGGATTGTGAAGAATGGGCCTTTGAAAAGTTAGAAGTGGAAAATCTACTTGACTTGGTTGATACTTCTCTGCTGGAAATAAGGTTGATGGAACTCATTGAAGGAGAAAAGGGACAAAGAAGTATCTTGTTTAAAGACCTTAGGGTTGCACCAGACTGTGATGATTCATCGTCGTCTGATTCTGATGATGATCATCCTACACATCAAGGAGAAGCCAGTGGAACTGCATTGTCAACTGAACCAAGAGTAGAATAGTATACTGGTGTTGGCAAGTCTGCTGAGGGCCAGCAAACTGATCAAATGGATGAAGATCTGGAAGATCTAACTATAGATGATTTGGAGGCTCTAAACAATGATGGAATAAATTTTTGAGATAATAAGCTGGTCAGTATGTCTGATACATTCTTTGTTGTGGAAACTGATATGAATCCTGATGATTAGCAGACTGAAAATTTGGATGAGGAGATGGTAATAGCACATAGTGAGCCTGACATCAGCTCTGAGGATTCAGCTCAATATCAGGAATGGTTTGACAATCAGGACACTTTATCTAAAACTACTGATACTCTACAGAAGATTTCTGATGATAGAGGAGTGCTAAAGGAAAATTTGGCTGTTTTTCCGTTCATTTTTGTTGAAGAGAGGGTTCTAATCACTGAGGAACAAACAGTGATAGGACAAAGATTGGACTTAGTGATGGGTTTTGAGGAATCACCCACACATTCTGTTGAAGAGGTGGTTCAGGTTGCTGAGGATCAACCATCACCTGAACAAAGGTTGGAACTGGAGGTACGGGTTGCTGAGGATCAAACAACACTTGGACAAAGGTTGGAACTTACAATGGGTTTGGAGGAAACCCCAGTACAAGTTGAAGAAATTGTTATAGCACAGATTGTTGAAACACCTGTGAGTACAGTGCAGGCTACTGAAGTAGAGCCTACTGGAGTAAAGGCTACTGATGGAAAGGATAGTCAGCAAACTGCTGTTAATGAAGATGAACAGTTGCTGGACTGTGATTTCAGTGATGAGGAGTTTCAAGTGCCTGAGGAAGAAATAATTGCTGCTGAACCTCAACAGGCAAATGTACCATTGTTTGAAGAAGAACCTATCTTGGAACCTCAACCTGCACAAGATCCAATTTTGGAGGAAATGTTTAGAGATGTAGTTGAAGAAGGTCATGGCCCTGCTGGAAGGGATAGGAGTTGGGCCATGGTTGTCGTCGGCAGACAAAGGCACAAGATACAATGTTGAAGAGCCTGCGATAATCTTTGTTGGACATATGGTTTGAGAGGTGTGGTGGTGCGAGATACCCGAGATATGTTTTGGATGAGTTGAGGGCAGTCATAAATGACATTACACAGCTAAGAACTCAACTCAATAGACAAGAGCAAATATTTGGAGATTTGATGAACTTGGTTGAAAATATAGGGAGGACTAATGAAACAGTTGCTTCCAAAATCACATCCACTCAGTTTGCTCTTCCTGATCTAACCAAAGATGTGAGAGGTATAAAACTAGGCAATACACTCAAGGAACAGTTCTTGAAAGAACAGTTTGCCTCCATTCGCAAGAAGCTTGACAAATTTGTTGAAGCACACAAGCCTGATGTGGTTGACCCTGAGGGAACACTTCAACATGCTGCATCGGATCCTAAAGTCACTGAGAGGATCAATTTGCTGGAGCAAACACTAGAAGGAAGGATCACTGCAGTTGACACTAGAACAGAAATTATGGAAGGTCAACTAAATAACTTAGTGATCACACAGGAGAGTGTTCATGGTCTACTGTCCCGTTTTGTTGATGATGTCAATAAGGGGAAAGAGAGTCAAACAACAATAGCAAAAGAGGCTGGAAGGATTTTTACTCAAAATAGATGGGAGGCTGATACAAATGCATTCAGTGAACCTACACCTGGGAGACTTCAGCTGACTGATGACCTCTTCAAAGAATATAAGAAGCAATACTACGATAAGAGGAGACCTTACCATGACAAGGGTTTCTATGAAGGGCTAAATTCCTTTTTGGGACTTAAGTTCTGGGAAGCTAGAGTAAATATTTAAGAGCTGCACACAGAGGTGGTAGAGGTGGAAGAGGTGGAAGAATTAACTCTACCTGAGGCATGGAAATGGTGGAAGGAAGTAAATCCTCATATTGATTTTTCCTTTGTTGAAAATCAATGGATGAGAGACATGGTCAGGGAGATAAGAGAATATCAAGATAGACAAGAAAGAGAGAGACAAGAAAGAGAAATGAGGACCTAGATCAGCAGACTTACATATTTCTTTATATTTTTGTGAATCTTGTTTGTAATAATGTGGAACAAATATGATTATAATGAGAAATGACTGAATTTGTACTATTTTTGTTTTTATCCTTTTTGCATTGCTGTAAGGAGGGTATTGGCATCATCACCAAAAAGGGGGAAATTGTTGGACATATTTTAAGTTTTAGTGATGAGTGCCAGACTAGCTGTTATAGAGCAAAGACAAAAAGAGGTCTAGATCAAATGTATAGGCTTATTAGAGTTTCATCTTTGTATAGGTTTGATCAAACAAGCACGGTAAAAGGTCACCGACTATCATCGTGCAGACTGCCTACGCCGATAAGGTACTGAGTCGATGACTAGTTTAGAAACTGTTGAAGATCAAAGGTTGAGGTCAAACTCGCTATTATTGAAGGCTTAGGGAAGTCTGTGATGACCTAAACTGATTTCATATACCTTGTGTACAAGGTCTAAGTTCCATAAGTTAAGTGGTGTTTGGAACTTGGTTATGTTCAAATTGGTGTAATCTAACTTCATAACAAAAAGTAATATGAAAAGAAGTCAGCTGCAGTGTTTTATAAACACAGCAAACTTGGAACAGCTGACTAACAAGCATTTCAGCAGACTTACATATACAGGAATCTGCTGAATGTATATTTCGATTTAATCAAAGGTTACATTGGAATATTACAAGGATAAGGACAGATTGTAAGTCTTGATTTTGTCAACAAATCAATGGTTTAGATTAAAGGGACGTTGGAATGATTCAGAGCTTTATCCAATGGATACAAGTCAAAGGGAGAGTGTCTGAAACTGACAAAAAGAAGACTGACTGTGTCAGTATTATGAACAGTCAGAAAAAGCAAGTCAAGATTGAGACAAATCTAAAACGGCTATGTTTGAATTTCAAACATAAGTCACGGGATTCTCTACTATAAATAGAGGACTCCTGATTCAGATACAAGTGATGAATTTTGATGAAAAACAACAATCAATCTTAAGCTATCAGATTCTTATCAAGAAATCACCCTGCTGACGTTACTGAGCTTAAAGCTACTGATCTAGTAAATTCTTCAAGTGTAACCTGCTTTCAAGTTACATCAAGTTTACATACTTGAAGACATCAAGTCACGATCATTTCATCTGATCAAAGTTCTTTGAAAAGTCAATCACTTACTTGATTCAAACTTTCTTTTACAAGAAACCTGCTGAAGACAGTGAAGCATCTTTGGGTGTCAAGGACTGTTGTTTGTGGTAGAGCCGGTGAAGAGGCAATCCTACCCTTCAAGGACCAGTGGAATACTTTGAAGCAAAGAATCCTACTGTTTCAAGTGTTCGGTTTGTGAAGCCATGGTTATTGGTGAAGGACCATGCGACTTTAGGATTTTTATAATCGCAACCTCAAAGATCTCTAGTGAATTACCTCCAACATCACAGGAGAAGAGTGGACTGACAGGATTACACCCGGGAACCACTATAAAATTGCGTACTTACTTTCTGCATTTACTTTCTACATTTAATATATTTAGCACATCAACCTACTGAAACTAGCAACTGAATCACACACTTACACTACTGAGTATCTAATACTTGGTATCATATTTTAACAACAAGTAATAAGGCTTAACTTGAATATATTCCGCTGCAACAAATTCAGTAAAATCAATAGTCGGCCAGACTCTTGAGTTATCAAGACACCATCGAGCGATCGGCCAGAAAGCTTGAACTTCTTTGAGTTTGTTAACTCCAAAAGTTTTAAGTGTTAAGTTTATTCACCCCCCCCCCCTCTAAACTTAACCAAAGCCTTTTCAAGGGACCAACAATTGGTTCAAGCGCTTACCATTGTACTAAAACCAATTGGTGTTAGTAAAGGTGCTACTTTATTTCCTTATACCACACCTTCACAGCTCCATGGTTCGAATGCACATAGGCAGGCAGAGTGTTGTATACCCAACAATCCCCCCAGCCCTGCTACCCACTCAACCGTGGTTTAACACAGAATGCCGTTACCGGGATTCGAACCCATGACCTGCTATGCTACCAATTTTTTAGGATCAAGCGCTTACCGTTGTAGTAAAACCAATTGGTGTTAGTAAAGGTGCTACTTTATTTCCTTATACCACACCTTCACAGCGCCATGGTTCGAATGCACATAGGTAGGCAGAGTGTTGTATACCCAACAAAGATAATCTAATGATTTTGGAATATAATGCCAAACAACTAAGTGTCGTCCTTACCCCCCCCCCCCCCCACTTAATCGAAACATTGTCCCCAATGTGTAAGATGAAAAAGTTAAAACGAAAAGGAACTTTGCTTCATAAATGGTGGAGCCAAAGAAGAATTGGATCATCTTGTACAAGATCGGGCTTATGTAAGTCCTCTTTGAAGAATCTATGCTAAGTAACTCGAACAAACAAAGAAGAATAGTGGTGACAAGAAACTATATAATAATATCACGGCAGTAAAGAGAAAATAAATAACTATAAACAATATAAGCCGACAAAATCATTATATTAATAAAACGGGCGTCCACTATATCAAACGGGCGTCCAGGAGGAGATATTTGATTCAGAGTTTTGAAAATTCCAGTGGACGAGCGTCCATTTTTGCATAGGACGGACGTCCAAGAAGACTTGGCCCGACTCGATGAATTTTTGTGAAGACTGGACGGACGTCTACCTTGCTGGACGGGTGTCCAATCGCCGACTTAACCCTAGCCGCCTCAAAATCTTATAAATACCAGCTGCGCCCCAACCCTATTTCATCATCAGATTTTTATACACCAAATACATACAGCAGCCGCATACTCCACAAGGAGCAAACACAGAGATGAATTCTTCCATCTCAACAATCATGATCACCAATATGATTGTTGGCTAAGCATCTTGCGGTGGGACAACGGAGGAAACCAACAAACAACCACACCAACTAGAGGATTTTAAGCTATATCTTTAGTGAGTTAAATTTACTGTTTTTCATCAATTGAATTTTGTAATAATTGTTTATGTTTTATTGAATCGAGAGATCGATGAAACTACCGTTCTAATTGAATTTATATGAGAATATTATTCAAGTTGTGATTTCTTTCAATTGATGCAATTAATTATGATTCAAGAGATTGTTTATGATTAATTGAGTAGAGTATTGGAGACAATCTCATGATCGTGTTATGCATGCTAGTTTAGTTTTTCTTGAGAAAGAAAACGAAACCCTAGAAATTGATTAAAGATATTTAATCGAATTCGTGATTTGATCATTACTAAAAATCGTACCTTTAGCTCACAATCTAGTTGGGGTTGGTTGGTTGGTTGGTGGATTCTAGTTGTCTTGCCGTTCTTTTAATTATTTGATAAACCAATTTGTTCGTATCAATTGTGATTGCTACGATTAGTTATAAGAACTTTAGTTGTTTACCGTTTTTTCTGCATATTTCTGTTTTCCAGCACGCCACCGGACGCCCGTCCACCCTCAGTGAATGGCCGTCCAGTGTTGAATTTTTCTGTTTTCTGCTATTTTAGTTACTGTTCTTCGTTTCTATTTTACAATTAATATAAACCTTAGTTTTAGATAATAATTTGTGACATAATCGATTTAATAACTGCATCTTAATCCGATAAACATTCGATTCCCTTAGGACGACCCGTTAACACCCTTTACTACAAGCCTTATACTTGAGGTGTTTCGGTTTATAAATTTAAAACTAGTTTTTACCGAACAAGTTTTTGGCACCGTTGCCGGGGAGTCGGTAACTGTTGTCGGATTCTTCGTAATCTGATTTTACGTAGGTAGTATTCTGGCCATAACTTTCGGCTCGAGTGTCCGTTTGGCGCGCAGGACCCCAATTCGGAATGCTCGTTCCGACGCCGACGACATGTTGAACGGCCAAAGGCTGTGCTTTGGCCGTTCAGCAACGTTTTCGAGGTCAAAATCTGCTGTTTTCCCTTCCATTTTGGCCCTAGAAGATTTCAACACGTTTTTTTCACCGTCTAGTGTTTTTCCTGTTTTAAATTTTTCGTAGGTAGGTTTCTTTTCCTGTTTCTGTTTCTATATATTTTCTAAATTAAAAAAATAATAATAATAATAATAAGAGAAAACTTTCTGAACGGGCGTCCAGACTCTGAACACCCGTCACTTTAATTTGTCTTCGAACGCTAGTTCGATGACTGAAACAGCGTTCACCTCGAATTTCCACCAACAGCTCACTCAAACCGAAAGCCGGTTTAATCTCTTAAATTGTCACATCTCCTCTTCTCTCTTCTCTCTTTATAAACCTCTAAACCCTCTAATCTTCTTTACATTCGTTCTCATCAACCCTGAGTTTGATTTCTTCCTGTTCTGCTCTTCTGGTTTATGCAAACCAGGAGTAAGAAGGACCTCTTACCTTCAATCCCGACCTGAGCGATCTATTCTCGGGAGAAAGCTCTTCCCTAATCCGGACATTATGGCTAACGGGTTCCAAATCCAGATCCTCAAGCCCAAATGAATCGATCCTTCAACAGATGCAGCAATACAACAACAACAAAATCAACAAGCCGGGATAAATAATCAATTTCAACAATTCCGTCAAAACCACTAAACCAATTAAATCAAGACCCCTATGCCCCTATCTTGACCAAGACTTCCTAGAAGGGCATAGACCTATTCACCCTCCAGACATGGGGCAACTGAACTTCGATCTGAAAAATGGAGTGGTTGGGCTGGTCCAGAATAGTTCTTTTCATGGTACTGCTGAAGAAGATCCTCATGACTTCTTATCCACCTTCGTTCAAATCATGAAGCGCCACTATCCCGGTATTGATTACGAGATTGTCAAGATAAAACTCTTGCGCTTGCTCTAAAGGGTGAAGCAAACCGTTGGTTCAAATATTTAGCCCATCATTCTATCCGTTCTGGAATGATGTCAAAAGAGCCTTTGCTCAAAGTTTGTCTCACCTCGGGACAATCATGGACATGAAAAGGAGATAGCCACATTTGAACGGCTTGATGGTGAGAGTGGGGGAAAGCATGGGAGAGACTAAATCTGGCGATGAGGAAGTGCCCCAACCATGGATACAGATGAGACATGAGCTACTAGAGTTATTCTGCGAGGTGTCTCTCAACCAAATAGAGACTACCTTGATTCAATCTGCTCATGGATCCTTCCTGGGGGAGGTGATGACGCCACTTACTGAGGTAGTCGAAACTATAGCAAAGAATAACATGTGGTCAACTCCAAGGAATACCAATGGTAGTGGGAATAAGAAGGAATCTGCTGCGAGCAATTCTGAGACTAAGTTGTTAGTTGCTCAAATGGATGTGATGAGCAAGCAGCTAGCCGATTTACACATGCAGCAGCAACGAGGGCCGTTGTCTCGGATTTTATCTAACAAAAAACAAACAAGTAATAAAATAAATCCGGTTTACCCCAAGTGCAGGGATCGTAGTATAGTAGCTACAACCGAAGTCGAATCACAGGGAATCGAGGTTGGTCTAGTTCTTAATTCTTCTAATTGTCACGAGAAATAACTAAAAATGAAAACGAAAAACAATAAACTGGACAGAGGGTTGTCACTCCAAAGCCAGGAAATATAATTACGAACCTAAAATAACTAATTCTATTCTATAAACTAAAACGAAAATAAAATTCTAAGCTAGCAACGAAGAACAAGGCACAATGAGTCTTTCAATTAAGTTAACGAGGAACAAGCAATGATCCACCTATCTCGCAACTCTTAATTTCTACCCTAGATCGTTTAGTGAAGATTTAATAAAGATGTGGTTCACCTATCAAAGGTATGAATTCCTACTCTCGTAGATAATTCGCCTATTAATCTTTCATCTCTCGATCTTAAAGATTAACGCTTCCATAACCAAGGTGTAAGATTTCTCAATCTAGCAACCTAGAAATTTAACCTAGCAACTCTCGTTATTTTTAGGTTAAAAATCTAATCTTTACTACGGTGATCTAGGTCTAACAACGATTCTCATCGAACGTTAAACATCAATAAGCAAAAATCCATCGATATAATTGCGTAATCAATGTAAAAGCATAATAAAGATACAAACTTTATTTAAAACTCACAAAACATCCAAGATTCAAATCAAAACGCCGCACGATCGGTTTCACATGCTTGTTCAGACTTGCTCACTCATCTCCGTGGATCGAACAAACAAAATAAATACAAAAAAATAAAAATATGGCTCGGTCGACCGAAAGCGAGAGCACTCGGTCGACCGAGTGGTCGGCTTCTCGATTTCGTCTTTGTGTTCGTCTCCGTAAGTTCTCCGTTGTTCGCCGAATGCCTGCTCCTTTTATACTTGTTCTAGCCGACTTAGGGTAATTATTAGAAAAGCTAAACCCTAACAAATAAAAATAAAGATAATTCCAAGTCTATCCCTTCTCGATCTTCTCGAACGCAAATCGATTGGTTGGACGCTCGCTCACTTTAAGTAAATTTCTTCGAGTCGAGCCGAGCCGCCGACAAGACGCCCGTCCCATGCATTTACGAGCGCTCGTCTGTAAAATCTCTCTTCCATGAATTGATTTGCTTCTTCTTCCTTCCATTTAATCTTCAATTAAACATCGTTTTAACTCCTTCCATGTCTTTGTATAAATGTACCTACAAGGTGATAGAAACATGCAAAATGTAGAACCATATATATTGATAGAAAAATACTCATAAAATCACGTAAATAGCTCGATTTTGCATTTTAATATCTTCCACACCCATTCTTTCAATATTTCATTTAAACACTTAATTTTCTATAAAAATTAGTAAAACACGAAGGAAATTGTTACGAAATAAAGTCATATAAACCGTAAAAATCACCGTTAACAACTCCTCCACACTTAGCTTTTGCTCGTCCCGAGCAAAACAAAACAAGAAAACCATAGACTTACTTGAACATTGAACCACATAAAATCAAATCACGACCGGTCGACTAGCATTAAAAACATACATCCCATGCAATAAACGATTACTCGAATGTGTAGTGTGTGCAAAGCCTTCTTCAACTTCCACCGATTCCACACTTGAAAATTAAAATCAAGCTAACCAACCAATACCCATTAAAGACAGATAATGAATCACCCTGACTATACATACGCCCTACAAAACTACTCACGTCATGACTAGAGTAATACATGTGTTTTCGAAATCTTTTCAGGTTGTACCCAAGGATATTCCCTACAACATATACCTTGGTCTATACTGGGGATAAGGTAGGCGATAACTAAGTCTTTCACTTATTCATACCACTTTCTTTCGTAAGTTGATTCAATTAATTCATATTTATACGCACATCAGAATGAGCTCTTGCCCGTCATAGCAGAATAAGATATTCGAGATATACCCTACCTTACTCCAATCATAAGGCAGCTTCTTCTGATTGTCGTGAGCTTTTGGTCATCATAGTGGTATAGGACATTCGTGATATGACCTACCTCACTCAAATCATCGACCAGCTTTCGACACACACAACTTATTCATCATATTTGTTTTTGAACATACTTTTTAAAGAACAATAGTTACGTTTCACTTATCACATTCAGGCTTCGGTATATTCACGATACTTCCTACTTCAATTCCAACTACGCACATATTACAATTTCCATGACATCAGCACTAAGCGACGGTCTGATAACCAGAATCAAACATCATCGGTTTAAATGGGTACAGTTTTCAAAGTTCAGCTCGTCATCGAAGAGGCTTACGTGAAAAGAATTTGAGTAAAAGCTTATCACCAAAGGTCTATGCTAAAATACTAGTCAACTCAGCACAAATATGGGAATATAACAAGTAAGTAAGACAAAATAAAATCATGCTCGGGACAATTTCAACAAAAAAATTTAAGCATAATAAATTAAACACATTGTAGGTACAACCAATCCCTCCCCCACACTTAAATAACAACATGTCCTCATGTTGTGCAGAATAGGAAAAACTTAGCTGATTGTAGTTCGAAGGTGGCAATTCTGGAAGTGGTAGCAAGTCATATCCGTAAATGCTCAAGAAATCAAGAGGCAGAGACCATCCACCCAGCGATATCGTCTAAACGCTCACAAGCGCTATCGCAAATATCCTGCACACTTGAAAAACAAGACAAAACGTACCTCGGGGGATAGGGGCACAAAAGATGATAGACAAGGCATTATCATGGAACAAAGCATAAGCAATGCAAAAATTGACAAAAACCGAATCTATGTGAAAAGTAGTGCACAAATGTAACATCGGCAGGAAGGAAGGAATCACATAGATTTTTCAAATTACGAAAATACAAGTTACCTAACCACAGAAACCGACACCAAAAACCTAGACGACACAAGACAAACCTAGCCCCCCTTATTCAACAAAAACAAAATAAACCAAAATAATAATAATAAAAAAACTATTCTTATTATTGGGTTGCCTCCCAATAAGCGCCTTTCTTTAGTGTCTTGGCTAGACACATGTACCATTCAGCCTGGATCAGGCCACTTAATCTTCCTTCCGGCCACTACTTCGTGTAAGCTCTGGTCATTAGTGTGGCTACAGAAACAGCATCTCACACATGTGGTCAGGTTCTCTACCGCTTTCCAAACATTCTTAATTTTCCCCATTGCAGACTTTTTCTTCTTCAATCTTCTCTTTAACTGTGCCTCCCGTTTAAACTCTTCCATATCCCAACTACCAGCCAGAACTTCCTCTACTGGACCACTGCCGTCATTCTCAGAAAACAAATCGGGTGAAAACTCATCAAACTCATTGACTTCAGGAGTACCACACCCGAGGATGTCGAGGAAGTGAACAATCAAAGGCTTCTCTTTGGGTTGACCGATATAATGCTTACACCTTTGACCATTCACCCTAAACGGCTGGTCACCATGACCTCTTAGTTCTAAAACACCTCCAGGAATGATTTGGAGAATTTCAAAAGGACCGGACCATCGCGTCCTCAGCTTACCAGGGAACAGATGTAACCTAGAATTATACAATAAAACTTGTTCCCCTACTTGAAATTCTCGCATCTTGATTTTGGCATCGTGAAGGAGTTTTGTCTTTTCCTTACTTATCCTGGCGCTTTCGTGAGGCACAAGTCTAAATTGTCTAACTCATTCAATCAAGGCAATCGATGTTTCCCACAAGATTGGGTATCGAAGTTTAAAAACTTCGTGGCCCAATCGCTCCTATGCTCTAACTCGATTGGTATGTGGCATGATTTACCATAAACCATTTGATAGGGTGATGTACCCATGGGGTCTTATAGGCGGTTCGATATGCCCACAAAGACATCATCCAACTTTAGACTCAGTCTTTTCTATGATCATAATCTGCTTTTCTCAGGATATTATTTAAACTTTGGTTGCTTCTTTCAACTCACCCACTAGTCATAGGATGGTATGGTGTGCCAATTTTGTGCCGGACACCATATTTCTCAAGAACTTTCTCCGTGAGGTCGGTTTGCAAAAGTGTGTACCTTCATCACTTATCAAGGCGCGTGGACACCCGAATCTCACGAAGATGTTTTTCTTTAGAAACTTCATGACCGTTTTATGATCATTGTGAGTCATGGCTTGAGCCTCCACCCATTTTGATACGTAATCTACGCAGACTAAGATGTATTTATTCCCACAAGACGATGAGAATGGTCCCATAAAATCGATACCCCATACATCCAAGACTTCGCATTCTAGGATGGGTTTCAATGGCATGTCGAAACGCCTTGTCAAAGTTCCGGTTCTTTGACACCTATCACAAGCTTTACAGAAAGCTTATGTATCTTTAAAGATCGTGGGCCAATAGAAACCGGATTGAAATATCTTGGCAACGGTTTTCCAAGGACCAAAGTGACCGCCAGTGGGTCCACTGTGGCATTGCTCAATGATAGCACGTTGCTCAGATTCTGGAACACATCTTCTCAGCAAACCATCTTTACAAATCTTGAAGAGGTAAGGTTCATCCCAAACGAATGTTTTCACATCAGAGAAAAATTTCTTCTTCTCCTGATAAGACAATTCTGGATCTAGATACTGGGAATGTAAGAAGTTGACGATAGAAGCATACCAAGGATTTTTAGGAGTGCACTTGTCTAGATGCATAACATTCTGGAGAGGAAGGTAAAGGTCTATCCCTTCAGGTTCTTTCACTTCTTCATCCTTCATTCTAGACATATGATCATCTACTTCGTTTCCACCTTCCTTACGGTCGAGAGATCGACCTCCCGACTTCCACTAAATTCTTTATTTCTCAGGGGATCAGCCACCTGAGTACTCTCATCCAGAACAGGGAAACCACTAAGTTGAGTGTCGGACCTTACATTCATAGCACTAGCCTCTTCTCCACCATTGTATGTGGATGCATAGTTAGATTGAAGTGGATTCTCATAACTTGCATCATAATTGCTATTAGTATTCCATTGGTGGGGTGAATTACTTCAACTGCACTGAGCCTCATAATGGTTTCCACCACAATACGAACATCTCACTTGAACGTTATTAAATCCATGTCGATAAGAATTCTCATCAGTTGAGGGTATACTAGCATCGGATCCAAAGACAGATGAATCATTTAAACTTGACACTTCTACTTTTGGGGGACCACTGAATTGAATGCCGGATCCTAAGTTCATGGCATTGTCCTCTTCTCTATCATAAGGAAGTGTGGGAGCCAGGTCAATGCCTTGGTCTTGAGCCATTTGCCTGAGCCGTCTCTCAAGATTCTTGTTTGTGCTTATCAGGAGTTGGATGTTTTTATTTTGCTCCTCCAATTTAGCTTGGATATCATTCGAGTGCAAGGGGCCTTGAGAGTTTTGGAAGTTCTGCGGATAAGGTCGGGCCGACCGATTCAAATATAGGATCGGACCGCTCGATTGAACCATTGATTTTGATTGGAAAAATTGATATGTTGGTTCTCGGCGAAGTTCGGTTTTGATAGAAATTGATTCGAGAATTGAAACCCTGATTCTGAAAACTGCTTTGGCGGAGAACTGATTATTAAATCTTCGACATCACGGCCACGAAAGCATTTTCTTGTCTTTGTCCACCCATAGATGTAAACGAGCAATGTGTCCCACATTGTCACAATTTTGACATGTGACTAGATTAAAATTTCCCACGATTATGGGCAAGGTGTTAACTTGATACGCAGAGGGGAAAGAAATTGACACCGCCAACAAAGATGGCCAGTCGACAACATCTTTTCACGCGAGTAACTTGTGAGTTCTGTGGAGAAGACGGGTCCCGATTCATAGGATTGGGTAACATCATAAGAGTTGCCACCGCAACATTGCGAGATGGCGATCTGACTTTGCTCATCCATGTCCTCAATCCTGGATAGATGGTTGTATGACCACTCTTTTTTTTTTAGAAAATATAAAGAAAAAGAAAAAGAAACAGAAACAAAAAACTACCTACGAAAAATTTAAAACAGAAAACAAGAAACCGATAAAAGGGAGAAAAACGTGTTGAAATCTTCTTAGCCCAAAATGGAAGGGAAAACAGCAGATTTTGACCTCGAAAACGGTGTCAAACGGCCTCCAACATTTGCAATATCGTCGGCGTCGGAACGAGCTTTCCGAATTGGGGTCCTGCGCGCCAAACGGACACTCGAGCCGAAAGTTACGGCCAAAATACTAACGAGTGCTAAAACGATCCCTTTTATCCAAAAGTTCGACCGCTAAAAACATGGAGTCAGATAATTCAACCTCAGATGTCCCCGAATCAATGTAGAAACTAGAAAGGATAGAAACAAAAACCAATCTACAAAAAAATTCGTGATAAAAACAGAAAAATTAATAGAAACTAGACAACCGTACCGATTCCCCGCAACGGCGCCAAAAACTTGTTTTTGGTTCCGTTAAGGTGAATACTCACCACTATACTACCTTAGAAAAATTAATAATGAACTGGACAACCGCACCGATTCCCCGGCAACGGCGCCAAAAAACAAACAAGTGCAGGGATCGTTGTATAGTAGCTACAACCGGAGTCGAATCACAGGGAATCGAGGTTGGTCTAGTTCTTAATTCTTCTAAATTGTCACGAGAAATAACTAAAAACGAAAACGAAAAACAATAAACTGGACAGAGGGTTGTCAATCCAAAGCCAAGAAATATAATTACGAACCGAAAATAACTTATTCTATTCTATAAACTAAAACGAAAATAAAATTCTAAGCTAGCAACGAAGAACAAGGCACAATGAGTCTTTCAATTAAGTTAACGAGGAACAAGAAATGATCCACCTATATCGCAACTCTTAATTTCTACCCTAGATCCTTTAGTGAAGATTTAATAAAGATGTGGTTCACCTATCAAAGGTATGAATTCCTACTCTCGTAGATAATTCGCCTATTAATCTTTCATCTCTCGATCTTAAAGATTAACGCTTCCATAACCAAGGTGTAAGATTTCTCAATCTAGCAACCTAGAAATTTAACCTAGCAACTCTCGTTATTTTTAGGTTAAAAATCTAATCTTTACTACGGTGATCTAGGTCTAACAACGATTCTCATCGAACGTTAAACATCAATAAGCAAAAATCCATCGATATAATTGCGTAATCAATGTAAAAGCATAATAAAGATACAAACTTTATTTAAAACTCACAAAACATCCAAGATTCGAAATCAAAACGCTGCACGATCGGTTTCACATGCTTGTTCAGGACTTGCTCAGCTCATCTCCAGGATCGAACAAACAAAATAAATACAAAAAAAATAAAAATATGGCTCGGTCGACCGAGTGGTCGGCTTCTCGGTTTCTGTGTTGTGTTCGTCTCCAGGTAAGTTCTCCGTTGTTCTGTCGAATGCCTGCTCCTTTTATACTTGTTCTAGCCGACTTAGGGTAATTATTAGAAAAGCTAAACCCTAACAAATAAAAATAAAGATAATTCCAAGTCTATCCCTTCCGATCTTACGAGCGCAAATCGATTGGTTGGACGCTCGTTCACTTTAAGTAAATTTCTTGAATCGAGCCGAAATGGACAAGACGCCCGTCCCCATGCATTTCGAACGCTCGTCCGTAAAATCTCTCTTCCCTGAATTGATTTGCTTCTTCTTCCTTCCATTTAATCTTCAATTAAACATCGCTTTAACTCCTTCCATGCTGTATAAATGTACCTACAAGGTGATAGAAACATGCAAAATGTAGAACCATATATTGATAGAAAAATACTCATAAAATCACGTAAATAGCTCGATTTTGCATTTTAATATCTTCCACACCCATTCTTTCAATATTTCATTTAATCACTTAATTTTCTATAAAAATTAGTAAAACACGAAGGAAATTGTTACGAAATAAAGTCATATAAACCGTAAAAATCACCGTTAACAGCCGTCAGATGTGAACTACCTGGGAATGCAGGTGGGAAATGAGATGAATGAGGAAGTGAATTTAATGGAGAATCATAACCAACCCTTCAGAAACTTCAATCAGGACCAGAATCATTCCGGATTTCAACGTCCCAATTTTAATCAAGCCAATGCACCACCTGGCCCATCCAATTCAAAACCTTCTTTCAACTCAACTTATCAAAGACCACCTCCTGGGATGGTTAATCAATCTCACAATCCTAACTCCCAAAGACCTCAAGGTGGTTGGAATCAAAACCAACATCATAACCAAACTACCTCTTGTGTCCCTCAACGTAAGTTTGATGAGCTAGTAGACATGGTGAAGACCCTGGCTACTAGTGTCAAGGCAATAGAGAGACAGGTTGGTCAGATGGCAGACCAACAAGCAAGCAGACCCCACGGTAAACTTCCAAGTTATACCGAAAGAAATCCTAAAGCCGATATCAATGTTTGCACTGCCATCACACCTCAATGGGAGTATGGGAACGAGAGCTGAATGAGGTCACTCTAAGAAGTGGTAAGCAGGCAGGACCCGGAATGATGTCGGTAAACGAGTAGCCCCTCCTGACACCATAAGTTCACGAGGGGGCAATCAGAAGTTAAATACCGAAGAAAGCAACAGTGAGGAGGAGCTTAATGATGATGATTCTTCGGGGGATGAAAATTATTCTGATAAAGGAATGAGGAAAAGTCAGGTGGATGTACCCCTGACAAAGAAGAGGGAGGAAAAGTTTGTCGGATGGAATGATAAGGAAGACGAAGCCATAAGAAATCAAGCCATGAACAATGATAAAGCCCTTCCTTATCCACCAAAGAAGAAAGAGAATACCCTCACCATGACAGAGACATGATATGGCGGAGTGAGGAGGATGCTCAGAGACACAAAAGTGAGTATACTCCTAGCTGAGGTATTGACTGAAATGCCCAAGTGCTCTAAGTATCTTAAGGAAGTTTGTGGGAGCAAGAAGAAGCTTCAAGGTATGGCGGAAGAAGTTTTAAGAGAATATTGCTCTATGGTTTCACAAAAAGTTGCTACTAAGCGATGTGACCCCGGAAGACCTTCAATCTCTTGTGAGATTGAAGGCCACATGTTCCAAAACGTCTTATGCGACTCAGTGGCCTCAATAAATGTGATGCCATTGAACGTCTGCAAAAAGCTCGGTTTAGATAAAAGAATGCGGGAACGCCCTATTTCTCTTCAGATGGTAGACCGATCTAGCCGCTCAGCAGCTGGTTGTGTTACTAATGTTCTTCTCCATGTTGAAGACTTGGTTTTCCCTACCGACTGGGTTATCTTAGACTATCCGCCTGACAAAGAGATGCCCCTAATTCTAGGTTTGGACCTTTTGGACACCTCTCGCCGCCTCATCGATTTACTGTAAGGGTCGATTACGCTTAGAGTTGATGATACATCCATTACCTTCACACGAGGAAAAAGTCCTGAAAAACCTTGATTGAAGAAATCTCGTTCGTCGAAGCAATTTATGAGGACGAAGAAGATGCCAACTCAAGAAGCGGAAGAGCTAACGAGAGATAGGTGTTTTCAAGCTATAAACACTAAAGATCAAGTGATTGTGGACCATCTTCTGCTTTCATCACCGGCCGTAGTCAGCGACGAGTCGTCTTCACAACTTGCTCACACTAAGCCTCACAATGAACACGAAACATGGAATTTCCCAAATATGAACGATGATTTCAAAGAGTCGCATCGGAAAGACTTTAACCACAGTAGAAGAGGAAGCCCGATGGGTAGTTGGGACGAAGTGGATTTCTGGAGAGAGACTATTCATTGGGAGGTTGATGATTGGGAACAGCTAGCAAAGGAGCTAGAAGATGAAGAATTGATTAAGATGATCAAGCATAAGAAGGAGGAAGCGGGTGCTGACAGAAGGATCCCTATGGATGATGTGATCCAGTACCTTTCGGGGGTTATGCCTCGGGAAGATGAGGTATTCTTCAGTCAACCACTTCAAGCCCATAAGGAAAAAGGTGGCCCGTTAAAATCCAGTATTGAGCAACCACCTACTGACTTGGAGCTTAAACCGCTTCCGCAACACCTTAAGTACATTTTTCTTAAGGACGGTGAGAAGTTGCCCTTAATCATCTCTTCAAAACTCGAGCCCGAACAAGAAGCACTGCTGATAAAAGTGCTTGAAAAGAACATCCTCGCGTTCGGATGGCAAGTGGGTGATATCCGAGGAATCAGCCCCGATGTGTGCATGCATAAAATCCGAATGGAGAAAGGAGCTAAGAAAGTCAGACAACCTCAGCGAAGGCTGAATCCGCACATGCAGGAGGTTGTCAAGAAATAAGTCATCAAATGGTTAGACATGGGAATCATCTATGCAATCGGCGCGGTGAGTGAGTGGGTTAGCCCCACTCAAGTTGTGCCAAAGAAGGAGGTATTACCGTGGAAAAGAATGAAAAAGGGGAAGAAGTAGCTTTACGCCTTGTGATCAAGCTCACGAGGTCTCGCATTGATTATCGCAGATTGAATGAAGTCACCACCAAAGACCATTTCCCTTACCTTTCATTGACCAGCTTCTTGAAAGATTGAGTGGTCATAATTATTATTGTTTCCTCGATGGATACTCGTTTACTTCCAGATAGCCATCGACCTAATGACCAGGAGAAGACTACGTGTATGCGTGTCCATCGTGCACTTTTGCTTTTCGCATCGCCTTTCGGTTATGCAATGCACCAAATGACATTTCAACGGTGCATGTTGGCCATTTTCGATGGACTTGTGGAGAAATGTATGGAAGTCTTCATGGATGACTTCTCAGTCTATGGCGATAGCTTTGATGAGATCTTGGAAAATCTAGATATGGTACTTCAACGCTGTGTTGAAAAGAATTTAGTACTCAACTGGGAGAAATGCTATTTTCTAGTAGATGAAGGAATTGTTCTAGGACACAAGGTGTCCAGTACTGGTATTCAGGTTGATAAGGCTAAAGTAGAGGCCATTGAAAAGATGGCGTACCCAAAAACAGTGAAAGAGGTATGAGGTTTTCTAGGTCATGTTGGCTTCTACAGGCGGTTTATTCAGGGTTTTTCCACCATCGCCAAGCCCTTATCAAACCTTCTGAAAGATGATGTTGAGTTCTTGTTTGATGAGAAATGCAAGGAAGCTTTCAATTGCCTAAAGGATAAGCTCATAAGTGCCCCTATCTTAATCGCACCTGACTGGACTAAGCCTTTTGAATTAATGTGCGATGCCTCTAACTACGCAGTGGGCACAGTTTTAGGCCAGAGAATTGACAAAAAGTTCAGGCCCATTTACTATGCGAGCCGCACCCTGAACCCGGCTCAATGCAATTACGCCACGACTGAGAAGGAATTCTTAGCCGTCGATTTTGCTATCGACAAGTTTAGAAGTTACCTTCTAGGGTCTCAAGTTGTGGTTTGGACAGACCATGCAGCCCTACGCTACCTTATGGACAAAGCAGATGCAAAACCAAGGTTACTCAGATGGATTCTAATTTTGCAAGAGTTTTACCTTGAGATCAAGGATAAGAAGGGTAGTGATAACATTATGGCTGATCACCTATCTCGCCAAGTAAATGAGGGTGGCGAAAATCACAAGGAAATAGACATCGATTTCCCTACTGAGCAATTGATGAAGCTTGATACAGTTAGGCCGTGGTACGCTGATTACGTCAACTATTTAGCAAGTGGGCATTTAGAGGAAATGACATATCAGCAGAGGAAGAAGTTCCTTTCTGATTTAAAGTATCTCGTGTGGGAGGATCCTTATCTGTTCAAGGTCTGTAAAGATGGGGTGCTTAGAAGGTGTGTTCCGGAACATGAGCAATGGGATATTTTGGAACAATGTCATAGTGGTCCCACGGGAGGACACTACGGAACACCCAAGACTGTTGCACAAATCCTCCAAGCGGGATTTTACTGGCCGACTATTTTTAAAGATGCAGAAGCCTTTTGTAAAGGTTGTGATAGGTGCCAGAGGATTGGGAGGCAAAGTAATAGGATGGAAATGCCACTTAGGCCCATTCTAGAATGCGAAGTCTTCGACGTGTGGGGCATTGATTTCATGGGCCCCTTCCCATCTTCATGCTCCAATAAATACATTCTCGTCTGTGTAGACTATGTTTCCAAATGGGTGGAGGCAATAGCCACCCAAACTAATGATCACAAAGTTGTGACGAAATTCTTGCAAAAGAATATCTTCACCAGATTCGGTTGTCCTAGAGCCCTCATTAGTGATGAAGGTACTCATTTTTGGAACGCACCGCTTGATAAAATTCTCGAGAAATATGGTGTCAGACATAAAATCGGTTCACCATTTCATCCCCAAACAAGTGGCCAAGTCGAGGTAAGCAACCGGAGCCTTAAAAGGATTCTAGAAAAGACCGTGAACGCAAATAGATCCAACTAGAGTCTAAAGTTGGATGACGCGCTTTGGGCCTATCGCACTGCGTTTAAGACCCCTATGGGCACGTCGCCCTTCCAAATGGTTTATGGCAAGGCATGCCATTTACCAGTCGAGCTTGAACACAGAGCTTAGTGGGCTATTAAATTCTTGAATCTCGATAGCCAACTCTGTGGGGAAAAGAGGTTATTGCAATTAAATGAGCTCGACGAATTTAGACTCAGAGCATATGAGAATGCCAAAATCAGTAAGGAAAGAACTAAGGTACTCCATGATGCTAAGATCAAGGATCGAGAATTCAAAGTGGGTGATATGGCTTTGCTTTATAATACCAGGCTCCATCTGTTTGCCGGTAAGCTCAAATCTAGATGGTCTGGCCCCTTTGAGATTCTCGATGTCAATCCAAGTGGAGCGATCATGTTAAACGGGTATGATAATCAACCCTTTAAGGTAAATGGTCAAAGACTCAAAAAATATTTTGGCCAACCAAAAGAAAAGCCTGAGACCCTGTACTTTCAAAAGAGGGTTGAAACGACTGATATTCTGATCTGCGATGAGATCCCATCCGAATTCTTTCATTCGGATGATGACATTTCTACATTTACCCGTGAGGACCCTTCTTCCAAGACATCTGAATATGTCAGTATACCTAAGCGTAACCTGCACAAGAACGGGACGAAGAAGAGAGTCGGTGCTATCTGGAGAGTTAAGTTCAAACACTTAGTAGAGCACTTGGCCTGTTGCTGTTGCGGCCACACCCATGTCCTTCATTCTGATTCCGATGAAGAAGTGGGCCGATCCGGGTTAACTTTGAAATCTGTGTCAAGCTAATGACATAAAAGAAGCGCTCCTAGGAGGCAGCCTAGTCTTTTAAGTTACTTTTTAGTTAAGTTTTTAGGGCATTAGGAATAACACCTTGGTGATTTGTGTGTTGGTTATCCCTGTCCTATTTGTGAATGCTTTATGTGCCTACATGTTTACTCATATACCCCTTGTACCCCGAGATTATATGCTATGTAGAGTGTTGCAGATATTGTTGCACGGTTTTTGCCAGTTGTCACTTTTAGTGTTGTCTGTTCATGCTACGAGTTGCAGCGGTACATTCATGCTACGGCCTGACCTCAGCCAACCTACAACCCGACAATCATTTTGAAAACCAGCTAAGTATTCTTTTCTTTTATCTGCATATTCTGAGGACATAATGTGATTTAAGTGTGGGGGGGTGTCTAAATTGGGTGTGTTATCATGCTATATTTCGAAAAGCGAGCAAATGTGAATTCCTTGGCAAAAATTTAACATTTTTCAAAGTAAACGTGGATAATTGTAAATCTTGAGCATTTAATTGAAACAAAAAGGCTCGCTAGTTGTAGTTTCCTGACGATGATTGTCTGTAACTTCTGTGAGATAGTTATAGCATGCTTTTACTAATATGAGATAGTATTCATTTTATATTCACGTAAGCCTTTGAAATTGAAGCGACATTTTTAAACTTTATCCATTCACTATCCTAGTGATTTATCCTGGAGAGACTTGTGCTTAATAGTAACGGTAAACATTACACCTAATTTCTAACCGTGTACTGTGAATATCTGAAGGTTTGAATGTGATAGGAGGGATATATCTTAAGGTTTGTATACCAATCTAAGATGAATAATATGAATAAAATATGTGTATGTCGGATGTAGCTGCCAATGATTTGAGTGCGGTAGGGCATTATCATGAAATGTCCTATACCACTATGAGGTTCGATAGCTCCCGACTGCCTGATGATAGTAGTCCAGCTAGGGTGTTATCACGAAACATCCTATTGCTGGGAATGAGGGCATATGCTATATATGTGGAATTAAGTTAATCTTAAAGAAAATTTGGCAAATGGTACTATGGAAAGTTGGTAGGAACCGTAGTTATCTTCTAACTATCCCCAGTATAAACCGAATGATATGTTTTAGGGATTATCCTAATAAGTACACGGGAAGACTTTTTGTGGAACGGTTACTGCCTATACCTAGGAAAGTCATTAGGATTATTTGAACGGATTTTGTGTGAAAGAATAGTGGAGATTGAACAGGGCTTTTCACAAACACACTGAATCTATCTCTATGTTGGTATTAATTGCTATATTTGTCATATCTTTTGTTACGTGAGTTGGGAATCTATTTGGATTGCATGAAAGTGAGCTAGTTTTGATTATTTTGTTCGGGACGAACAAAAAGTTAAGTGTGGGGGAGTTGTTAACGGTGAATTTTATGGTTTTTATCACTTTATTACGTAACAATATTCTTCGTATTTTATTACTTTTTATAGAAAAGTATGAGTTTAATTGAAATATTGAGGGGTTGTGTATGAAAAGGCTTAAAATGCAAATTCGAGCTATTTATGTGGTTTATTAGTCATTTTCTATCTATATATATATTTGTACAGTTTGCATGTTTTTACCCCCTTGTAGATATACATTTTCGAGCTAAAAAGAGGATTAAAAGTGGTGCAAGATCGGATTTATATGATGGATAAGAGATAAAGATGAGAAAATCAAGATTTGATCGACACTGAACTGGCGTCCAAGTCCCGTCCGGTGGACGGGCGTCCACTATATCAAACGGGCGTCCAGGAGGAGATATTTGATTCAGAGTTTTGAAAATTCCAGTGGACGAGCGTCCATTTTTGCATAGGACGGACGTCCAAGAAGACTCGGCCCGACTCGATGAATTTTTGTGAAGACTGGACGGGCGTCTACCTTGCTGGACGGGCGTCCAATCGCCGACTTAACCCTAGCCGCCTCAAAATCTTATAAATACCAGCTGCACCCCAACCCTATTTCATCATCAGATTTTTATACACCAAATACATATAGCAGCCGCATACTCCACAAGGAGCAAACACAAAGATGAATTCTTCCATCTCAACAATCATGATCACCAATATGATTGTTGGCTAAGCATCTTGCGGTGGACAACGGAGGAAACCCACCAACAACCACACCAACTAGAGGATTTTAAGCTATATCTTTAGTGAGTTAAATTTACTGTTTTTCATCAATTGAATTTTGTAATAATTGTTTATGTTTTATTGAATCGAGAGATCGATGAAACTACCGTTCTAATTGAATTTATATGAGAATATTATTCAAGTTGTGATTTCTTTCAATTGATGCAATTAATTGTGATTCAAGATATTGTTTATGATTAATTGAGTAGAGTATTGGAGACAATCTCATGATCGTGTTATGCATGCTAGTTTAGTTTTGCTTGAGAAAGAAAACGAAACACTAGAAATTGATTAAAGATATTTAATCGAATTCGTGATTTGATCATTACTAAAAATCGTACCTTTAGCTCACAATCTAGTTGGGGTTGGTTGGTTGATTGGTGGATTCTAGTTGCCTTGCCGTTCTTTTAATTATTTGATAAACCAATTTGCACGTATCAATTGTGATTGCTACTATTAGTTATTTCAAGAACTTTAGTTGTTTACCGTTTTTTCTGCATATTTCTGTTTTCCAGCACGCCACTGGACGCCCGTCCACCCTCAGTGAACGGCTGTCCAAAGGTTGAGTTTTTCTCGCTTTCGCTATTTTAGTCAACGTTTCTTCGTTTCTATTTTACAATTAATATAAACCTTAGTTTTAGATAATAATTTGTGACATAATCGATATAATAACTGCACCTTAATCCGATAAACATTCGATTCCCTTAGGACGACCCGTTAACACCCTTTACTACAAGCCTTAAACTTGAGGTGCTTTAGCCACTGGTGATGCTCTGGCAATCAATTCGATCTCGAACTCAATGGCCCTATCAGGCATATGTCCTGGCAAATCTTCTGGGAAAACTTCAGGAAAGTACTTAACTACACGAGTCTCTCCTAACTCGGGCCTATGCTTTTCCTTATCTAATGCATACACAACGAAACCCTGGCAACTCCTCTTCAAAGCTTTTAAGGCTTTAACTGCTGAGATAATCGGATAACGACCCTTGCTAGGCTTGTATACGTTACCCTGAAATGTCTTAGCTGATTTTCCTGGGGCCTTAAAGATCACCCTCTTACCTCTACAATCCATGTAGACATAATTCTTGGACAACCAGTCCATACCCAGGATAACATCGAAATCCGAGAAATCCAACACCGTCAAAGCATGCTGGCACTTGTAAGTCCCAACTCTAATATCAACTTGGGGTGTGACTTGAGCACATCTAGTGACTCTGCCCAAAGGTGTGGTTATACTCAAAGGTCTCTCCAATTCCTTAAGGGGTAGGTTCAACTTCTTAGCTATCTTAGAGGAAACAAAAGTCCTTGAAGCTCCAGTATCAAACAGAGCTGAAACTGCTAGATTATCTATGATTATGGTACCTAACAAGTGAATCAATTTAAGTACAAATATCTATATATGCGCGCTATATCATATTAAATATCTATAATAAACACAAACACTGAAAAGTACCTGTCACTACAAGGTCCTCTAACTCTTCCGGTTCGCATCCATTTGCAAAGACACACGAATCGGTTTGCCGCCATAGCACGATTACCCTGCTGGTTACCTCGTCCCCCTGCCTGATTTCCTTGGGAGACCTTCTTAGGACACGCCCTCGAGTAATGTCCCACTTCCCCGCAGTGGAAACAACTCAAGCTACCTGCCATGCGCTCTCTTGTATGTGTCTTATTACACTTAGCACAAACTGATGGCGTCCCACTTGCTGAACTCTTCGTAGCCAGATTTCCTATCCTCTTATCATTTTGCTGCGGTGCTCCTCTGTTACTTCCTTGATAATTCGAAAAAGACCTCTTATCTCCAACTACAACCGTCTGTCTACTGGCAAATCTTTCCGCAATCAAAGCTCTATCCATGACGCCATGCGCCGGTAGGTCTATCTCCTAGCATGCCCTTTGCCACTTCATGTGACAATCCTTCCATGAACTTGTCAATCTTCTTCTCTTCGCTCCTCATGATTTCAGGGTAGAATCTGCCTAATTCATGGAATTTCTGGGAGTACTGAGTCACTGTAGTGTATCTCCCTTGTTTCAAACTCAGAAATTCATTAGCCTTTGCATTCTGTGTTGTTCTAGCGAAGTATTCCTTGTAGAATAGGTCCTTAAACACTGCCCAATCCGTGATCCTTGTATTAACCTGCTCATAAGCTTCCATCCAACTTTCTGCATTCCCTGCCAACAAGGATATGGCTAAATGAGCCCACTCAGTTTCTGGAGCCTTCACATTCCTGCACGTCCTCTCAAACCCACGAATCCATAAATCTGCTGCTGCTGGCTCAACATTGCCAAAGAATTCTGGCACCCTGTGCTTCTTCATTTTATCATACCAATCCACTTGTCATGTCGTAGCCCCCAAACTAGCGATGTTGTATTGGGCTCGCCGAACTCGTGGAGCGTTATGATCTCATGTTGAGGTTCTTGAACTTCTTTGTTGGGGGTGAGTCTGTTGCAGATAGGTGTAGTCAGGTGCTACAAAAGTATCAGATCTAGGCGGTGGTGGAGGTAGAACCGTTGGTTGAGGTGTAAAACTTACTGGTGTGGGGGAAAACACTGATGCCTGTGGTCGACTGAAAAACTGACTAGCCGGTGGCACAGACGCTTGCTTAGGTTGCATAGAGACGGTTGGGAAAGTACTCACCGGTGGATGGGAAAGTCCTAAACCTGTCCAACTTGTGGTCATTGGAGACACAGACACTCCTGGTGTCACCCCTGCTGAAGTAGTGATAACCGGTATACTGGGGTTAAACCGTGAGGGACCCCCTTGTTCCACTCTACCCCTGACGACGATATCTGGTCCTTGGTTCACCCCATGCATGATGTTGCTCACAGACGGGGTGTTAACTTGGGAAACAATAGGGCCCTGGGTAGCTAGTCCACTTCTTCCCCTTCTCGGAATCACAACCCCGGTAAATCATGCCCCAGTGTTACTCGTCTGGGTGTTAGCTGCCTCGGTGTTATTCGTATTAGCTCCTCCTCTAGTAAGAACCATTATGTAACCAAGAAAGGAGAGGGGTTACTAAAGCTCTAACACTTATCTTAAAGAAGAAATCAAATCCTACACAGCATGGAAAACCTTTCTCTCTGATACCAACTGTAACGCCCCGTTCCCGCACACCGAGTCCTTATCCGGAAAGAGCGCTCGGCACAAATATTATCAAATAAAAATTCAATAATATATGTAAGCCTTACGTCACACATCAGAACTAAAACGACGCGGAAGATAAAATGACTCGGGATAAAAACAAAAGATCGGACACACGGTTTTCAATGCGGTAAAACTAAATCCAATAAAGAATACTAAACATCCAATGTGAAATCCAAAAGAACTTAAACGGAACTAATCCAAAAGAAGGACAAAAATGTTTGAATTGAACCAACAACATCATTGAAAGAATTAAAACCAAAAGAACTAAATCTTCACGAGCTCCGTCTCACACGTCCTCGTCAAAGAACTCATCAGCGTTAGCAACCTGTTCATCTTCTTTGGGGAAAGAGAAAGACAAACAAAAAGTAACGGGGTAAGTACATAAGTACTTAGTAACGCGTAGAAGATCGCATAACGTCGGTCTCATAAAGAAATAAAAGCAACGCCGTCTTTTATTAATTCATTCCGTTATTAACCCTAACTAACTATCATATTATGTTCATAGCATAACACGAGGTTCCAAAGGTATCTAACTTAGCTCAAGTTTGTTACATCATGAATAACAAGGGCACTACGCCTAGTAATAGGATGTACTAGGACAACTGGGTGCAATCTACTTAGAGACACGCTCTAGTAGCCCCGGGAATATCTGAGTCCCGATAGTGTGATAACCGGCAGAATGTACCAGACGCTTTATCTAGCCAATCGATTGACCGGCGTGGGTACAGTCTACTTTGTCTGGTCAAAGAACACATCGCGATATTGTACTATGCCTTACCAAGCATTGCATGATGTTTAAGATTATTAATCTAGCTCGTACGTTTGATTAGACGTTTAACAAGACACCTAAGTTGATTCACATAAAAGGCTCCCCTATCAATCTACTCCCTCTTCCTAAGACCACTGGACACTAAAAAAACCTAGCACATACACAGACATCGATAAACCCTAGCTTATCGAAGCACAAGGCAAATCCAAAGCTTTCGACAGTCCCACACTTCATCTTTTTAGGGAATTCATATGGTGCCGAAACTAAACGCATCAAAAGCTAATTCAAGGCTTTGTCACATAAGATTAAGCAGTAAAACATGATCATAAAGCCTGAAACCAAGCTGACACGAAAAATAGTGAAAATGGAATAAACAGGTCGAACGCCCGTCTGACCCTAAGTGAACGCCCGTCCGACCCGAACGCTCGTCCAACAACCCCCAGACGCCCGTCCACAAAATTCAGCTACATCCTGTATCAAAACTGAACCCTCAAACGCCCGTCCGTACTACTCAAACGCTCATCCGGGCTGCCGCTACCTCGGACGCCCGTCCGCCCTCATGCAGACACCCGTCTGCCTGGGATTTACCCAGAAAATCTGCAACTGCGTAAACGCGATTTCCAACCCAATTCCAACCCAAACTCCAACCAAAATAGATTCAAAACCGTGAAAATAAACATACAAATTGCTCTACATCTTTATGACACCTTAGTCATACGATAAGAACACCACGTTACCTTGATTTGCTAGCTACTACGATCCACGCTACCAAAGTCTTGAAAAGGATAAACCTTTAACTCCAAACCTATAAATGATCAATCCAAAGATGATCACTACAATGTTTAAACTCAGAAAAACGCAGCCTAACACGATGATGAATAAACCCTAATACCAAGAACGATGAGGGAAAACTTACGTTAACGGATTTAGGGATTGTTGATATCAAAACGATCCTCTTCTCGCGGTGATCTTTTCTCTCTTGAGATGTCTGTTGAAAAGAGCAACGGATTAGCTTCAAAATTCGAAATCCTCTTCTCTTCTTTTTCTCAAAACTTGCGCCTCTCTTGATGATTTTTACGTAAAACAACAACTAGGTTAATTTAGGATTAGTTTTCCTTTTATAATCCCAATTAAATCTAATTATTCCTTATTATTTAAATCCAATTAATCCTTTTCCTTTTATTTTCCCTTTTTCTTTTAATCCTTTAAAACAAAACTAAATATTCAGATTTTTCATGAAAAGACAAGGATGCCCTTTTAGAAAAATCGGGATATTACATTCCTCCCCCCTTAAGAGGAGTTTCGTCCTCAAAACTAGACATAAGTGTGAGACATCGGTAAAGTAAGTGAATGCTCACCCCCATATAAGTGTGAGACATAAAGGTCATGTCAACTCGGGTTAGCCCTTTTAGACCAAGCGAGGACGGCTTCTGTAACGCCCCACAGACCCCGGGCCTGGTAGCGCTAAATGAGTCATAAATGTCCGGTCAACTGCTTAGACCGCCGTCCTCGCTTGGTCTAAAAGGGCTAACCCGAGTTGACAAGACCTTTATGTCTCACACTTATATGGGGGTGAGCATTCTTCTACTTTTCCGATGCGGGACATTACATTCTCCCCCCCCCCCCCCCTTATAAGGGACTGGTGTCCTCGCCAGGACGGCCAAGACTGTTCCTGGATCGTCCCTACCAGAGGTAACTAGAGGCCATCCTTACACCGACTTCTTGTACGGTGCAGCGCATAGTTCCGTCTGATAGTCGGCTCCGATACCATTCTCAGAACGCCCCGCACTTCGGTCTCAGTAGTGCTAAATGAGTCATAAATGTCCGGTCAACTGCTTAGACCGCCGTCCTCGCTTGGTCTAAAAGGGCTAACCTGAGTTGACAAGACCTTTATGTCTCATACTTATATGGGGTTGAGCATTCTACTACTGTTCCCAGACTTTACATTCTACTAAATGAGTCATAAATGGTCCGGTCAACTGCTTAGACCTCCGTCCTCGTTTGGTCTAAAAGGGCTAACCCGAGTTGACAAGACATTTATGTCTCACACTTATATGGGGTGAGCATTCACTTACTTTACCGATGTGGGACTTACATTCCCCCCTTTATAAGGGACTGGCGTCCTCGCCAGGACGGCCAAGACTGTTCCCGGATCTTCCCTACCAGAGGTAACTAGAGGCCATCCTTACACCGTCTTCTTATACGGTGCAGCGCATAGTTTCGTCTGATAGTCGGCTCTGATACCATTCTGTAACGCCCCCAGACTCCGGGCCTGGTAGCGCTAAATGAGTCATAAATTGTCCGATCAACTGCTTAGACCTCCATCCTCGTTTGGTCTAAAAAGGCTAACCCGAGTTGACAAGACCTTTATGTCTCACACTTATATGGGGGTGAGCATTCACTTACTTTACCGATGTGGGACTTTACACCTTCCAAGACTCAGACAACACATCTCTCAGGAAAATGAATCGATGGCATTGGCATTTGGCACCAGATTCTGCAGTGTAACTAAGAAGCTGCCTGATCATGACAACAGATTCACATCCATTGAGTCAAAACTAGACTCTCTAATTTTAACAGCAGAAGCTACAAATAGCATCTTACACCAGCAAAGGGATGATGCTGCCAAAAAGCGGGAAACAAGTAATCCTGAAGGATCAATACTAAGACCCCCAAATTTTACAGAGGAACAGCTGAGAGCAAGGGATAGAGAAATAAGAATCAGAAATGAAGCTGAAGAGCAGCAAAGGAAGGCCAGAGAAGAAAGATAAAAGGCCTCAAATGAACCCTGCACAGGATTTCCCCATCCTATTCAAAGAATGGATGATGATAAAGATAGATCAGGTGGACAGCAAAGTCCTGGACAGCAAAGACCTGGATCAAGTTAGCAAAGGAGGTCAAAAAAAGAACACAGAACTAGCACGAGCAGAGAGAAAAGAAGTTTCCCAACTCACAGAAATAGGCAAGAATATGAGGCTGAGATCCTAGATCATGTGAGAGAATTTTTCGGAGTTCATGAAGGGCTGTATCCATATCAAACACAAGATGAAGCTTGTGTAGACTGGCTAAGCTACCAGGATGAACAGAGGAGAGTTGACATGGCCAAAATATACAATGACATTAAAAGACAACATGCATCTCTCCATCAAAGTGGTGGAACCAGCAGACCAAGTTCAGCCATACCACTTTCTGCAAAAGGAGCAGAAGATTTGCCAACTGAGCAACAAGAAGACTTCAACTATATTGCAAAATTCTTCAACCTTATGGGGAGAATGAATAAACAAGACCAATGGGGTCTATACAAAAATCTCAAGTTTGCTGACTCACACATTGCAGAAGCTAGGGATAGATTTGAGAAGTATTTTGGAGAGCCCAGGGCAAATGAAACTATGCCTGACTTTAACAGACTCTTTGCCAAGAGAGTATTCCAAGGAGTATCTGAATACACTGCTATGGCATACTGGAAGTGGAAGTTTCCAGAGATCGATTGGAAAGACATTGAGGAGGTTCAGACTAAAAAATTTAAGAAGTACAAAGCAGAATTAAGTAAAATGTAGTTATTGTACTTTCAATATGTTTTGAGCTCATGTTTTCTAATTGCCCTTAAATGGATGAATAAATTTTTTGAGTTTTATTATGTTGTTCTATTATGAAAATTTTGGCATACTTATGTTCAGGCTTATGAGGGTTTTGGCATAATCAAAAAGGGGGAAATTGTTAGGAACATTTTGTTATGTTTTGATGATGGCCATAATAGCTGTTATAGCAAGCCTGAAATAAGTTAGAATTCTCTGTATAAGTCTTTACTTAGAGTCTAACATGTTGTATAAGTTGAGTCAGACAAGTATTGTACTAGTTGGTAGGACGGCAAAGTAAAAACAGATTTTCGGCAGAGTGAAGCCAGGCAAGTACCAGCAGAGAAGCAATGAAGACATTATGGTCTGACTTATAACCAAGGAAGTCTGTGATGACCTTGGATAAGTCTAAGTTATGTTTCATGTAATGATACTTAGTGTTTAAATATGATGTACACTGATCTCACACAAATCAAGGATCAGTGAAGTACAAGGATTCTCCTTAAACTGAAAGAATGAAGGAAACAATGAATCGGCAAAGTAAACTGACTTTCGGATGAGTGAAGACAAAGCAGTGAAGGAAGATCTAAGCGACAAAGTCAGAAGGATCACTTGACCGATCTATTGTCTAAGGGCTCTAAGATTTTGAAAGATAATGCATCATTAATCAACCTTCAAGTGATCTCCCCATTATCAAAATCCATGACTGCTCTACTTGTCACTAAGAAATGTCTTCCTAACAAAACTGGGGCACTTGGGTCCTCTGGTACGTCTATAACCGTGAAATCAATTGGAAAAGTGAACTCTCATGCCTTTATCGTGCACTTCCTTAGCAGACCGGTAGACATATCTCTAGTTCGATCGACAAAAGTCATGGACCGGATTTGATCCATGACAACCGGAAGCTTAATCTTTTGACAGATGGATAGAGGAAGAATGTTACAACTTGCACCGGAATCACAAAGACCTATACATATAGATATACCATTGATAGAGATTGGGAGTCAAAACATTCCAGGGTCTCCTAACCTTTCTACGGTATCAGAGTCTGGGTAATCCTCAGACTCTGAGAACATAGTGTCTAGATCCTCCCCCGGATAATCGGAGTCGTAGTCGGACGATATATCGATTAGCTCGATCAGAAACATACCTGGCCGATGAGTCTCATACTCCTTCAGGTTTTCCTCTGCTTCCCGTTTAAGCATCTCAGTCTCCTCCTCAACTCGCTTCTTATCATCTTCGTATTGCTCTCTGGCTTTGGATCCAGGATACATAGAGATTGGTTTGATGTTCAACACAGTACGAGTCATTGTGTCTGACTCGTCCAACCTTAATCTATTTTTTCTTGACTAAATTTCCGAAGTTTCCGGATAATCTTGCAAATGAGACAAAATAAAACAAAGAAAAAGTTAGCAACTCCCGCTTCAGTTGGGGTTGATCCCAACAGTTGCAGACCTACTAACTAAAATCAACTGAGAATGACACAGAAAAACAAGGGCTGTCAGAATTTGATTTCCTGGGCCTCGTTAAACCGGAGGAATCCCTCGGTAAACCAAGCCTAGGATTTCTCCTCCTGACAGAGTAACAAGTGCAGGTTTGATCCAGAATGACTCAAGACTCAAGATAAAATAAAATAAAATAAAACGACTTCTTAATTAGAATTAAAACGTTTATCCTTAAAATTGGCCATTGTCCCCGGCAACGGCGCCAAAAATCTTGATTGCATGTAAGTCACTAAAGTCGATATTACTAGCAAGAATACTAGGTACATCGTAGTATAGTAAATGCGAGTCAAGGTCGATCCCACAGAGACAATGCAACTTTAATTATAAACGATTCTAACCTAATTGAGAAGACACATATAGGTGGTCATTGACCAACAATAGACATTAAAGAAACATGGTATTCCTCCCCCTCTTCTCACCGATCTACTAACATGGATTAGTTAATCTTTACGTTTACTTCCTCACATGATTTGCTTAAATTAATCGAGCGAGCTTTTAGTTTACTTTTAAGTTACGGGTGAAACTCCTAACCCTATCTACTCCGACCATGGTAGTAGACAATCTATATGCAAGCTACCCTCCTTAATGTTAGGAAATCAGTGAGGGAACGCAGCGGAATTCAAAAATTTATTTCCTATCGACCCAAGATCGACTTCATTTAAGCAATAAACAAATAAGCTAAAGACGGTGGTTACCTTGCTTGCTCTAAAAGATGAACGCTTTGACCGTCTAAGGAGAGTAGTTCTGCATAGAGCCGCTCAAGTGTTCGGCCTCTACCGCTAGTCCGCACAAACAACCCGCCGGAATCCACCATTGGATTGCTATTGGTAAACTCCGGTTGCTAGACCGGAATTTTTCCTCTCTCACAAACTCTCTATTGGAAGCTCTCTATTTTACACAAGAACTATTAGCTCTTGCAATTGTCATGTACAAAAGAGCTTGACACCCACTTCCTTTATATAGAGGAGGTGGCGCCCCAAAAGGTGTGGAGGAGAAGAAAACATTTTCCCAATAAAATAAGGAAAATATAATTGACTGATTTATCTCATTTATTACAATATCTCATATTAAATAAAATCTAAATATTGTCAATTTCTCATATTGATTATATTTATCTTATTACCATAAATCAATTTACACATGTGTGCAAATCTATAGTCATTAATATCTAATATTAATATATGGTCTTATTAATTAAATTGTACAATCCAAGTGTATCATATACACAATGAATGTGGCGCCCCTCTTGCCAAAGATTTGGCATCCAGAATATTATTTAATTAATATAATGTATGATTAATTAATTTGCAAAATACATGTATATTATATACACACATAAATTCGACATACACATATCTAATATATGTATACGTAATTAATCAACATAATTAATATCTTGTATTATATTTTTTCATAATAAATAAATACCACCATATTAATTTACCACTATAACATTTATAGTCGTGAGATAAAACTTTCATTATTTGGTTATCAACTATAACCACATTTTAATCCGACTTGATGTTCATATGTGTGTGACCCGATAGGCTTCCGAATATATTGGCACTGGGCCGTAGGCACAAAGTGCAAATTACAAAAATGCCCTTCATGCCTAATGATCACGGGATAGCGTCTAGCAATACACCGTGACCCCCAATCATCGGAAGAGTCAAATGCAATGACTACTACCTTTCATGTGAAACAGTTACCGTGTAACTTACAATCCTATCGCTGTAATAATATCCATACGATCGTATCTCGAGTGTCAATACATTAACGACCGTATCTTATAATCTGGATATCATGCACTCTCGAAGTAACTCATTTACTCCCACTTTGCAAAGATTCACAAAAGTAAGACATTCCTTATAAGAAGGCCCTTTCGGATATTCACCTCTACTGATGGGGTACGCGATTCCCAGATGACCAAACATGTATACTCCGCATGCTTCAGTATCACACCGATCACTAACGCATGATCGCCCCATGGCTACGGGAAACCTCAATAGTGTCAAAGCATGACAATCCACACCGTGATGCCATGAAGACTCCGGTCTAAAGGATAATGACACAACTGCCACATAGTGTGACACTTAATGTAAGTGGGTCAGTCTAACGTACGCATTCTCTAATACACGTCCACGTACAGTCCAAGTGTCTCCACACTTCGATAGAAGAGATATATCCCTGCCCTTAAAGACATAAGACATCTAATACGTGCTAGCCTATTCATACTATCAATGCCCTGTTTAATAGTACATCAGCCTAGAGACATTTAAGTATCAAACTTATTAAAGTGATTAGAGATCTCATCAACCACAATCGCCTATCATGGTTTCTCTATCACAGTTTAATACTAAGGACGTTATCATATAAAAATTTATAATTGGTTCTTTAAAATAACAAATATATGACAACAGAAAAGCCATTTAATATATGTACAAACATAAAGAAATAGTAGAAATGATCCGACCCGGTCGGATCCGGTCCAACCCGATTGGATTTAGGACACTATTCTAACAATCTCCCACTTGGCCTAAAACCAATCACTCGCACACACAAGACCAAGTTGAAACACAAGAATCTCATGCAATACTCACAACCAGCCCTAGCCATAAACGGATCGCTATTCGTGGGGACTCAGACTATCTTCATACCATCCTCCAAATGAACAAGTCAAAGGAACCACCTCAACACACACATGAATCTCCGACGAGACCCTGGTCCTTGCTTCAAACAATGAATCCACTTACTATATCAGCCATATATAAATGGTGGAAGAACCGTACAAGGTTCAGGAATGAACCTTCCAGATCCATGTACTGCTCCCGCTGCGCCTCCAAGGCACTACTGTGTTTTGGCCTAGCTGTAGAATTTACAGTGACCCATAGCTAAGAACATTTCCCACTCACTGTTTCACTTAATCAAAGTGATTGAAAACCCAGACAGTAACTCCCACACGCCTTCATAAGACTCAGGATATATGTTTGTATATCTACGTTTATTTAATTCCAAGTTTTAATAAACTAGGAACTGTTCCTTAACTTGTTTAAGGATATTCTCGACATTCAACAGATTAACTTTCATACTTCCTCATGACTATTCATGGGCCATGAACATCCGGCATTACCTTTATGATGGTTCCAATCGCAGTAGCGAAGGAAACCTTCCATAAGCATCATCTTTCACCTTATCTTTAGGACCAACGTCCTAACATAGATAGATCCTGAGAATACCGGCTAGCAGTATCTCCTGTCGCGATCTATGCTAAACTCTTTTAGCATCACATCTATATAGGTAAACTATATTCCAACAGCAGTTAAATCTATCACTGTAGATTCTTATTTCCAAAAATAAGAACTACCAATCCAAGTGCTTTCGTAAAGACCTTGAACTATCAAACATTAATTGACTGTGACATGGGGTGATAATTCTCTAGAGATTTATCCAATACCTCACTCAAAAATCATAACACACTCCCACTATCTATCTTACACATTGGGCATATCCTTCGTTTGACCAAATCAAACTCCTTTGATTATCAAACAAAGAAATCGTCTAGAGAAACTAGTTCGAGTCCATAAATAAATCTCGTGGGCTGACATATCATGTCATCGTCTATGAACATCGAGCTTTCTACTCAACGTCTTCAAAACTATCATATAGCCATGATACGAAGTTATAACAAGCATAGTCTGAATAGAACTGGGCTTAGCTGGCAGCATAAAGATAATTACAAGGTTTACACCCCATTCCCTTCAGCCGTCACTATAGCCTTATGGTAATCATATTACTATCCATGTCAGCCTTTCAGGGACATTCCCTCTAGGTAAGACAGACTAGGTTCACAACCTGGTTGTCACTGATGGAATCTAATTCAGATATTATGGCTCCTGGACATAGCTCTCAATCTTTCCTTTCAAACATTCCTTCATAAGTCTTGAGATTTTCATTCTTCAAGATGAACATACCAACAGCCTTTTCAGGCTTGAGGTTATCCACAGACTTACTGTAACTTTTGTGCACGAGCGTTGTTCTACACCTCATCGTTATGTGGCGCTTTGCTCACGTTCCTATGGTTGAATAACTCCTTGTGGTTCTCAAACTACCTTTGAGATCTAAATCTACTCCCACTGTTTCTTTTGGAAGAAACACTTCCTCTAGAAGACAGCATGTTTGGAGACAAACATTTTTCTCCGCGGACAGGTAGCTAGCTAAGACATTCCACAAAGTTGCATATGTCGTACTAGGCTCCAAGCCTTTCTGACTCTGCCTATGACAACTTCAAATCATCGGTTAAGACAGATTCGACATTATCGCCTTCCATATCTAATATGGAATTTATTCAACCTTTATTCTTTGGAACTCGGTTAAGTATAAGGGCACTATCCCGAAACGGGTAAGGGATACTTCGCATGGCTTTCGTCACACCTTTATCGTATAAGGTGTTGTTTCTATTTTGGGAACACAATCTAATTGCGTATCCCCAAGATGGTATCCTTCAAGGGAGAATCTTATTCCTTTTCAGACGACTTCTGAAACACCCTTCAGGTATTAATTACTTCAATCCAATTGAAGAGTAATTCCGAAGTAGCTCATCAATCTCATATTCATACTAGCTCGAACTTTTCGGTCTTTCCGAATTGTTGTACTTCAATAAGTACATTCAACTATTTCTAAAAATAGTCATAGAGATTAACAAACAATTATTTGTGGCATTAATTGTCTAAGCCAACAAGCATCGGTATGTTTAGGCTTTAGACAATTTTTCTAGATTTTATAACCTTTTCATAAAAGGGTATTTTAGTCATTTTTAGATAAGATACGTATCACCCACATGATTCATAATCACATGGTTCAGACATCATCTGAATGACGTTTGATTATACGTTCCTCTTCCAGAGAGTCGACATCTTAGAACAACTACAAATATCAAGGATAACAGCCATACAAATATTTAGTTGAGATTTCATCACACATATCAACTATATAGTGACATTAATCTAGTATGTTAGATTCAGTGACCTTCCAACTTTATCAGAATAACATTTATTCTTTACAATTGAATATGTCTACTAAATCCTAATGAATAACTGAAAATATGTTCTTCATAAGAACCGGGACATAATAACATTTATTTAGTTCCCTTATCGGTTTACTAGATCCAGAGTATGGTAAGTGTTACAACGTTTGCTTCACCTTTCATATCTGTATATAACCTTTCTAATTTAATCACACTCGGAAGATATCATATATCTAAGAGTTGACTTGAACTTAGATAGATTTATCTCAACACACTTGCCTAGAATAGAGACTTCGATAAGCACTCTATTTAAGCACATGCCCTAACTTTCCTTTCAATCCTTTAAGCACTTGTAAATATTTCTTAGTGTAGTCTTCATAAGACTTAAGAAAGATCACAAGAGTTATGTCTTTAATTTCCTTTCATAAAGAAAATCTAAAGTTTATTAAATAGTTTATTTAACCTTTTGAATCGTATTTAAAACATTGACTATTTAATTAACCTTTAAGTAATGATTAAAGAATTAAGTCAATACTTAAATCTTACAACTTTGAAAACAACATTTCCAAAATTCGATGTGGTGATTCTTGTTCAACATTTGAATTAATTATCATCGTATGACAGAATGAAAATCTTGGGTCGTATCCAATATATGAGTAATTCGTTGAAACTTATTTCAAATGATTTAATCATATCATGAGCTTCCGCTTTCACTAATAATTAATGCCTTGGAGTACTCCATCAAATATGTAGTCTCCTTGTCTCTAACTACTATAACGGGATTGCTCGTGTCATTGCTTATTTTAAAATGATTAAAATTACTTAACCATACTTGAGAACGTTTCTCAAAAAGGTAACAGTCATAATTTGATTTTACTAATCGAGAATAAAACATAAAAGTTTGCTAAAAATACAACATAAAAAATGAAAATAAAAGAGTGTTGTTGTTTATACATGCAAAATCAAAAATGGTCTTTCGGTTTATGATTTTTCTCCCACTAGTCAACTACTCACAATTGACTTTTAAGAATTATAAATTTCTTTAGTGGACAAGATCCCACTAAACTACCGCGACCCCCACTTTGGCTGGTGGGCCAAAAATAGTCTAATAGGTAGACAACTCTTCGTCAATCGTATCTTATACGACTTTTGTTGTTTGACTAGTCAACTCTTTGACAATTTTCATCTTATAAAGTAGTCAAACCCTTGCCTCTAAAATCCAAACGACCCCGCTTTAGCTGGTGGCCGAGAGAATTCTTAGTCAAGTCATAACCCCAACATTCGTGAGATCTCATACGATCATATCTCGATACTGACGATATTCCCGAGGTAGGTCAACCCCCTGCTTTGGCTAATGAGTTGGATCCGAACAAGGGCTTTTCACAGTCATTATAATATAGGGAGGCAATTTCAACTTGATTCTTTTGATGTGGAAGTATTTATGTAAATTAATTCACTGAATTAATTTTAATTATGGTCTCATCAAGTATATATATCTCTATAGACGTACATCCTACACATTCATCTAGATCGTGCCTAGTCATGCATCTATCGTATCATATAAAATAAGTACAAGCACAAAATAAATAAATGCGTAAAGTAACCGGTATGATCATGGACTTTTTTCCTAGAGCGGTTTCAATACAAATCGACAGCGAACCGCTGGTCACAATCTAAGGGTAGCCGCAACCGCTAATAGGATCTTTAATGCGACATCTCTAATGGGATCTTTATTCTTCTTTCTTTGGCCTGCATCTTCTGCTCCATTCTTGTTACATTTAATTCTATCTAATAAAATAAATACACCTGCTTGCACACGGGGAGCTAACGGGAATGCGATAAATGCGAGAAAATAAACTAGGTCACGTTCTTCATAACGGCTCAGACAATTTTTAAACCAACGAAAAAATTAAATCATTCACATCTATCATGTCGGTCGAGACCATGCTCAATCGGGGTCCATATAATCATATTATATCTACTATATCTAATCCATGCAATAACATCTTATGAAAAAGATAAAATTAAAATTTAACTACTTGCGTCTTAATTAATCAATTAACATTTAATCTATTAAATAATTTTATCCAATCAATTAACTAATTAATATTTAATTAATTAAATGATTTTAATCGAAATAAAATTAACGATTTTAATTTTAATTTTAATTAATTAGAACTATTCTAAAATTTAATCAAAATTAAAATTAAGTCTCTTTTGTTTCTTTCCTTTTGATTCCTAATAAAAAGGGATTCCTTCGGTTTCCTAAACCAAAAGACATCTCCATTGGCCATTTCCAAAATCAAAATTTTGAAAAGGGCCTAGGCCTAGGCCTTTTCCAAAATCAAATATTTTGAAAATGGTCTAGGCCTATTCCAAACAAAATTAGGAAAGGGCAATATTTTGGTTATTAGGCCTGGCCACTTTCCAAAATCAAAATTTTGGAAGTGGCCTAGGCTTAGGCCTTTTTCCCAAATCAAATATTTGGAAAGGGCCTAGGCCTATTCCAAACAAAGTTTGGAAAGACCATTATTATTTTAATGTCATGTGGCATCCCAATGGCGCAAACTATTTGAACCAATGGTTAGCCACATGACACAACTAAACAAAGAGGAGTTACCAATCACAACTATGAATTATATTGAATCACAAAATACACAAAACAAAAATTTGGAGATCCTTCAGCATTGACCGGTCAACCGACGCCGGCAGCAGGATGCCCTGCCGCCGCCGCCGCTATTGGTGGTGCCGCCGCTAGTCGGCCGAGCACCACCAGATCTCGTTTTTTTGTTTTGTTTTGTTTTCTTTTCGTGTATCATTTTTGCGAATAAAAAATCTTTCATCTTTTAATTACGTGATTAGAACGATAAAATTGACTACGCAAAATAACATGCTTATTGCTTAAGCTCGAAGCTCTCTCTGATACCACTGTTAAGAAATCTACGTGGGAACGCAGAGGAATTCAAAATTTTATTTCCTATCGACCCAAGATCGACTTCGTTTAAGCAATAAACAAATAAGCTAAAGACGGTGGTTACCTTGCTTGATCTAAAAGATCGATGCTTTGACCGTCTAAGGAGAGTAGTTCTGCATAGAGCCGCCCAAGTGTTCGGCCTCTATCGCTAGTCCATGAACAACCCGCTGGAATCCACCATTGGATTGCTATTGGAAAACTCCGGTTGCTAGACCGGCCTTTTTCCTCTCTCACAAACTCTCTATTGGAAGCTCTCTATTTTACACAAGAACTATTAGCTATTGCAATTGTGATGTACAAAAGAGCTTGACACCCACTTCATTTATGTAGAGGAGGTGGCGCTCCAAGAGGTGTGGAGGAGAAGAAAACATTTTCCCAATAAAATAAGGAAAATATAATTGATTGATTTATCTCATTTATTACAATTTCTCATATTAAATAAAATCTAACTATTGCCAATATCTAATATTGATTATATTTATCTTATTACCATAAATCAATTTACACATGTGTGCAAATCTATAGTCATTAATATCTAATATTAATATATGGTAATCTTATTAATTAAATTGCATAATCCAAGTGTATCATATACACAATGAATGTGGCGCCCCTCTTGCCAAAGATTTGGCATCCGGAATATTATTTAATTAATATAATGCTATGATTAATTAATTTGCAAAATACATGTATATCATATACACACATAAATTCGACATACACATATCTAATATATGTATATTTAATTAATCAACATAATTAATATCTTGTATTATATTTATTCATAATAAATAAATACCACCATATTAATTTACCACTATAACCTTTATAGTCGTGAGATAAAACTTTCCTTATTTGGTTATCAACTATAACCACATTTTAATCCGACTTGATGTTCATATGTGTGACCCGATAGGCTTCCGAATATGTTGGACGTAGGCATAAAGTGCAAATTACGAAAATGCCCTTCATGCCTAATGATCACGGGATACCGTCTAGCAACACACCGTGACCCCCAATCATCGGAAGAGTCAAATGCAATGACTACTACCTTTCATGTGAAACAGTTACCGTGTAACTTACAATCCTATCGCTGTAATAATATCCATACGGTCGTATCTCGAGTGTCAATACATTAACGACCGCATCTTATAATCTGGATATCTTGCTCTCTCGAAGTAACTCATTTACTCCCACTTTGCTAAGATTCACGAGAGTAAGACATTCTTTATAAGAAGGCCCTTTCGGATATTCACCCCACCGATAGGTGGCACGCGATTCCCGCATTTACCAAATATGTATACTCCACATGCTTCATATCACACCCAATCACTACCGCATGATCGCCCGTGGCTGTGGAAACCTCAAAAAGTGTCAAAGCATGACAATCCACACCGTGATGCCATGAAGACTCCGGTCTAAAGGATAATTACACAACTGCCACATAGTGCGACGCTTAATGTAAGTGGGTCAGTCACGTACACATTCTCTAATACACGTCCACATGCAGTCCAAGTGTCTCTTCACTTCGATAGACGAGATCTATCCCTCGCCTCTTAAAGACAGAAGACATCTAATACGTGCTAGCCTGTTCATACTATCAATGCCCTGTTTAATAGTACATCAGCCTAGAGAGATTTAAGTATCAAACTTATTAAAGTGATTAGAGATCTCTCAACCATAATCGCCTATCATGGTTTATCTATCACAGTTTAATACTAAGGACGTAATCATATAACAATTCATAATTGGTTCCAAAAAAGAATAAATATATGACAACAGGAAAGCCATTTACTATATGTATAAACATAAAGAAATAGTAGAAATGATCTGACCCGGTTAGATCCGGTCCAACCCGATTGGGTTTAAGACACTATTCCAACACTTAATTGGCCCATAATAGCCCATACGCATAGAGAAATAGAATTGCCGATATCTAGCGCTAACTCATACCGCTAACCCGCCTAGACAGCTATCGACACTAATCAGCACGTTCCTAGGGTCCATCAAGACTATGTCCAAATTAACACTTCAATATTCGTATTTCATGCTAGTTTTATGAATACAATAGCAGATTGGCCAGATCTAACCTACTGTTAATTAAATCTGTCGATCAACGTAGCTGTAGTGAATCCTAATTTTAGGTTTTCTAAATTTTGCCTCAGTAAACCGGTATAGACCGCCGGTTTCCTAATTCCGGATCTACATTGCTCAATTACGATTAATCTAAGTAAATCATAGGGTCGTTAAACATGCATATTAACTAAAACACATAAATATGAACAAATCTACCATATTGAAGACAAAAAGGAACGTTCAAAGCTTCATACCTTCAACAATGGTGATATAGCTCGATCTACTCAAGCTAGATGGTAGAGAAGGAGAGGAAACCAGAAAATAACTTCAAAAGCTTGGAAGAACTTTTATTTCATCAAATTGTATAATGTACATAATATATTATGCAACACTTATCAAGAACTATGCAATAATCAGTTGGTGCAGCCTTATATAGACTGTGCCCAAGATTAGCATATCCTGCATTTTAATTAACAAATAATCTTTGAGCATCACACCCCAAATCCGAATGCAAAATCTATTTCGGATAAAAACTGTGCAAAAAAAGAATTACCGGCCCACTATCCCACCAAATCCTTCCACATTCTACCTATTTCTCCTATTTAAACACTCTTCCACCACCATTATTCATCATTCTCATCTACTATCATCTTCTTCCATCACCAAAAACTCTATATTTCTTCTTCCTCTACAAAATTCGGCCACCATCACCACCACCACTATCACCACCATATCTCCACCAAAACAAAACCTTTTCTTTCATTTCAACAACCAAAACACCCATTTTTTCTATCCCTGTTGCTAGTTAGTAGTGTTTTTGCAAGAGTGAAGTGTTGCAGTTCTTTCCTTTTTATCATTAGAGCATAGTCCCAAAAGGAAACCTAGAAATTTTAGGCCGGTAAATCGAGGACAAGGGCCGGTTTACAAAGGGTATTTTTTTCAGGATCAGCTTCATCATCATTTCCTGCTATCATTCAGGATGGGTCCTAAATGTAGCAGAATAGCCCCTCGTCCAAGTGGTCACCAGTATATTTATGGAGATGCTAACCCCTTGATAGACGGGGTTGAGCAATTTCATTCCTTAGAGATCTACGAATCGTCCAAGGGCATTGGAATGGAAGACCGGTTACCCGAGAACGAAAGGTGGAATTGGACGATTGCGGTTCGATTTTGCCGAAAACCCTACAAGAGCAAGACATTCTGGATATGGAAGACGCACCGACGTAGTTCAACGCTATGATGGTAAGAGAATTTTATGCTTATCTTTCGCATAACCGTGGAGCTACATTTGCAATGGTCCGAGGAGTTAAGGATGACTTTTCAATTGAGCGGATCACGAGCATTTTGGGGTTCATAATCCACTAGTGGGACCAGATGAGCACACATCCTCGAGCAATATTGAAGATCTCGAGAGGATGCAAATGATAGTTGATTACTTTGGGGTACAATGGAAGCGCAACCCTATGGGAGCCCCTACCATCTTAGGATGGGAAGATGGTCAACCGGTTTGTGCTCGCCTTCTACCGACCAAACATACGGTCTCTGTCACAACGAAGAGGGCAGAGTTGATGTTCTATCTGGAGCAGGGATCTCCTGTCATCATCAGCCTATTGATGCATAGCCGCATTAACAAGATGGCAGCTACGTCTAAGCGAGAACAGTTTCCATATGGGCCGATGATTGACATGTTTGATTTGGAGGACGAGGTCAAATTTCTCGTCAGTGACGATTGGGAAGACCCCGAGCCGATGCTCAATTCGTAGTCGGTTCAACGCATACCAAGACGGGTCAGTTTGAGAGCTAAGAGAGAACGTACTCCGGTCCTCGGAGCACCTTGGACTCAGATAGCTATGTTGGAGGAGCCTTCTAGAGAGATTGCGAGTTTGCATCGCAAAATGGACAGGATTATAGACTTTTTCGGCATTCCTTCATCGAACCCACCACCTAGGACTGCCCCACGTCCCAGAGCTTCCTATTCCACCACTGCTGCCTCGAGTTCTGCACCACCTCCCGGTTTTGAGCCTAGAGATGATTGGGAGGATTATTATGAGGATGTCTAGTTTTTATTTCTTTTCATTGTTGTTCTTTTCCATTTTATTATTTTTATTTTTATTTTTATTTCCTATCTAGAACATGTAGAATAACTTTTTAATATAATGATTTTGTCGGCTTAAATTGTTTAGAGTTATTTATTTTCTCTTTTACTACCGCAATATTATTATATAGTTTCTTGTCACCACTATTCTTCTGGGTTTGTTCGAGTTACTTTGCACAGATTATTCGAGGATGACTTACATAAGCCCGATCCAGTACAAGACGGTCCAATTCTTCTTTGGATCCACCCTTTACGAAGCTAAGTTCCTTTTCGTTTTAACTTTTTCATCTTACACATTGGGGACAATGTTTCGCTTAAGTGGGGGATAAGGGACGTCATTTAGCTGTTTGGCATTATATTCCAAAATTATTAGATTATCTTGATTCTCTTTGATGCACAGTTCACCATTTAGACTTTGATTCATATCGACGGAATTTCGAAAAAAACATGCCATATTTGATCTTTTTGAGTTAATTGATTCCATCTTTGTTTCACTTTGTAATATGAGTAAAAGTAAGTGTCCACTTCTGAAGTATTGGCGTATTAAGCACATATTCTGTTATAAGCCTCCATTTTAAGCACGTATAACTCACTTCCCTTGGTGTGTAGTCGATAGCGCATTGCTTTGACTAGAGTTGACCCTGACTTTATCTTGAATTATGTTCCACCAACGCTTATAATGGCAAAGGAATTTCGGATTTAGTAGTTTATCAAGAGTGAGATCGTGAGGATAGATAAATCAATGAGAGTTCACCCGCCAAGAAAGAGAAGTGCGTTGAAATATATACATCTATAATCTCTTTGGCAAGAATTGAGTCGATGGAGCGTAAGACGCACCACTTTTGCATAGACCGATAAACGCGAGCCTAAGATACATACTTGGTTCTCGATCCGCCTTGCCAGATAATTTGATTAATGAATAACATGTTCGAGACTGGTTAGTTCTACTACAGGTTGATGTAATGTGAGATTGTTTGCACTACTAAGCGGTTGTGAAAGTTATTGTGCAGACACATTGGCTCATGACGTGAATAGTGGTTAATGCGTTAATGATGGATATGAGTGGCATGATCTTGATCTTGAATTTGTGAGGCATCAATGTTTTTAATTAACTTGTATACTGATCAGGATGTTGTTTTCTTTTCGCCTTTTTGCTCGGGACGATCAAAAGCTAAGTGGGGGGTAGTTGATAACGCTCTAAATGGTACCATTAATTATACCTTAATTCACCCCAAACCCTGCTCAAGAGATGATAGATGGGCTCGTTATTATGTGGAATATGTGTTAAATTCGATGTGCGTGTTCCCAGGATCGTAATTCTGCATCTATGTTATTTTCCTGAAGATTTGGTACTGTTTTGTCTCATTTTACATGTTTTACAGGATGTACCAAATCTGGAGCATTGGAGAATGGATCTAGCCAAAAGAAGCATGTTGGGCCAAGTAAAAGAAGTCCAAGAAGTAATCTGCTGAAGAAAAAGAGGAAAAGTCAGCCCGGTTTACTGAGGGCTAGGGCCGGTAAACCGAGGGCCTTGTGGAACATGAAATCGATTCTGCCGCATTGACTAGGTCGGTTAGGGTTTCTGAGAGTCATAAGTCGGCTATTGTATCTATATAAGGCCGCACCAACTGATTATTGCATAGTTCTTGATAAGTTTTCATAAGTTCTAGAGAAGCACTCAATTATATTATACAATTTGATGAAGTAAAAATTCTTCCAAGCTTTTAAAGTTATTTTCTGGTTTCCTCTCCTTCTCTATCATCTCTAGCTTGAGTAGATCGAGCTAGATCACCATTGTTGAAGGTATGAAGCTTTGAACGTTCCTTTTTGTCTTCAATATGGCAGATATGTTCGTATTTATGTGTTTTAGTTAATCTGCATGTTTAACGACCCCATGATTTACTTAGATTAATCGTAATTGAGCAATGTAGATCCGGAATTAGGAAAAGCTAACCCTGGTAAAACGGCGGTCTATACCGGTTTACCGAGGCAAAATTTAGAAAACCTAAAACTTGGATTCATTACAGCTACATTGATCGATAGGTTTAATTAACATTAGGTTAAATCTGGCCAATTTGCTTATTGTATTCATAAAACTAGCATGAAATACGAATAGTGAATTTTAGTTTGGACATAGTCTTGATGGATCCTAGGATCGTGCTGATCAGTGTCGACAGTTGTTTAGGGGGGTTAACGGTATGAGTTAGCGCTCGATATCGGCAATTCTAGTTCTTTATGTGTATGGGCTATTACGGACCAATTAAGGAGGGTATCTTGCATATAGATTGTCTACTACCATAGTCGGAGTAGATAGGGTTAGGAGTTGCACCCGTAGCTTAAAACTAAACTAAAAGCTCGCTCGATTAATTTAAGGAAATTATGTGGGGAAGTAAACGTAAAGATTAACTAATCCAAGTTAGTAGATCGGTGTTAAGAGGGGGAGGAATACCATGTTTCTTTTATGTTTTTTGTTGGTCAAAGACCACCTATATGTGTCTTCTCAATTAGGTTAGAATCGTTTATAATTAAAGTTGCATTGTCTCTGTGAGATCGACCTTGACTCGCATTTACTATACTACGATATACATAGTATTCTTGCTAGTAATATTGACGTTAGTGACTTACACGCGATCAAGATTTTTGATATATATATATATATATATATATATATATATATCAAATCGAATGTAAGCTATGCAAATGATTGACGAGGTTATTCGTACCGAGGGTTCGAATCCCTTTCTTTCCTCTTCCGTTGATGACTTTATTTTTTTCCAAATTGTCAAAATACTAATTTTTTATGTTCTTAGTTAAACATAAAAAAAATCTTCAAAAAATGTAAAGTAAAAGATACCTTTTATTCTTCACGTCCAGGATTAGGTCCTGGATCATTAGATAGGAATCCAAAGATGAAGAGAGAAACAAAAAATATCACTACTGTATAAACGAAGAGTTTGAGAGTAAGCATTCTAAAATCTCCAAAGTGATTTTTTTATTCGAAAAAAATGACAAGCAAGTTGCTCCTTTTAATGGTTTTAGAAGCAGGGAAACCTTGTAAAAGCTTGATCTCAAAGTTCTTAATTAAGACATCAGATCATGCCATCTACATAACTACGTGTCATCTAAAAGTGTGATAAAGTTGTAATAATCTTACAAGGCTAGATAGGAATCATAGTTAATACTTAATGAAGGGCACTTTAAGAATCATCCAGTTCTGGTCAAGTAAAAGCTATATCTAAATAGTTTGCTTTATCTTTCTTTGTGTTAATCATCTTCGTAAGCATCAGATCATGTCTTGAAGTATCTGTTGTATATGTATGAGTTAATCACTGTGTGACCAAGTAAAAAAGTTCCAATTTATTTTTCTATTTTCTTCTTCTCATTTTTATATGTGGGAGAGATGACGATTGTTGATTTTGTTACAGGCATCTATGCAGAGAAGAATTGTTGCTCAAGCTTTGGAAGAGGCTATCGCCACGGAGTCAATCATCAGGTGTTTGAGATAATTATTGTATCTTTCATACCTTGAGATCATTATCTTCATGGTATGAAAAGTGGGTAGCATCTGTAGATTCCAAGAATAGCTAGTAAGACTATGAAAATAATTAGCAAATTGATCGAGATTCATCATGGTTAATTTAGTAATGATACATATCGTCAAGCTACTATCATTTGCAGCATTTGATTTCTTCAAGTTTTCATTGAGGTGCAGTAATATTTCTATGACAATCAAAAGACCTTATGTTGCCATTGAATCCATCTTTAACATGTCATTGTTTAGAGTCTTTTTCTTTCTTTATTTCGTTTCGATGGATTTGATTTTATAGTTTTCTGGTTTGATTGAAGTACTGCAAGTAAACCTTTAATATTTCGTGCAGGTCGGTGGCGGTAGCCTTGTAGTTATTGTTGCAGCCTTACAGTATTTGGCATCTGTATGGGATTCAGTTTCTTATGTGAAGTTAAAATTTTCTGATGACAAAGATCTTAACTCATTTGGTAGCTTGTTGGAGTTCAAATCTGAACTCCCCCATTCATTGGAGTAATGATTTCCCTGCTTGGGTGATGTGATGGCCCTTGGCTCTTGATATTAATACATTTTGATTTGGTTTGGGAAAAAACCTATTTTGTAGAATTTTTTTCCGGAGGCTCTTCTACTTTACAATGTTTTTTCTTTGAATTTGTTGTGGCTTTGATTGTTGCTCCTCTTTTTTGCAAACTACAACATGATTAGGGTGAACTTAGAGTTTCAGATGGAACATAGTGAGCTCCCGTCATTGAACTACAACAGTGAACTCCTAATAATGAATTATGAAAACGGGTTTTGAATAGTCAACTCACAAAAGTGAATATCCGCTTGTGTGTTTGATGGCTTGGTTGACTCTTCACAAGGATATCTACATGGAAATGTTCATCGTCTTATCAGTGAACTATAATAGTGAACTTAAAGTTTTAGCGTGGTTAAAGTGAACTAAGAATTATTGTGGGAGTAGACAGAACCGCCAATAGTGAACTGCAACAATAAACTCCTATAATGAACTACAACAGTGAACTCCCAATTAATAGTGAACTACAAAAATTATCTCCGATTAGTGAACTACAACGGTGAAAATACATATCTAAATAGTGAACTACAACATTGAACTCCGATTAGAGAACTACAACATTGAAAATACATAGCCAATAAAAAGTGACAGTAGTGAACTTTCAATAGTATATAGACTATAAATAGTGAACTACAACAGCAAATTGCATTAGCGAAATCCAAATCAGAGCATTTTACAACACCAAAATCCCAGCTTTATTGGGTAACTCATGTTTCAATGTACTAGTTAGCTGTTATTGGGTAACTCTGATGCTTAAATCTTTTTCACTGTAAGCTAGCAATATACTCTGGTTCACTGTTTTAAATTGAGCTCAAAACACGCTGGTTCACTTTTCACACCTAAGTATAGATGACATCATGTTCTTGTGCACTTTCATGACTGAGTCTAATGTTTCAATTAGTAATACAATGTTATTGGGTAACTCTGGTCATTAAATCTACTTATTCACTATTTGGCATTAGCTAGCAAAATACCATGGTTCACTATTTTTCATTGAGTTTAAAACACTCTTGTTCACTGTTTCACACTATGGTTCAATGTTTCACTTCAAATCAAAACACTCGGGTTCACCGTTTCACACCTACTTCACATTACTAACTCACTTCAAACCAAAGTTCACTTTTAGGAATTGTTAATTGTAGTCCACTATTGTAGTTAACCTTTGGAAGTTTACTTTTGTTAGTTCACTTTTTGAGTTCTTTTTTGCGAGTTCAGTTTTGTAGTTCATTGTTTATGGTTCATTGTTTGTTGTAGTTCACTGTTTGTGGTTCACTATTGGAAGTTTACTATTTGTAGCTAGCAAAATACTATGGTTCACTGTTTTTAATTGAGTTCAAAACACTCCGGTTCACTTTTGCAAGTTCACTTTTATAGTTCACTATTTGTAGTTCACTGTTTGTAACATTGTTTTTTTATTGAGTTCAAAATATTCTGGTTCACTTTTTGAATTCTTTTTATGAGTTCACTTTTGTAGTTCAATCTTTGTAATTCACTTTTGTCGTTCGATGTTGGAAGTTTACTATCGTTAGTTCACTTTTTCAGTTCATTTTTAGAAGTTTACAATTTTAGTTCACTGTTTTGTGGTTCACTATTGGAAATTTACTATTGTTAGTTCACTTTTGAAATCATTTTTATGAGTTTACAATTGTAGTTCACTATATTTGGTTCCCTGTTTGTGGTTCACAATTCATGGGAGTTCATTATAATAGTATTCAAACTCTCAGTTCACTCTTATAATTTGATGTCGTTGTTCACTATTTATGGGAGTTCATTATGATCTTTCTCAAACTCTTAGTTCCTTATTATAATTCGATGTCGTGGTTCATTATTTGTAATTCATTGTTCTAGTTCTCTATTATTATTGTTAATTCACTTTCTGAGTTCATTTTTTGAGTTCACTTTTAAGAGTTTACAATTGTAGTTCACTGTTTCTATATTCACTTTTGTGAGTTCACTTCCTTTTTTAATCCATCCCAAAATACATATCAAATGGACAAAATCTAATAAGCTCCAAAGGAATGTTGCAAAAGTTCTATCAACTCATTACTCTATTTTCAATGTGAATTTATTGTTATTGCATTGTTAATGCAATGAATTTCAATATGCGGAGTGATACACTACACGAACAATGGATTCATTGTGTTAAAGAACTCGCCATTTTTATTGAATCAATGTGGGAAATACCCGGAAGAATTACAAAGAGTCTCATCAACAGGATCCTCAAAAAATGAAATCAACTCTTACTAATACATTAATGCGATTATCGGAAACATATTATGATTCCAATAGTTTACGAAACAAGATACGTAATTTTTCCACATACATGTATGGATATATCAACAATGATATGGCTGCTCATACTTAGTTCACTTTGACAAATACAATATTCACTCTATAATAAAAGAGACAAAATTGTAAAGTTTAGATTTACCACTAAACTCACCCCCTCACAACTTGAGACTCTAAGGAAAAGATATCAGATAGGTTCTGATGCAAACTTGAGCAGTAGCATCAGAGCTATCTAGCAAGTTTGAAGTACAAGACCAATATAACTACAATGACAAGGACAATAATTATAGCATCGATAATCCACTTGTTTATGTTCATTCTCCTCGACATGGCATTCAGAATTTTCCTACTCCTGCTGATGTTGTCATCCACACCATGAAGCATGTTATTTGCATGAAACGGAGATTGTCTCGGTTGATGCATATCTGAAAGAATTGCAACACCAAGTTCTTTTGTTGCAAGCATGTTCCTTCTACTTTGCTTGATGCGGCTACTGGAGTTGTCCAATCTTTCAGTTGACATCATTAGTCTACCCTTCTGATCCGCGGATGCCTAATCACGGTTTTCAAATATAGTCAGCACTCAGCAGTAACAAAGCAATTTAGGAGATTAAGGGTCTATAGTCTTATCCCCAAGTAAGATATAACTTTTGAAATGCACGCAAGTCACTTGAATCACAATATTGTTTGTCAATATCGTTTTTATGAAAAGTTATTAATATGTTTTTTCACTACAAGTCAAGGTAATAGCAGTATACCCCTGAAATGATCCACAACATTTGCAAGTACTCACTAGTTATTATTATCTAGTCATTATCGTTAGTGTATCTGCCATTCCCGACTCCAACAGCTCATCATGGGCTTTCTGGTTTAAATTAGCACATAAATCCCTTTTTATTTCAGTTTTCAACTTGTTCAAACCGGACGTATACTACCTCTATTTGGCGAGTAGTACTGCTTAACATTTGCTTGCAGACTCCGAGAGCCTCCTGATCCATTTTTCTGATCTACATAGAGCCATATATCGTAAGAGAAATTTGTAAACAGTCAAAAGACTTATAATAATTATAAAATCATTTTAGTCAGGTCTAAACAACAATACCAAGGATTTTGCATCATCCACTCCAGAATTTACTTCAGCAATCCTTTGTTTCTTTTGCTCTGCAAGAAGAACAAAAGTCCAGAAGCTTCTTACTTTGCTGGTAGCCATTATTAGGACCTCTACAACATATAGGGTAAAAAAGAAACATAATCCCAGAAATGGAAAACTACACTCATAAGCTAATTAAGAATCAAAGCCCCAATAAACACCGGATTTAATTATTCTCATTATAAGTAATGCAGGAGTTGATAATGATAACCATGATATGTATAAGCACAAAAAAAAGCATCAAAGAAAAAATCCTAAATGTAAGCAGCAACAAACAACCTCCACAATTCATTACAGACAAACAGAGCAGTCTTATCCAAAACAGAATAACTCTTGAAATAGGTGATTGGAAGAATCATATAAATGCAATGGAAAAATGTAAAATCATAATAAAGGTATCGCAGAAATTGCAAAAGAGGTCCAGCTAACCTCTTTGAGATAAAATAGAAACAAAATGTTTGTAGTAAATAAGAAAGCATTGAAAGAGGTCCAGCTAACTTCCATCAACAAGAGTGGCCGATGAGCACTTCTTGAACAAATTCACCGAAAGCTCACAATATTGACGCTCGTATCTTTCAAAGGATTCACTCATCTTCCCTGTCCTACAATGAAATCGTAAATTATACCTATTCCTCTCGGCTAATTTGAACAAAAACGATCTTGCTTCGATCGAAGGCTCTAGATCCTTGCTAGAATCCAAAAGGTTGCAACCTCCGGGAAACAGTGTCCGTGGCCCTCCGACGATAGGTGTAATCGGAGACGAAAAATGTTAAATTCTAAGCTGTCAAATAATTGACGAGAAGCAGAGAAAGAAGGAGAAAAAAAGGGATAAGGGATGAGGGATTACGTGAATTTGAAGGGAAGCACAGACGCTAAAAACATATTAAGGGTGACGATGCTGGAAACCGTCTATTAATCAATACGGGTCAATTTCTTCTTACGTGATAAAAGATCTTAAACCCTAGAACCCTAATTTTTGTGGGAAAGGCGTGTTTGTTTTGGCGATTTAGACTCGCCTCAAGTTATTTCTCGAGAGTTGCCTTTCGTATCCAATAAACCAAAATGGGAATCGAGTGATCGTTCGTAGCTTCTTCCTTGTTTGGTTTGGGACCAGGCTGATCCATTTGGATCCCAAACCAATATTTTATTCACCCCACTAACTTATTTATTATTATTTTATTAATTCTATTATTTTATTATAAATTCTTTCATCAATCAATCAACATCAACAAATAAAATAATATTAATCCATCACTTTATACACTCATTGTAACTATTTAACCATTACTTTTCAATATAATATTTCAAATCAACAATCATTACTTTAACTACACAAATTTCAATACAACTTTTCAACTTTATCATCATTACTTCACTATATTTTACAAGTATTGTTATTTTATTATTATTACCTAAGGATATATACGCATTAATCCCTATAGTTTAGAGATAATCATGGACATATTTAAATGTCAGGATTTGAGTCCTTATGACTTAGGATTCTTTCCTTATTTATCTTTAATTACCCAACACGTGGAATAACAGCCGTGTTGGTCCCTTGGAAAGGCTAACACAAGTTTAGAGGGGGGGTGAATAAACTTGTCACCAAAAACTAATCCCGAACTGGAAAAGTCCTAGGAACTAAGTTTCTCTGAAACTTAAACTGATCTTCAGTTCCTATCCCTTTAACTTGTGCGGAGTTCAGTTAGCTCAACTGAATATAAGTTAATGTTGACTTATATTTAGTCTTGTTAACTGGCAGCGGATAAAACTAGCCTTTAACAATTAGTAACTAAAATTTCAATGTGAAAACCATTATAAGGGAGTAAAAGAATGCATAAAGTAAATAGACAAGTATTATAGAGGTTCCAGGTGGTGTAATCATGTACGTCCTCTCTTCCCCTGTGATGCGGAGGAAAATTCCACTAGAACTTCTTTGAGATGGCCCGATTACAAAAAGTCCTAAATCGATAGTCCTTGGCTAATCCCTAGCTTCACTATCTAAACACTTGTAGAAATGGTAGGATTGTTTGCTCTTCAATTGTTTGAACCACTCGTCCTTGGAGGGTAGAATTGCCTCTTCACCACTTCATCACAAACACAGTCTTCCCGATCGCACTCAACCGCCCTTCACACCTTCTTGATGTTTCACGATCTGGACCTTTGATATAATCAAAGTTGAGACCTTGAATCAATGACTATGATTCAACCGTGATTTGAGCTTTTCTTGTAGATGATTAATTTAAGCACGGCTCTGTATTTCTTCAAATGTAAGATCTAGAATCATTCAATATGCTTGAATACTTTGAAGAAATTTCTTGATCTTGCAATTAAGTATGTAGCAGTATTCTTTTGAATTTAGGCTTTCCCTCAATTTTAATCTTTCTTGACTAGATAGATTTTCTCTCTTTTTCATATATACCGCACTTCCGCTTTTGATGTTGTAGAGGTAATGTATTTATAGGGGTTTATCCTGCTTTGTAACGGCTATGTTTTCTGACCGTTCCTGCTGTGTCAGTGACTCATCCAATGAGATTTCTTACTTTACAACGTTCGATTGTACTTTCAGCTTGTTGGATGATTAACTTGTAAAACTGAGTTTCCTTATCGATTTCTGGCCGAGTTTATTATTTGTCGGTTTCTTATTGACTTGGAGCATTAACTGAGATTTTATTCTTCTTCAAATATCAGTACTCCAGTTTTCATCTGATTACAATTGACTTAATCAGAGTACACCATGATACATTTGTCATCTAAGAATTCATTGACCTTATGATTCTTAGGTCTTCATACAAGATCTATAAAGTCGATTCGAGTTACCACAATCTTGCTCAAGTCCAACTTCTGATCTCGACTTATAATCTTCATAATCGAGTTTGAACCTCGCTTCTTCATTCTTCAATAATGAGTCTGTGTCCTCGCTTCTTCCATCTTCTAGATAAGCCAATTGAGTCTCAGAACTCTCAAATAACTTACCTTCTTCAAAGAGGTGTATCCGAGTCGGTTTGTCGTAGGATCTCAAACTAGTCAAAATGTCGGTTTCTCCATTTCTCGCTTTTGGTCAAGAACAATTACGATGCTTGTGTCGATTAAACTTATACAATTATCGAGACTTTAATAAATCCTATACATTGGTATCTAGACATCTTTTTGCTTTGCACTATAACAGCAAAGTTAGTTATGACACTTCATCAATGGGGTTAAGAACAATTAATAAACTAAGTGATGAATCATCATCAAAACATAAATTTTATTTCCAACAATTTCCCCCTTTTTGATGATGTCAATACCCTCCTTAAAAGCAATGCAAAAAGATAAAAGACAAAAACATAATAAGTAACACCATGAACTGAGAAACTGAAACTTTATTTGATAGCCGAGTTACAAGATTAAAGTACAACATAAGTAAAACAACTGAATTTAATGTCCTAGTTGATTATCATAGTTCTCTCAACAATTCTCATTTCTTCATTTGTGGTCGAATGTTCAATTCCATGAATGCTTGCCCAAATGTTCCATGACTGGATAAGTTGTTTTTCTTGAAGAATTTACTTTTGAATAGAGTTGCAAATGTGAAAACTGATGTCCTTAGCCTTTCATTGGTGGTCGTTTACGAGTAGAGTTTGAATAAATTCGGGTTCAGTCTTTTCAACTTTCTCTGAAACTTTATCTAAGGTACCGTCTGCTTCCCATTTCTTCAGTTTATTCCAATAGTACACAAGTATCTTTTGCATGTGTAGAAAAGTTTCAAGAGATTCTTCTTTTGATACTCCTTCCTGTCTCTGTAAGTCTTTGAACAAATTGTAGAGATTTAGAATCCGCACCAACTCTTTTGTCGGTTGGTTCTGAGTACTTAACAATCAGTTTCATCTCATCATCAGTAAAGTCTCATCTTGCTTTCTTCAGTTCACTTAACTTATCATCAACATTTGTGAGAACTTGTGGTATTTTAGCTGTATGGACTTTTAAGATGTCCAAACTTTCCCCCTTATTGACATCATCTTTATTGATCAGGCTTTTGATGTAAGCATTTAATGTGTGTTGAGTTGATGCCAATATGGTTTGAGCCACAACTGAGTCCTTTAATCCTTTTTCCATTAAAGACATTCTGTCCACTAGATTACTGAGAATGCCTTCCCATCTGTCTTGAGTTTCATTCTTCTTCGTGACATGTTCAATGGTTGTTTTCCGAATCTCAAGCGAGTATTTTGACAACTCGTCATTCACAGATCCATCTTCTTTTCAAGTTTGGATCTTTCATCTTGACTTGGCTTCTAAAGATTTTAAAACTTTTCCGAATAAGCTCATGTCATCCTTTTGAATTCTAAGTATCTCATTGTGATAATATCTAATGAGATCAACTTGAGTAGGAACATCTTGTGAACTTCTTTCTTGTTGTTCCTTTGACTTGCTTTCTTCAGCATCTGGTAAATTTGTTTGCTTTAGAGGTGAGAGAACAATTTCCTTCAATTTCTCTCTACATTCAGCTGATTGTCTTTCTTCTTTCGACTGTTTCTTAGTTTCCTCCAGTCTTGATGAATCAATAACCTTTGTTGGTGACAAAAGTACTTCCAGTTCATCATCTGACTCTTCTCCAGGTATGTCTGCCAATGATCTTGCTATTTCAAGTGTGGATTTATCAGTGGGAGACTGATATTCTTCTTGTGCTTCCTTGTCCGATTGAGCTTGGATATGTTCTCGAACTTGAGCTTCCAACGCTTCCACCGAACTACTTGAGTCTTTATCGATTTTTCGTTCTATTGCGCTTCCTTTTCTTGTATGGAGGCAAGAATCCTTTTTGTAGATCGAGGATCTTCCTCAAGATCATCATCATTTTCTTAGAGCTTCCACTCGCTATATCTTCCTTCCAATAATCTGCTTCTAATCAATGCATATCCTTGATTTAGGAATTCCTCGGTATCGATTATCTCCATTAAGCTTGTGATGTTGTATAGATCGAATACTCATTTCTCAATGATCTCCATTTCTCGCATCTTGACTTCTCTCGATCATTTATGGGCCCGAACTTCCGTGTTCTATATCTTTGCAATCGTTCATAATCGGCTTTCAAATTCTGTATGAAGCGGATGGAGGTTTGAATGGTGTGAGGGTGTCTTCGGAATCCCTTGTAATTTCATGATCTTCTCCTTGAGTAGGAACTTCAATTTGCATAGGATCATCAGTTTGCATGAGATTTGTTCTGCTGGTTTCTCCCTCAAGCGATGAATAAACAACTGATGTTCTTTTTTCAATCTTAGATCCTGAGATTAACGGCTCAGTTTGTAAAACTTTTTCACTTGCTTCTTCTTCAACGGCTTGTTTTTCGCTTTGCTCAGGTTCCAATTCATCAATTGGAACTTCTTCCATTGTGTATCCAGTCAGTTCAGCTACATGAACTCGTTCATCCAATTGAATAAACTTGGTTGATTCAGTTATTGCTTCATCCTCCTTTTCTTCAGTTTGAGGAGCTGTGAATTCTTTAACAGTTTCCTCTTGTTCCAAGCTGGGTACAGATTTTTGAGGAGTAGCTCTAGACTTTGAAAGCAACATGAGCATGTTCAATGTTGTTTCATCAATCGATCTTTCATCATTTATCGATTCTTCATTATCAGATCGACCTCGGGTTTGTTCCCTGAAAGTTCACACTTTCTTTTCTTCCTGCAAGTTAGTTTCAACGATGCATTCTCTGTTGATAACTTCGCTTCTTTCCTTGTTTCCGCCTTGTACAGCTTCCTCCATTACCAAGGTTGGAATGGATTGGGTGGGATTAATCTCAGTTTGCACTAAAAGTGCTGATTTGTCAGCAATCTCAGTTCTAGCTTCTTGAGTTGATGAAATTTCCATTGGCTTCTCAGTTACACTTTTTCCAGCTTCTTCTATCTGCTTTCTTCATTTCTTCAGGTCTTCAATTTGTGCTAACGCTTCATCTCCGATTCAGTGAGTTCTTTTGATTTCTGCTTTTTTCTTTTGAGTTCGATCCTCGCTTTCTCACTTTCCTTTTCCTTGGCTTTTCTTCTTTAATATCAATCTTTCCATCAGCAACAGATGTTTCTTTCCTTTTAGCAATTCCAAAGTGATCGAGTATCCTTTGGACTACTAGTGCTAGAGTCTTCTTGTGATAAAATCTTCCTTTCTTTACGTCGGTCTTCTTTTTGGGTACATCAATTGACTGTGCTATCAATTGATCATATAGATACCTTGCCCAAATGAAATCCTTTTCAAACCAGATTATGTAAAGCAAATCAAGTTTTGCTCCAGATAAGTTGCTGAAGTTTCCAGCATTCCCAATTATGCAATTTGCCAGCAACTTTGAAAGAAAATTAAACTCTGGTTTGAGTAGGCTTGTGCTTCCAGACAGTAGGACAGTAGATTCACCGTTAATAGCTATATCTTTCCATAACTTCTCTTTACATTCTTTAGTCAACTTAATGGTCGCGATCCTGCAGATTTGTCAAACCCAAAATTTCTCAATTAATTCTTCATGACTTTGATCTCTTTATTACTGATAGTGGTGATGAAGGTTTGTGTGTCTTCTCCTTCCACGACCGTTCTTCCAAATTGATAGAAGTCTCCGATGCTTTCTAAACAAACACTTTTTAGATCGATGTTGAAGATTGCTTCCCAATCTTTAATTTTTCGAATTTTGTCGCAATAGAATTAACTAGAGTTTGATCAACATATTTCGCAATATATTGATCAAGAGAAACGATCATTCCGGGTTCAAAACGAGTAAAGGTCATTTTTCTGGATTTGATTGAAGATTTGAAAATTTGAAATTCAGAGAGTAGATTCAGAATTCAAGCGTAAAGAATTTTTATAAAAGAAAATCCTAGATATTTATAATTTGGAGTGGGGGTAGTTAAGAATTGGGTGGGACTTAAAACGTCTTGTCATAAATGTGTTGAGATCGCGAAAAAGTGGATGGGTGGAAATTATGAACGGTTTAGATTGAGAAGGACCACGTCTTTTCTTGATAACAGTAGCTAGATAAAAGTGAATAAAGAAGGTACGATGTGTTGACAAATTTGTATATTCTCGCTTTTGTCCTCATGTCAATTCAAACACTTGGTTGTGAAAGCAACTCGCTTTTTGTGAATTACATTTTTCGATTCTCCGTGGTTGTGTTTTTCTGCAAAACAAAGTGGGAAAATTTTGGTACCCATATCCTTTTGGGTCCTAATCGATTAGTTAAATGATGATACCACTTTGTACCTTTCTTGATATTTTGATCGTGTGAAGTCGGGCCACAAACTTTTCTGCTTTATCATAACAGCTTTTAAATTTGTTTTGATTGTGAAATCGATGTGATGGTCTATTCCAATCTTCATCTGTGGGAAATAATCTTCCTTTCCTTTGATCCTTGAATGATCTTTATCCTTAGATGGATATGACTTGAAGATTTTTCTTCGATATTGGATTAGTTTTATCGCTTTCGCTTTCTTCGAGTTTTTCAGAAAATCTGCGGCTTGGTGAATTTTGCTATGATTTTTCGGTTTTAGCGACTTGTGCATTTGGTCATCTTTGAATGTCTATCGATTCTAATAACTTTATCGGTTTTACGAGTTTTCAATGGTTGAGTAGTCACAAATTTTATTGCAACTGATCTTGGTCTTAACTTCGAATTATACTGATTATCAAACCCTAAACCAGATCTATCTCCAAATGGTTTTCCTGGTTTGAATTGAACTTTGGGAATTGGATCAACTGATGATTCACTGATGTTTACAACATTTGTTGGTTTATCAGTTGGTCCAATCACTTTGGTTCCGTTATTAGTCTTGATTATGTTAATTTCAGCGTTCAATCTTGAAATTTCAGTTTTCAATAACTTTTTCTCCTTTTTGACATTCTCATAATTCTTTTGAATTATTTCTAATTGCTTTGTGAGTATGTCCAAGGTTTTATTGAAATCTTCATTTCTTTGATTGTTCAGGACAGTGTGAGATTTAGATGTAGATGCATTTACCTCCTGATGTTTGATAGATAAGCCTGATGTTGAGAAATCATCGCTGATCAGAACTTGTTTCCCTTTATTGATAGCAATCGTCTATGTAGCTCCTAGCAATATGATTTCTTCATCATTTTCTCCTCCATGGCTTGTAGGTAGGTCTCATCCATATCTATGACTTTCATCTTGGATGGATCTCGGTTAGCTTTTCTTCATGTAGTCGACTACCCGTATTAATTCTCTTTCGCTTCTTCGAAAGATCACTTAAGGATGGAAATCTTCTGGATTCATCATCAATATTCGCATTAAGCTCAATGTCTTTATCATAACTGAAATGAGGTTCCAGATTTGTGTGCGAGCTTGTAGTACTGAATCTTTCAAATATTTGATCTTGGAAATCATAGACAACATTGTGCAAGTAGTCAGTCAGGGGGTTATTTAGCCAATTTGTAATTCTAGATGTATCCATTGTAATGAAATCAGTGATGGGGTTTTCAACGATTGGTTTTAAGAGGTATACTTAGATCTGCTTTCAAGTGAAAGAATCGCTCCGATACCAATTGTTGGTCCCTTGGAAGGCTAACACAAGTTTAGAGGAGGGGGAAATAAACTTGTCACCAAAAACTAATCCCGAATCGAAAAGTCCCAGAACTAAGTTTCTCTGAAACTTAAACTGATCTTCAGTTCCTGTCCCTTTAACTTGTGCGGAGTTCAGTTAGCTCAACTGAATATAAGTTAATGTTGACTTATATTTAGTCTTGTTAACTGGCAGCGGATAAAACTAGCCTTTAACAATTAGTAACTAAAATTTCAATGTGAAAACCATTATAAGGGAGTAAAAGAATGCATAAAGTAAATAGACAAGTATTATAGAGGTTCCAGGTGGTGTAATCATGTACGTCCTCTCTTCCCCTGTGATGCGGAGGAAAATTCCACTAGAACTTCTTTGAGATGGCCCAGTTACAAAAAGTCCTAAACCGATAGTCCTTGGCTAATCCACAGCTTCACTATCTAAACACTTGAAGAAACAGTAGGATTGTTTGCTCTTCAATTGTTCAACCACTGTCCTTGGAGGGTAGAATTGCCTCTTCACCACTCATCACAAACACAGTCTTCTGATCGCACTCAACCGCCCTTCACACCTTCTTGATGTTTCACGATCTAGACCTTTGATATAATCAAAGTTGAGACCTTGAATCAATGACTATGATTCAAGCGTGATTTGAGCTTTTCTTGTAGATGATTAATTTAAGCACGGCTCTGTATTTCTTCAAATGTAAGATCTTGAATCTGTCTGAATATGCTTGAATACTTTGAAGAAATTTCTTGATCTTGCAATTAAGTATGTAGTAGGTATTCTTTTGAATTTTGGCTTTCCCCCTCAATTTTAATCTTTCTTGACTAGATAGATTTTCTCGCTTTTTATCATATACCTGCACTCCCCCCGTTTTGATGTTGTAGAGGTAATGTATTTATAGGGGTTTATCCTGCTTTGTAACGGCTATGTTTTCTAACCGTTCCTGCTGTGTCAGTGACTCATCCAATGAGATTTCTTACTTTACAACGTTCGATTGTACTTTCAGCTTGTTGGATGATTAACTTGTAAAACTGAGTTTCCTTATCAGTTTTACGCTGAGTTTATTATTTGTCAGTTTCCTTATTGACTTGGAGCATTAACTGAGATTTTATTCTTCTTCAAATATCAGTACCCCAGTTTTCATCTGATTACAATTGACTTAATCAGAGTACACCATGATACATTTGTCATCTAAGAATTCATTGACCTTATGATTCTTAGGTCTTCATACAAGATCTATAAAGTCAGTTCAGGTTACCACAATCTTGCCTGAAGTCCAACTTTACACTCTCGACTTATAATCTTCATAACTGAGTTTGAACCCTCAGTTCTTCATTCTTCAATAACTGAGTCTGTGTCCCTCAGTTCTTCCATCTTCTAGATAAGCCAACTGAGTCTGTAACTCTCAGCGAACTTACCTTCTTCAGTAGGTGTATCCGAGTCAGTTTGTCGTAGGATCTCAGCTAGTCAAAATGTCAGTTTCTCCATTTCTCGCTTTTGGTCAAGAACAATTCTGATTGCTTGTGCTGATTAAACTTATACAACTATCAGACTTTAATAAATCCTATACATTGGTATCTAGACATCTTTTTGCTTTGCACTATAACAGCTAGTTATGACACTTCATCAATGGGGTTAAGAACAATTAATAAACTAAGTGATGAATCATCATCAAAACATAAATTTTATTTCCAACAAGCCGGGTTGTGCGGAGCGTCCTACGCTCAGCTCCCAAGGCCCATATGGCCGAACTGGGCAGCTCCTCTTCGCCAGACCTAGACCAATGTGTGGTGGCTAGAGGAGGAGTTTATGCTGATCTCCCACCTGGGGTAGACGATCAGCCCTCTGTTCGTTTTCTGGGGCCCCTGGCCCCTAAAGCCCTAAAATATAGGAATAAACATTTATTACGCACTCCTAAAGGTGACACGTGGCGTAACTCGGGTCGGATATCATCAAAAGCCCCTCAGGTCTGACTTTGCTTTGTTAGTTAGTCAGATCTGCATCATTTGGCGGTTCGGTTGGTCATTATCCGATCTCGCATTTTAAATTATCTTGACAACCAACTGGCAGTCTTTTTAATAGGCCATCATTGTCGTTGCGGGATACGAGGCGATTTCGCTGCTTTCATAACTGACGTCGTCACACGTCTGGAGTGGGTTATAAACCCGTCCTTTCATATCAGGCTTTCCCTCTTCTTGACTCTACTATTAAATCGAAGATTTCTCTCAAGATCCTCTACATTTTCAAGTAAGCATTTTCTCTAAGTTTTCTTGTACTATTCTTCTCTATTTCTCCTTATTTCCTGCTTTTCCTAGTTTATGAGGGCGAGTGATGCTTCGAGTAGCTCAATTGATAGGGATTTTGAGTCCCATTCTGAGTCAGAAACTGAGGTCAACCAACCATTTATTCAATTTGGAGGCCCAGTAGACATTCCTGCCCTGAACACAGTCGCTGCTCGCAATAATATCGAGCATGTCGTTATAGATCAACCCCTTACTAAACCCTTTAGGTATCATTCCGCCTTCAGATTCACTTCTTTAAACCAGTGTCTTAGAGCCCATATGACTACGAGGACTGTAATAGGTTGTTTTGGTGTTAGATCCAAGATCACTCAGGATGGTATCCTGGAAATCTGCAATCAGTACAACATAAATATGAATCACTATGCTCCCTTACAATCTGGGGGAGTAAATCTATACGCTTTTCAGCCCCCTGAGGGGTATTGTACAGTGTACAAGGAGCAATTCGTCTGTGGACTAAGGGTCCCGTTCTGCCCAGCCTTCCTGGCCGTTCTAAGACACTATAACCTAAGTTCTGCTCAGATTGCTCCTTATGGAGTTAGGGCGATCATAGACTTTTCCATCTTCTATACATTGATGGATACAGAGTTCTCCATGGACCTTTTCAGGACGTTCTACCAACACAAAAAGGTCAAGAACCACAACGGGTGGTATTACTTCCCACGCCGAACTGACCATTGTAGGCTCATTGATTGCGGTCTGATCAGGTTATAAATTTATTTTACTTGACCACCAAATACTAGCAATAGCAATAGGTACATCATAGCATAGCGATGGTGAATCAAGGTCGATCCCTCAGGGAATCAAAATGTGGACCCTAGGTTTAAATAATTAACTCACCTAATTTGTTATTGAACAACGGTCTAAGACCAACATAGAAGATAAAATAAAATAACAGACTCAAACCTAAAAGATACACACGTAATTAACCTTCCAATTATCAACGTTATCGTTTGGACCAAGACAACTTATATAAGATAACCTAACTCATTAATCAATAATCCGGCCAGTATTCATATTTAATTGGCTACGGAGTCATCCCCTTAACTTGACTTAGCACCGGTTAGGTTACTAGATCACTGTGGTATTGTTACGTGACTTCACCTTTTGGGTATCCATCTCATATAACTCACATGCTCAATATTCTAAGGATGCCGATATTAACCGTACACCTCGCTTAGGCAACATTCCTATGGTTAGCGTACTTCCTAAACGATCGCTCAAGCCCTCGTCCTATTAACAATCACTCGGTAAGTCTCTTGTTAATCTACGATTCACGTATGACTAGGTGTCGACAATTCCCTAATACAAAACTAATCTAGATCTTGCTGAGAGTCCCGAAAGATCGTTCGTGAGCCGAACTAGGCGTCTTATATTGGTATTTCCTAATAACACGCTAATGGAAAAATCGACGAGCGACGTGGCCGTAGCCATACCTCTTGAGAAAGTAAATTCAACTAGGTTAGACCCACCATAAAGACGTGGCGATTAAATCGATGAAACTAGGGCTCGGTCGACCGAGTGCGAGAGGCTCGATCGACCGAGCGGCTCTGCTCGGTCACCTGGGCGAACTCGACCTAATTACATCCTAGAACCAACCTCTCGGCGTTTCCTCATACGAGCAGTTAAACGATGGTTGTACATCACTTATATAAACTATCATAGATGCACATTAATTAAATCACATAGAGTCATGAATAAATCTAGATTATGGCGTAGGTCATGGGACCACTTATAGACAAGGTGTCACCACCTCCTAACGTCATAGCCGAGATTCACATCATCTAGCTATGTTTAATTAATTCAAGCGATAAGAACATAATTAGAAGAATTAATTACTCGAAAATAAAACATGAAGATTAAGGGCTTACATTGTTGCAAAATTTCTAACTTGCTGAAAAACCCTCGATGTGTAGTTCTCTTTTATCAATAATTTTAATCGAGGTATGAATGAATAATACTAATGACAATGTGCTTATATAGAGCTCAAAACCGACTTAGAAACCGACTAAGGATCGGATTCCCTAAACCCTAACCGACTTAGTTAATGTTGGGTATCTTTGGGCTCTAAACCTACTCGGTCGACCGAATGGTCGGGCTCGGTCGACCGAGCCTTCACTTCTCTCTTGGGCTTTGTCTTCTATCTTCTGCTGGGCTCTGCATTGTCCTGGATCTTTAATTCCTTCTCCGTAGTCCGTCCATAATGCTCACTGCATTTATCATATAAAAACATGGTTTGTAATACCAAATAATGCAATAAATAATCGAAATGCAGAATAACGAATCGTAACTCGGGGTATCGCAAATTAGGCATATTACGACTTATTATCTCTACATTAATGCTCTTTCAACCTAGAATTTGGGATAAAGATCATAGAATAACGGGTACATTTTGACCGTCATCAACTACCCCCACTTAGCCTTTGATCGTCCCGAGCAAAGTATCAATAAGTTATTCCCCATATAATCATTTTCCAATGGTCAAATTATACTAACACAAGAAGCTCGAATCAACTCATGTTGTTTATGCTCATAAGATATCCATTATTCATTACTCACTATGAATCGAGGTGATGTGTGCATGTGCATTAGTTGTATATGAATGTAGCAAGATTAGAGTTTATGCTAACTTCAAATCTCAACCTACCAACATCGACATCCATACTCCTTATGCCTCATGAATGGTTAAAGCACTAGAACAATAAGCAAGAGCGTATCTATAGGGTTTTGGACTTGGAGACCGAGTACTACTCAAAGCCTCTTAAAGAGTTGAATATTCTTTTCATGTCTTCATATTTTTCAAATACTATCAAATCTCAAGGAAGAAAACCTTTTAGAGTATCCCCTATCTTAGATCATGCATAGCATTGAATATTACCACAAGCGGGGCTACTTTGGTAATGTTACTACAAGCCCGATGTTTAACATTTTGCTAAAACACAGTGCGTCTCAAGCTTATTATTCCACTTCTATTGGCAAGAATATCGAAATACATCGTGAGATAGATATTGACACTAAGTTTACATAACCAATCATCTACGCAATGTACACATAAAATTCTACATTTTATTATAAGCGCAATATTCATCGATTCATTTATTGAGTAATTGAATAATAAATAACTACTACTTAACATATAACATGAGTATCATTAAGTTTACTAGAATTGTATCGCAAAAGTATAAAGTGATCATGTACTCATGAACCATGGTTCCTTCCTTATTAAATACAATATTCGGGACCTCACAAAAGTAAATGTGATTCTATGTTCAAAAGTTTAAATTTTACTCATTTATTATATTATTTGATATAAAGAAGCATATTCGAGCAAGCTAAGTGAGCTAAGTGACTCATTACCCCCACTTAAACCATGCATTGTCCTCAATGTATAACAATAAAGAGCAAAAATAGGAACTTAGCTCTGGATAAGCGGCTGAACGGAACAAGTCGTGGGAACTCCGAAGAATTGGGACGGACAAATCTGATTACCAAGCTGCGATAAAATGCAACCTCTGCAACAAACATCTTTAACACAAAACTTTGAGCGCGTTACGAGGTTAGTCGAGAAAAATATAATCATGTCAAATGGCACAGTAAAAAGGTATAATAATTTCCTTAAACATATTTAAGCCCATACTGAATTAATTATAGTGAAAATAATGCACAAAGATCCAACACACTAAATAAGACAAATTTTATTCATTAGGGAAATGAAAAACGAACTCCATACAACACACTTAACTTATTGGTACAACGAAATCAAACACATTGATAAAGAGAAAATTAAAAGATCACACAGACACAGATGCTTAGTCCGAAGGTATATCGTTCGGATCAATGAAAGCTAATGGAAGAACATTAGGATCCGCTTCAGGAAAATCTTGGAATTGTGCATCGTCATCCCCTGGACCGTCATCATCGTGGTGCATAAGAGGTGGTGCCACGAATCCAAAGAAAGGATAGGCATGGGCCTAACATAAGAGTCACCGCCAGCACTGGGCACTCACCGCCTCACAAAATGAAGTGATCAATGAACCATAGGCGAGCATGTGTCTAGGCTTGCGGGCATCGGCGATCATCTCGAGCGCATAAGTGCCCCAATATTAACCGCCATCCTCTCGCTCAACGAAGACATCGGCGTAGCATGTGCATAATATCTTGTAGACACATGCTTAGCCGAATAATGTTAGAACGGATAAGCTGTGTAAGCACTTGTCTTCCCATCGCCTAAAATATGGCTCCTCAAAAGTGCGAGCGACTTCTCCTATTGTCCATCCTATCCCGAGATGGGCACCAACCTCCTCCAACCACGCATCAGACTCATCAAACGTGACAGTGTACTCTGGCTCTTCCTCCGGGGTGTCGAGACCATAATAATTATTAATCGTCCCGGAGTAATAACAATGGACTTGCCACGAACTTGGACTAAATTAGGTGTGTGGGTGAACGCGTAAATAAGAATAAAATTCTCTTACCCGATCGACATTGACTTGGCGGTGGCGCAACAACCTCTTGCCACCGATAGTAGTCCACGAGATCGACGACTCTTGACGCGATTGGTCAAATCTAATCCCGAGCCCGGTGTACGGCGAGTTGTTGAAGAGATTCCGATAAACCGAAAATACTTCTTGACTAGCGAATTGCGGTACCCCGTTGATCAAGGGAATGGCATCGTCGACTGCTACAAAATGGGCGGAGGATCGGCGTCTTGGTGGCATAATGCAGAATCGAGCAGGCGCGCCCAGCGAGAATGATGCACGGCGAATTGGAAGCTCTCGGTCGACCGAGAGAAGGGCCTCGGTTGACCGAGCAGATAAGTTCGGTCGACCGAACTGATGAAGCTCTGCTGCTGAGGTTCAGGTCTTCCCTGTGACAGCCTGGGTTGGATAATCCTTCAGAGACACGAACAGGCACAATTTGTGATATTTGAGGGGATCATTTAGATTACTATCCCCAATTTTTGGATGGAAGTGATGAGAAAAATTAGAAATGGAAATTTATGGAGAGAAAGGGAAAAAGAAAATTTGGGATTTGGAGAAGATGAAGATGTTTTGGTGTGGGAATGATGAAGAGAAAAAAGAAAGAGGTTTAAATAGAAAGATGTGGAAAGTGAAAGGTTTGAAATGGTGGAAGGTGATTGGTGGAGATAGAAAGGCAAGGATTGAGGAGTGGAATGGTTTTGTTGGAGGAATAAATTAATGGAGAAAATGAAAAGGTGTATTGGGGAATGAAAAATTGGGATGTGTAAAAATAAATGATAGTTGACCTCCTCAATTTGATACACACAAATTTTTGCAAAGTAGAACACATAAGTCTATCAAAATTATTATGTCACAAATTGAAAAATCCTTACCAAGAAAATTGAATAATCCAACCACAACCCATTAACATATAAATCTTCATTTTTTTTTCCAATAATACAAATTTCAAACTCAGCATCTTTTCATCAATTTCTCATCATCAATACATTTTATAATGATTTCGCTGCCTACTCTACTTCACGTTAAAATGATTCGAGTAAAAAAAAAACTTTTTGCACATCCGTAACCCAATGGTCATTGGAACACGGCAAAAATAAAAAAAAAAAAACTCTCGTCATTCTACGTTACTTTTATTCCTAACAAAAAATTAATTAAAAAAAAAAAAATTAAAATGAACTAAAATGAAATGAAACAAGAAAAATTCTAAATTTACGAGTCTATAGCTCGACTTCCAAAATCATCACTCCTAAACACGCCTCTTGACTTGCCAGGCTTTCACCCGCCGGCTTTCACGAAAAAGTTTGGCCGTCTTTTCACGAGTGCCCTTCCTTTGGATTTCATCCAATGAAAAGACGATCGAATTGACCATCCGGACAAGCGCTACATTTGGATTTGTCTCGATTTCGATGAGCTTTTGTTACGAACTCTCTAGTTCGTTTCTTCGCCTCTGGTCCTCCTATCCTTAGGTAGGTCTCGACTTCAATATTGGCAAGAAGTGGCGCAGACCGAACCGACTGTTCCGACTTAGAATAGTAAGGACTTCCTTTTCATCTTTATCATCGACGCGTCATCATCAGCATCCTTTCCTAACCCTTGAATGGCATCAAGCTTCTCCGAACCAACTACTTCTATCACATTCACACTTGCCGGTACAGGGAAATTTGGATCTGTTATCCCATAACACTCAGAACCCTTGGCATCAAACAGTACTATCTCATGTCTGGTCATCCGTATGAAGGCTCTAGCGGTGTTGATAAATGACCTACCCAAAATAATTGGGCATTCGTGGATGTTCCTCGATTTCCATTACCATTATGTCTATCTTAAACCGTAATTGCCCCACACCAATAATCATGTTATTCGATCTCCCAACATGATTGTCCTAGTTCCATCCGCTAATCTAACTTGGAGCGGGGTGTTAGTGGGTGTTAAAATGAAATTCCTATCACAAAGGCTTTTAGGAAAGATATTAAGGCTTGAACCGAATCAATCGGGGCTAAACCTAGATGGGTTTGTTCTAGGGTTACTCCAACCATAAAAGCTCCTGGAGTCTCGCTAACTTTTGCATCGATCGAGACTCGTCTTTAATCAATATTTCATCTCTGAAATGATGACAACAGGGGCTCTTCCTAGTGTGCTACCCTCTGACTCAGATTCTATGTCGGACATGTAATCAACATAATCTAAAGCTGAATCAGAATCCGAAGAGATTTCCTCTGGATTCAAAATAGACATACCTCTTTGCCAATGGGCTTCTTTAGCCTCTCTTGATTTCCTCGCCTCTCGGATTTTCGCTTTCATCTTTTCTATCCTCTCCATGAGCTTTGGTGTTAACGGCTTTTTAGGTGTAGTTTTGGTTCGTAAAACCTTAACTTCTTCTTCGGCTTCAAGAAAACTGGTTGATGACATTTTGCTGATCTTGGGCAGTTTAAGTCAGTGATTTACTTCGAATTATCTGCAATATTTGAAAAACAATAAACAATTAGTAAATTGACAAACAATATGATTGCTCATACTGTTGTCAAACTTACAACCTACAAACAGGGGAAACGAACACCGGGAAACAACAACAGTATATAGAATCAAAGCGGAAGAGGCTCGGTCGACCGAGTGAGTGCGTTCGATCGACCGAGCGAATATCTTCCTCATTCCTGCTTTAATCCTTTAACAGCATACAAGTACAGATAATTCGTCATAAGAAAAATAAATATTGCAACAAAAATTAATAAAAACGACGTAGATAAAATTAATTATTTAAACAATCATTGAGCCATTGATTCCCCGGCAACGGCGCCAAAAACTTGATTGCGGTCTGATTAGGTTATAAATTTATTTTACTTGACCACCAAATACTAGCAATAGCACTAGGTACATCATAGCATAGCGATGGTGAATCAAGGTCGATCCCTCAGGGAATCAAAATGTGGACCCTAGGTTTAAATAATTAACTCACCTAATTCGTTATTGAACAACGGTCTAAGACCAACATAGAAGATAAAATAAAATAACAGACTCAAACCTAAAAGATACACACGTAATTAACCTTCCAATTATCAACGTTATCGTTTGGACCAAGACAACTTATATAAGATAATCTAACTCATTAACTGTCAATCTGGCTGTATTCATATTTAATTGGCTACGGGAGTCATCCCCTTAACTTGACTTAGCACCGGTTAGGTTACTAGATCACTGTGGTATTGTTACGTGACTTCACCTTTTGGGTATCCATCTCATATAACTCACATGCTCAATATTCTAAGGATGCCGATATTAACCGTACACCTCGCTTAGGCAACATTCCTATGGTTAGGCGTACTTCCTAAACGATCGCTCAAGCCCTCGTCCTATTAACAATCACTCGGTAAGTCTCTTGTTAATCTACGATTCACGTATGACTAGGTGTCGACAATTCCCTAATACAAAACTAATCTAGATCTTGCTGAGAGTCCCGAAAGATCGTTCGTGAGCCGAACTAGACGTCTTATATTGGTATTTCCTAATAACACGCTAATGGAAAACCGACGAGCGGCGTGGCCGTAGCCATACCTCTTGAGAAAGTAAATTCAACTAGGTTAGACCCACCATAAAGACGCGTGGCGATTAAACGATGAAACTAGGGCTCGGTCGGCCGAGTGCGCAGGCTCGATCGACCGAGCGGCTCTGTTCGGTCACCTGGCGAACTCGACCTAATTACATCCTAGAACCAACCTCTCGGCGTTTCCTCATACGAGCAGTTAAGCGACATGGTGTGTACATCACTTATATAAACTATCATAGATGCACATTAATTAAATCACATAGAGTCATGAATAAATCTAGATTATGACGTAGGTCATGGGACCCTTATAGACAAGGTGTCACCACCTCCTAACGTCATAGCCGAGATTCACATCATCTAGCTATGTTTAATTAATTCAAGCGATAAGAACATAATTAGAAGAATTAATTACTCGAAAATAAAACATGAAGATTAAGGGCTTACATTGTTGCAATTACAACTTCTGTGAAAAACCTCGATGTGTAGTTCTCTTTTATCAATAATTTTAATCGAGGTATGAATGAATAATACTAATGACAATGTGCTTATATAGAGCTCAAAACCGACTTAGAAACCGACTAAGGATCGGATTCCCTAAACCCTAACCGACTTAATTAATACGTTTGAATGTCTTTGGGCTCTAAAACCTACTCGGTCGACCGAATGGCTGGGCTCGGTCGACCGAGCCTTCACTTCTCTTGGGCTTTGTCTTCTATCTTCTGCTGGGCTCTGCATTGTCCTGGATCTTTAATTCCTTCTCCGTAGTCCGTCCATAATGCTCACTGCATTTATCATATAAAAACATGGTTTGTAATACCAAATAATGCAATAAATAATCGAAATGCAGAATAACGAATCGTAACTCGGGGTATACGCAAATTAGGCATATTACGACTTATTATCTCTACATTAATGCTCTTTCAACCTAGAATTTGGGATAAAGATCATAGAATAACGGGTACATTTTGACCGTCATCACTCATCTCCATCCAGAATAAAGGGAAGTCTTCCATTCACGAGTGGAAAAACCACTTCTTTTTCATTGGTCATGATGGACACCCTGAACTGGCTAGCTGGAACTACCTTCAACTTTCCCTTGATGTGTGTCCCACTACCGTCGGTGAACGCTTGCTGAATGATATTGCCGATGCCAATATTCTTCTTGATTTTGAGCACTGGCCTGCCGCACTGATAGAGGCTGCTCGTTTGTCTGACTCTAGTCCAGAGCCCTATCTGAGGCTTACTCAGGAGGAGTACAACAACTGTAGGAAACTATTTGTGCTTTACCTTTTCCTGTGTGTTTTGTTTTTATTTTTTGTTACTGATATTTCTCTTTTTAGTGGCCGATATCGCTGACATCTTTAAACAGGCGTTTGAAGAGGACGAGCAGGCCACGCCTGAACAGAATGAGCCCCTTCACAGTCAGGACCTAAGGGATGACGCTAAGCTAGAGCCTGAGCTGGCTAATCCTGCGATTATTCCTGAGGATCCTCCTGTACAGGGTTTTCAACATGGTGGCCTAGCTGCTGGCACCCAGCAGAATGAACAGAGGGAGGCTAGCCTGGTCATTCTTGATGCTTCTAGCACTGGCGAGCAGGCCCGACAGCGCTCTCGATCTGGGCGGAAGAGGCCTAGATCTGGGCAGGATGCCACCGAGGGGACTTCTGGTTCTTCAGCTGAGTTCCTGGGGGAACTGCCAGATAAAGATCTGGCCTCTATTGTAAGTGTGTATTTTATTCTTTTTCCAGTTCGCTATCCTTGAACTGCATTGACCCTAGTCGTTTTACTTTATTATTTCCAGGTTGTTAAGGCCGGGAAAGAGGTTCTTCACCGGCTCAATGATTTCTCAACCCACAAGGCCTCCTTGGAGAAATGAATTGCTGATCTTTCTGCCAGCCACAACAAACACAAGGATGAGTCATTGTCTAAAGATGCCCAGATCGCTGATCTGAAGAAGGTCATGCATGCTCAACAAGCTGAATTGAATGAACTGTGAACCGCTGGGGCTGCTCCAGAGGAGGCACTGGCAAAGCTTCGAGCTGATCATGAGGAAATGGAAGCTGATATGCCCGGGCGGATCGCCCAGGCTATTCATGAGTACAAAAGCTCACCTCACTTTACTGAAGCCCTGAAGGTCTTACTTGGCTCAATTTTAAGCCATGGGTACACCCTAGGTGTTAATCAGGCCAAGGAGCAGTGTCCTCAGCTTATTATTTCTGATCTTCAGCATGGTAGGCTCTGCAATCCGGGTGGCAATGAGCTGTATAAGGCTAGGCTTAGAGAATTCCAAGCTGGTGAGGACTTGGCTGAGAAGTATGGTCGCAGACCTGCTACCCCCCAGTCCGGCACATTTTCGGCCCCACGTTCTGGCACTCCTACCGATCAGCAACAAGATTCCACTGCCAACTCTTAGACGTATATTTTTGCTATTTCAAACAAACTTTGTTGAAAAAAATTCCAACTGCTGTTTGTAATAACTTTTTGCGCCTATTTTGGCACTTGTTCTATAATTAATGTTATTGGCGCTCAGCCACTCATTGCTTTGTATTTTTTGGCTTTTTGCTTTTTGCTTCCACATAGCTTAGCTTAGGGTCCCTCGCCCCCTTGAAGAACATCTTTGGAAAGCTTTTATGTTTGTCTAGTGTTCTTCAGTATTAGCGTTGATCGTCTGTCCTGCAGACTTGGACAGTTTGATTATTCAAGTTGTCCAAGTTTAGCGTATTGCAAGCGCTGATCGTCTGATTTGCAATTCTTGACAAAAATTTCTGAATCCGACCAGCAGTTCAGTTCTTCTTCTGTGTCCGACCTGTGGATCAGTTCGTTGTGTCTGTCCTACAGACTTATAGTTTGTCCTTTGCAAACTTTGTTCTGAGACCGACCTTCGGTTCAGTTCTTCTTCTGAGTCTGAACTGCGGATCAGTTCGTTGTGTCTGTCCTACAGACTTATAGTTTGTCCTTTGCAAACTTTGTTCTGAGACCGACCTGCGGTTCGGTTCTTCTTCTGAGTCCGACCTGCAGATCAGTTCGTTGTGTCTGTCCTCCAGACTTATAGTTTGTCCTTTGAAAACTTTTTATGAGACTGACCTGTGGTTCAGCTCTTCATCTGAGTCCAACCTGTGGATCAGTTCGTTGTGTCTGTCCTGCAGACTTATAGTTTGTCCTTTGCAAACTTTATTCTGAGACCGACCTGCAGCTCAGTTATGATCGATCAAATATAGTAAACAATGCACGTGCAAAAAGAAACATTTATTTAATGTTTGATGTTTGATTAAATCTTATTGAGAAATCAAAAATAACAACGCATAAAATAGTCTGGAACCTACCCTAGACGTGGAACTTCCTTAAATTAGTGGCATTCCAGCTGCGTGGTACAGTTCTGCCACTTGCATCAGCCAGTTGATAGGCCCCTTTTCCATGAACCTTGACCACTTTATACGGACCCTCCCAGTGTTGGAAAGGTGTCCTAAACCCAATCGGCTTGGACCGGATCCAACCGGGTCGGGTCATTTACAGTCTATTTAGTTCATGTAATAACATTATTATGATTGATAAAAGCACTTATGTTATTATATATTGTTTATCTTCATATTGTTTGTTTTATATATATAGTAACGTCCCTAGTATCGATCTGTGATAGAGAAACCATGATAGTGATTATGGTTGATGAGATCTCTAATCACAATAACAAGGTTGGTACTTAAATGTCTCTAGTCTTACATATTGTCAAATGGGACATTGATAGTATAATCAGACTAGCATGTATTGGATGTCTTCTATCTTTTAAAAGATAGGGATAGATCTCGTCTATCGAAGTGTAGGGACACTTGGGTATGCACGTGGACGTGTATTAGAGAATGCGACGTTAGGACTCACCCACTTACATTAAGTGTCACACTATGTGGCGGTTGTGTAATTATCCTTTGACCGGAGTCTTCATGGCATCACGGTGTGGATTGTCATGCTTTGACACTATTGAGATTTCTCCTAACCACGGGGCGATCATGCGGTAGTGATTGGGTATGATATTGAAGCATGCGGAGTATACGTGATTGGTCGTCCGGGAATCGCGTATCCTATGATTTGGATCGAATATCCGAAATGGCCTTCTTATAAGGAATGTCTAGCTCTCGAGAATCTTTGCAAAGTGGGAGTAAATGTGTTATTCCGAGAGAGCTTGATATCCAGATTATAAGATACGATCGTTAATGTATTGACACTCGAGATACGATCGTATGGATATTGTTACAGTGATAGGATTGTAAGTTACACGGTAATTGCTTCACATGAAAGGTAGTAGTCATTGCTTTTGACTCTTCCGATGATTGGGGTCACGGTGTGTTGCTGAGACGCTATCCCGTGATCGTTAGGCATGAAGGGCATTTTAGTAAATTGCACTTTGTGTCTACGGCCAACATATTCGAAGCCTATCGGGTCACACACATATGAACATCGAGTCGGATTAAAATGCGGTTATAGTGATAACCAAATAAGGAAAGTTTATCTCAGACTATAAAGGTTATAGTGGTAAATTAATATGGTGGTATTTATTTATTATGAATAAATTAAATACAAGATAGTAATTATATATAAATTAGATTAATTAAAGAATATTCCGGAAGCCAATTTATTGGCATATGGGGCGCCACTTTTAAGTGTATAAGATACACTTGGATTGTGCACTTTAATTAATAAGATTGCCATAATATTAATATAAGATATTAATTGATTTTGAAAAATAGATTTATGGTAATAAGATAATTTTAATCAATATATGATATTGGCAAAATAAATTATAATTAAAGAGATAAATCAATCTAGTTGATTTTCCTTATTTTATTGGAAAAAGGGTTTTCTTCTCCTACACACCATTAGGGGCGCCACCTTCTACTATATATAGGAGGTGGGTGTCAAGCTCTTTTGGACAACACAATTACAAGAGTTCATAATTCTTGTGTAAAATAGAGAGCCTTCCATAGTGAGTTTGTGAGGGAAGAAAAGGTCCGGTCTAGCAGCCGGAGTTTTTCCGATAGCAATCCAAGGAGGATTCCGGCGAGGGGTTCGTGTGGAGTAGCGATTGAGGCCGGACGCGTGGACGGCTTGCGCATTGAACTACTCTCCGTTGGCGGTCAAAGCGACGATCTTATAGATCATCCGAGGTATAACCGTCAAACTACTTAACGTGTTTATTGCATTAAACGTGAAACGATCTAGAAAAGGAAATCAAATTTTAAATTCATTTGCGTTAAACTAGTGATTTCCTAACAGTGGTATCAGAGCCAGACTTCGAGCTTAAGCAATAAGCATAATTTAAATGCGTAGTATTTAATCGATAGATGCAAGATTTAAATCACGAAACGTTAAAACAAAAAAAACAAACAAAAATTAGGGTTTATGGGGGTCGGCCGACTGGCAGCGCCCCCATCCCTCGGCGGCGGTGGCCTTCGGGCTGCCGTCCGTCGGCTCCCTTCTTCCAATGGGGGAGATCAACCCTTTTCGTTTTGTGATATTTTATTGTGCATAGATATCTCGTTTGTTTAGTTGTGTCACATGGCCAACCAATGGTTCAAATAGTTTGAGCCATTGGGAAACCATTTGGCATATTGGCCTTTCCAAATTTTGATTTGGAATAGGCCTGGGCTCTTTTCAAATATTTGATTTGTAAAAGGCCTAGGCCTAGGCCACTTCCAAAATTTTGATTTTGGAAAGTGGACAGGCCTAAACCAAAATTATTTGGTATTTCCAAATATTTGATTTGGAATAGGCCTAGGCCCTTTTCAAATATTTGATTTGTAAAAGGCCTAGGCCTAGGCCACTTCTAAAATTTTGATTTTGAAAAGTGGCCAGGCCTAGACTAAATTAATTTGGCCTTTCCAAATATTTGATTTGGAATAGACCTAGGCCCTTTTCAAATATTTGATTTGTAAAGTCTAGGCTTGAGCCACTTCCAAAATTTTGATTTTGGAAAGTGGCTGAACCTAAGCTAAATTTAGTTTTGGAAAGGAAACAAATAGGAGACTTTTAATTTTATTTTGAATAGTTCAAATTTAATTAAAATTAAAATTGATTTAAAATTAAATGTAAATTTTAATTTTTGATTAATTCATATAATTAATTAAAAGTTATTTAATTATTTGACGTGATAAAATAAAGACGCATGAGTAGTTAAAATTAGAATTTAATCTTTTTCATAAGATAAAATTGTATGGATTAGATGTGTAGATATAATGTGATTATATGGACCCCGATTGATCATGGACTCGACCAATAGGATAGTTGGGAATGTTTTCTTTATGCTTGGTTTTTGAAAAATTGTCCTAGGCCGTTATGAAGAACATGACCTAGTTTACTTTTTGCAATTATCCCATTCCTGAAAGCTCCCCCCCCCCCCACCCCCCCCGGTGTGCGGCGGGTGTAATTATTTATTATGTAACAAGAATGGAGCAAGAAGTTGAAGACCAAGGAGAGATAAATAACCCATTGGTGTCTGAAAGAATAAAGATCCTATTGGCGGTTGCGAGATACCCTTAGTTTGTGACCAGCGGTTTCGTCGGTTTGCATTCGAAACCGCACTTGAGAAAAAGTCCATGATCATACCGGTTATTTTATGCGCGGAATGTTGTGTATGTTTTACTTTATATGATATAGTAGTAATATGCACATAGTAGATGAGACCATAATTAAACCAAATTAATTAAGTGAATTAATTTAAAATTATTCCCACGTCAAAAATCAAGTCGAATTGCCTCCTATATTATAACGACGGTGAAGAGCCCTTGTTCGGACCCAACTCACCGACCAAAGCGGGGTTGACCTACCTCGGTATATATCGTCGTTATCGAGATATGATCGAAAGAGATCTCATGAATATTGGGGTTAAGACTCGACTAAGAATTCTCTCGGCCACCAGCCAAAGCGGGGTCGTTTGGATTTTAAAGGCAAGGGTTTGGCTATTTTCATAAGATGAAATATTGTCAAAGAGTTGACTGGTCAAACAACAAGAATCGTATAAGATACGATCGACAAATCGTTGTCCACCTATTTTCGGCCCATCAGCCAAAGTTGGGGGTCGGGGTAGTTCAATGGGATCTTGCCCACTAAAGGAATTATTTTCTTGAAAGCCAATAGGGAATAGTTGGTTAGTGGGAGTAAAAACCTTATAGATTTATTAAGTGCAAATTTAGGGTTTTTATACATGAGCTTTTACTTATTCTATCTTTATTTATTGTTGTAGAAAATGTCAAACAAATTGAACCTTCGTTTTATCATCGAAAACAAGCAGCGAGACAAATTTTCTCGATTGGGAAAGAAACCTCAAAATCGTTTTGAGGCACGGAAGATTGGCTATGTCTTGGGCGAGGCCCTACCGGAAAAGCCCACCGAGGGTTCGGTTTGCAGATGTTGTCGAGAAGTACAACAAGCAATCTGTTCGACAAGATCGATGCTACATGTATCATGCTTGCTTCTATGACACTGAATCTGCGAAAGCAAATATGAGTCTATGGACGTCTACTCTATCATGGTCCACCAGAAGGAACTTTATGCTTCTCGGTCTACTTTTTGAGGTGCGGTCTCGAAGGCCCTATTTAGTTGTAAGATGGCGTGCTGGGATGCTGTGGGGTCACACGTGCTTAACATGATTAGGTACATAGAGAGGCTTGGGAAGGCGGGCCACAAGTTGGAGCGAGTTGAGTATTGACTTGATTACGCAATCTCTACGATTCATTCTCGCGATTCGTGATGAACTATCACATGAACAAGATAAATTGATCCACTGCGGAGTTATTGAACATGTTGAAGACTGCTTGAGGGCACCGTGGGGAAGGAAAGCAAGTGTTCTTTGGTCACTTGAGCAAGGGCAAGGCAAAAGCCCGAGAGAAGTCCAAGAATGTGAAGGTCGCACCTAAGCCAACGCCTAAGATAGCGAAAGACAAATCCAAGTGCTTGCTTCCATTGCGGTGAGACCGGACATTGGAGGAGAAACGCAAAGGCTTCTTGAGTACCAAGAGAAGAAGCATTACGATGCTTCGACTTGGTATATTTATGATTGAGATCAATATTGCTTCTTCTAAGTCTACCCACCGGGTATTGGATCTGGTTGTGGTTCTCATATTTGTCTGAATATGCAGGCACTAAGAAGAACTAGAGATCGAGGAAAGGAGAGGTGGACCTACGCGCGTTGGAAATGGAGCAAGTGTTCTTTGTGCATTTGGCGTAGGAGTTTATTTTCTTTCATTGCCCGAGTGGGCTAGTACTAGAACTTAATAATCGTATTTTGTTCCTGCTCTTACGAAGAACATTATTTCCATTTCTGCATTAGATGTTGATGGTTTTCATTTACGTTTGAGAATAAATGTTGTTCTTTTTCACGTGATGGAATCTTTTATGAATGCTTGGCATACTTAGCAATGGTCTCTACATATTAGATATGAATGTTGACGTACTTAATATAAATAACAAGAAAGCTAAACCAAATCACTTGAATGAATCCTACTTATGGCATTGTAGACTTGGCCATATAAATAAGAATCGCATCTCCAAACTCCATAAAGATGGAATGTTGGATCAATTCGATTACGAATCGTTTGACGTATGCGAAGCTTGTTTACTTGGCAAGATGACAAAGTCACCTTTTAGTGGCAAAGGGATAAGATCCAGTGAATTGCTTGAGCTCATACATACTGATGTGTGTGGCCCAATGTCAATTCAAGCCAAAGGAGGATACTCTTATTTTGTCACCTTCACTGATGACCATTCTCTCTATGGTTATATATACTTAATGAAGTATAAGTCTGAAGCCTTTGAAAAGTTCAAGGAATTCAGAAGTGAGGTGGAGAAACAACTAGGTAAGGAAATCAAAACACTTCGATCCGATCGAGGTGGAGAATACCTAGATGGAGAGTTTCAAGACTATTTGAAGCAGAATGGGATTCTACCTGAATGGACCCCTCCCGGGACGCCACAAATGAATGGCGTATCTGAGAGGAGGAACCGCACCTTGTTAGACATCGTGTGATCCATGATGAGCTATGCAGTTCTCCCAAAATCGTTTTGGGGGTATGCTCTAGAAACCGCATCCTATACACTGAACCGAGTTCCATCAAAGACGGTTGACTCTACGCCATACGAGGTATGGACTAAGAGAAAACCGAGCCTAGGTCATCTAAAACCTTGGGGTTGTCCGACTTACGTGAAGCGGATGATGCACGACAAATTAGAACCACTGGTCGACAAATGTCTGTTTGTGGGTTATCCTAGGAAACCAAAGGTACCAATTTTACCATCCCGAGGAACAAAAGGTGTTTGTTGCCGGGGTCGCCACTTTATGGAGAAAGAGTTTATCTGAATAGGGTCGAGTGGGAGTAAAATTGATCTTGAAGAAATTCGAGAACTACTTACGGATAACGATCAGTTGATGGAAGTAGAGGACTTGCCACATCTGAGATGTGACACCGGCTTCTACCGTGGACACACTAGCACCTCGAAGATCCACCAAGGAACGCCGTGAACCCAAAAAGGTATCTTGGCGTGTATCTCATGGAAGATGAGGACCCTAGAACTTATGAGGAAGTGCTATTAAGGCATGACAAAGAGAAATGGTGGAAGCCATGAATTACGAAATGGAATCCATGAAAGACAACCAAGTTTGGAACTTAGTTGATCCACACGAGGAATAGCTCCCATAGGGTGCAAATGGGTCTTTAAGAGAAAAACCGACATGGACGGTAACGTGACTACCTACAAGGCTAGGTTAGTGGCAAAATGATATAAGCAAAGACAAGGAGTTGACTATGACGAAACCTTTTAGCGGTTGCCATGTTAAAATCCATTAGAATTTTGCTCGCTATTGCGACATACCATTATTACGAAATCGGCGATGGATGTGAAAACGACTTTCTTAACGGGAACACATGCGAGGAAGTGTATATGACACAAACTTTGGCGTTTCACAACCAATGACGCCAGGATGGTGTGTAAATTGCAAAGATCCATTTATGGGTTAAAGCAAGCTTCTCGGAGTTGGAATCTTCGCTTTGATGAGATAATCAAACAGTTTGATTTCATCAAGAACGAAGATGAGCCTTGTGTTTACAAGAAGGTTAGTGGGAGTGCCATTGTGTTCTTAGTGCTTTATGTAGATGACATATTGCTCATAGGGAATGATGTGCCTATGTTACAATCAGTCAAAGCTTGGTTATCCAAGAACTTCTCTATGAAGGACTTGGGTGATGCAGCCTATATTCTAGGAATAAAGATCTATAGAGATAGATCTAAAAGGTTGCTTGGTCTGTCACAATCCACCTACATAGACAAGATGTTGAAGATATTCAGCATGGAGCACTCCAAGAAAGGATTGTTGGCCATGTCACATAGGGTCTACCTGTCAAAGGGAATGAGTCCTAAGACAGAGGAGGAAAGGGCACAAATGAGTAAATTCCCTTATGCTTCGGCAATCGGGTCTAAACATGTATGTCATGTTATGCACAAGACCAGACGTCTCGTACCCTCTTAGTATGACTAGCAGGTACCAGTCTAATCCAGGTGAGGGTCACTGGATTGCTGTCAAGAATACCCTTAAGTAGATGAGACGTACTAGGGATATGTTCCTGGTTTTCGGGAACGATGATTTAGTATTACGAGGTTACACAGATGCCAGTTTCCAAACTGACAAGGACGACTTCAAGTCACAATCTGGATTTGTTTACACGCTTAATGGCGGAGCAGTGAGCTGGAAGAGTTCCAAGTAGGAGACTACTGCGGACTCTACAACGGAAGCCGAATACATAGCAGCCTCGAAGGCGGCAAAGGAAGCAGTTTGGATGAAGAAGTTCATTACTGAACTTGGTGTGGTTCCCTCCATTGAAGGTCCAGTGCCTCTCTATTGTGATAATAATGGAGCGATATCTCAGTTTAAGGAACCAAATTCTCATCAGAAGTCCAAACATGTGCTATGGCGCTATCACTAGATTAGAGAGATAGTAGATAGAGGAGATGTAAAGATAGAAAAAGTCCACACGGATGATAACATAGCTGATCCGTTAACCAAGGCATTGTCTCAAGCTAAGCATGAGAAACATGTTCACTTGCACGGGATTAGGCATATGGGTGATTGGCTTTAGGCCAAGTGGGAGATTGTTGGAAAGGTGTCCTAAACCCAATCGGGTTGGACCAGATCCGACCGGTTCGGGTCATTTACAGTCTATTTAGTTCATGTAATAACTTTATTATGATTGATAAAAGCACTTATGTTATTATATATTGTTTATCTTCATTTTGTTTGTTGTATATATATAGTAACGTCCCTAGTATCGATCTGTGATAGAGAAACCATGATAGTGATTATGGTTGATGAGATCTCTAATCACTATAACAAGGTTGGTACATAAATGTCTCTAGTCTTACATATTGTCAAATGGGACATTGATAGTATAATCAGACTAGCACGTATTGGATGTCTTCAATCTTTTAGAAGATAGGGATAGATCTCGTCTATCGAAGTGTAGGGACACTTGGGTATGCGTGGGCGTGTATTAGAGAATGCGTACGTTAGACTGACCCACTTACATTAAGTGTCACACTATGTGGCGGTTGTGTAATTATCCTTTTGACCGGAGTCTTCATGGCATCACGGTGTGGATTGTCATGCTTTGACACTATTGAGATTTCTCCTAACCACGGGCGCGATCATGCGGTAGTGATTGGGTATGATATTGAAGCATCACGGAGTATACGTGATTGGTCGTCCGGGAATCGCGTATCCTATGATTGGGATCGAATATCCAAAATGGCCTTCTTATAAGGAATGTCTAGCTCTCGAGAATCTTTGCAAAGTGGGAGTAAATGTGTTATTCGAGAGAGCATGATATCCAGTTATAAGATACGATCGTTAATGTATTGACACTCGAGATACGATCGTATGGATATTGTTACTGGCCGATAGGATTGTAAGTTACACGATAATCGCTTCACATGAAAGGTAGTAGTCATTGCTTTTGACTCTTCCGATGATTGGGGGTCACGGTGTGTTACTAGACGCTATCCCGTGATCGTTAGGCATGAAGGGCATTTTAGTAAATTGCACTTTGTGTCTACGGCCAACATATTCGGAAGCCTATCGGGTCACACACACATGAACATCGAGTCGGATTAAAATGCGGTTATAGCTGATAACCAAATAAGGAAAGTTTATCTCTAGACTATAAATGTTATAGTGGTAAATTAATATGGTGGTATTTATTTATTATGAATAAATTAAATACAAGATATTAATTATATATAAATTAGATTAATTAAAGAATATTCCGGAAGCCAATTTATTGGCATATGGGGCGCCAGTTTTAATTGTATAAGATACACTTGGATTGTGCACTTTAATTAATAAGATTGCCATAATATTAATATAAGATATTAATTGATTTTGAAAAATAGATTTATGGTAATAAGATAATTATAATCAATATATGATATTGGCAAAATAAATTATAATTAAAGAGATAAATCAATCTAGTTGATTTTTCTTATTTTATTGGAAAAAGGGTTTTCTTCTCCTACACACCATTAGGGGCGCCACCTTCTACTATATATAGGAGGTGGGTGTCAAGCTCTTTTGGACAACACAATTGCAAGAGTTCATAATTCTTGTGTAAAATAGAGAGCCTTCCATAGTGAGTTTGTGAGGGAAGAAAAGGTCCGGTCTAGCGACGGAGTTTTTCCTATAGCAATCCAAGGAGGATTACGCGAGGGTTCGTGTGGATTAGCAATAGAGGCTGGACGCGTGGACGGCTTGCGCATTGAACTACTCTCCTTTGGCGGTCAAAGCGACGATCTTATAGATCATCTGAGGTATAACCGTCAAACTACTTAACGTGTTTATTGCATTAAACGAAGAACGATCTAGAAAAGGAAATCAAATTATAAATTCCACTGCATTAAACTAGTGATTTCCTAACACCCAGTTCGGATCAAGTTTCCCTTTAGGTAGTTGTTTGCTAACCTCATTCTTTCTGAGCACCAAATCTCCCTCTTTGACGTAGGAGTGCTTAACTCGGGAGTTGTAATACTAAGAAATTTGTTGTTTATACTTGGCCATCCTTATGAAGGCTACATTCCGAGCTTCTTCCAGGTCATCCTTGGAGTGTCTGAGCTCTGTCAACTGCTGATCCTCTGAGTAGAGCGTTGTTCGAGGTGAGGCTAGGCCGATCTCAGCTGGGATCACCGTTTCGCATCCATATGCTAGGCTGAAAGGAGTTTCTCCAGTGGATGAGGTGGGTGTTGTTCTGTACGTCCACAAAATGTTGGGCAAATGTTCCGTCCAACTTTCTCCCTCTTCCCCTAAATGTTTCTTCAAACCAGTCTTGATTTTCCTGTTGGTCTATTCGACTTGGCCATTAGCTTGAGGATAACCGAATGAAGTGAAGTGTTGAGTGATGTGTAAATCATTGCACCATTCTCTGACGACCCTATCTTCAAACTGAATTCCATTTTCTGAAACTAGAGTTTTTGGTATTCCATACCTGCACACTACATTTTTCCACAAGAATTTATGTATCTGTTTCCCTGTTATGGTAGTTAGCGGCTCCGCTTCTACCCACTTGGTAAAAATCCACTGCTACAATCAGAAATCGGACTTTGCCTGGAGCTCTTAGAAGTGGCCCCACTAGATCAACCCCCTATTGGTCAAAAGGCCAAGGGGATACCACCGGAATCATGTCATGGGACGGCTGATTTGACAAGTTATCATGCACCTGGCATGATTTGCACTTTTCCACTAACTCTTTGGCATCTTCCAACATTGTCGGCTAATAGTAACCGAACAACCTACATTTCCTAGCCAGGGTCCGAGCTCCAGGGTGATTTCCACAAATGCCCAAATGTATCTCTCTAAGAAGGTAGTTCCCTTCTTCACTTGTTACGCATCTAAGCCATGGTGCAATATATGACCTGTGATAGAGAACCTCTTCGAACAGCGAATATCTGGTCGCCAAGAGTTTTATTTTCCTGGCCTGAAACTTGTCTTGGGGCAAGACGTTTTCTCTAAGATATAACATGATCGGACCCATCCACGTACCGGCTTGCCTGATCGGCTGAACAGCCTGTTGTTCGTAGCTTCTCTCTCTCAACAGCTCCACTAGTACTTTCTTTTCTGATAAAAAAGTTTGAGGCCAACTTCGACAAGGCATCTACTATTCTATTCTCAGCTCGAGGTATTTGGTCAACATGGACCTGTCGAAATTTTTCCAAGAGGGTTCTAGCTATTGCTAAGTACTTCCTCATAGGCTCCTCTTTAGCCTCGTACTCCCCGTTTATATGATTGACCACAAGTTGTGAATCGTTGTACACCAGTAGATCACCTGCCCCGAGCTTGTTTGCTAACTTAAGCCATGTGATCAAAGCTTCGTACTCAGCTTAATTATTATTAGCTTTGAAGTCAAATCTTAGTGCATAGGGGAACTCCTCCCCTTTTGGACTAACGAGTAAGAGACCTGATCCTGCCCCGTCTTTGCTAGCTGCACCATCTACATACAAATTCCATCTCTTTTCCGGTTGCTTTGGCTGGTCGTCTCCTAGGCGAACAGCTACCCCTTCAGCCAAGAAGTCTGCTAGGGCCTGTGCTTTTATGGAAGTTCGAGGACGGAAGTCGATGTCATATTCTGCCAGTTCGACGACCCATTTTGCAAAACTACCCGAGGTTTCTGGTCGTCCCAGAATTTGTTAACGGCTGATCTGTGATCACGGTAACCGGATGTGCTTGGAAATAAGGCCTCGATTTCTTGAGGTATGTACCAATGCCAATGCCAACTTTTTTGCATTCGAATACCTGACTTCTGGTCCATGGAGTGCTTTGCTCACGAAGAATACTGGTACTTGTTGTCCGCCTTGTTCTATGACCAAAGACGCTCACCATCGCTTCTTCACATATCGCCAGGTAAGCGAACAAATGTTTCTCCTTCCCGAGGAGAGTCATCGGGGTGGGCGCTTCGCCAAGTATACTTTCGCCATCGAGTGCCCTCTAACTCTGATCATCCCAATGAAAAGGACTAGCTCTTCTCAAAATTTTGAAGAAAGGTAAAGCACGATGTGCTGATCTCAATAAAAATATGTTCAAGGTTGTATTCGTCCTGTTAAACGCTGTACATCTTTTATATTTTTTGGCGGAGACATGGTCCTTAATGCGTCAATCTTATCTAGATTTTCTCTAATCCCATCTCTGGATATCATGTATCCTAGGAACTTCCCTGATCTGACCTCAAATGTACATTTCCTTGGGTTGAGCTTTATCTGAGTTTTCCTTAGGACTTCAAATACTTCTCTGACATCCTTCATGTATTGGTCAAGAGACTGCTCTTTATCAGGAGGTCATCCACATACACCTCCATGCATTTTCCTATTTGATCGGCAAAAATTGTGTTAACAGCCCTCTGATACGTTGCTCCCGCATTCTTCAATCCAAAAGGCATAGTGACATAGCAGTACGTCCCAAATTCTGTTACAAAAGCGGTCTTTTCTGCATCTTCCGAATCTATCACGATCTGGTGGTAACCCCTGTACGCGTCTAAGAATGCGAACACTTCATATCCTACTGTTGAGTCCACTAGACGATCTATCTTGGGCAAGGCATAACAATCCTTTGGACATGCCATGTTGAGATCCGTGAAATCTACACACATCCTCCAACTCCCATCTGTTTTCTTGACCAGTACAGGGTTCGCTAACCATTCAGGATATATTACCTCTTTAATTATGTTGGCCTGTAACAGCTTGGTTACTTCCTGCTTAATTGCCTCAATACGTTCGGGGGAAAAATGCCTTTACTTTTGCCGAACAGGCTTCCTGCTCGGGTATATGTTCAATCTATGAACTGCCAGGTCAGGAGACGGTCCCGGCATATCTTCTGCTCTCCAAGCGAACACGTCTCTGAATTCTCTCAAGATGTTCATCAAAGATTCTTTGTGTGGAGGGGGAATCCATGTCCCAATGCTAACTGTTGAATTTTCCTGTTCGTCCCATAGACGAACAGCTTGTGTCTGGTCTTTAGATGACCAGCTCACTTCGTCTTCAAGTAGCAGTTCTTCGATACTGACCTGTTGGACCATCATTTTCCCATTTATTGTCGTGGTGTAACATCTCCTGGCTGTTTCCACATCTCCTCTGATCTCTATTGAACCTTCCCCCATTGGAATTTTCATGCTGACATGAGCTGGTGAGATTACAACTCGGATATCGATAAGGGCTGGTCTTCCCATAATTACGTTGTAAGCCAATGGTGCCTTTACCACCACATAATCTACCATTAGGGTCCTGCCCTTGGTTCCATCTCCAAAAGTGGTAAGGAGTTTGATCACCCCCAACGGATGAACAAGGGGTCCAACAAAGCCAAACAGAGGAGCTGAAACGGGGTCAGTTCAGCATCATTGAACTTCATTGCTCTGAACACATTATAGTAGAGGACGTTCACAGCACTGCCAGTGTCTACGCATATTCGCTTTATTCGATTTTTGCTGATCACAACCTCTATTACCAATCCTTCGTTATTAACTACCAAATACCACTACATGTCTTCATATTATGAAGACATGTAGTGGTATTTTCATAATCTGGCGGAGCCCTGCTCTGCTAGTCCCACTACTATTATTACCTGACTGTGAGATGGGCCTGACCCAATCGTAAATAACCTGGCCCAGTGGACCCATATATCATCATAAGTCCCCCCAGACTAGGGTGGACTGCTTTACAGCTACCCTAGTCTACTTAGAATGTATGCATTTACGTTACTGACTTCTGGGTATTTTTCCCAGAGTATTCTTGCGCTGCAAGTTTGGTACTTAGTCCATTTGTGTAGTGGGTCTTCTATCCAGAGTGTCCTTGCGCTGCAAGTTTGACACATAGTTTATTTTTATGATGGGTATTACGCGGAGTGTCCTTGCGCTGCAAGTTCGACACTCAATTTATTTATTGATGGGTATTCTGCCCGACACTTAGTTTATTTAATGATGGGTATTCTGCCCAGAGTGTCCTTGCGCTGCAAGTTCGACACTTAATTTATTTAATGATGGGTATTCTGCCCAGAATGTCCTTGCGCTACAAGTTCGACACTTAGTTTATTTATTGATGGGTATTACGCCTGAAAATGTCATTCTTATTTACAAGTTTGACAATTAAAATTTTACTATGGGTCTTCTTCCCAGAAATGTCCTTGCGCTGCAAGTTTGACAATTAAAATTTTACTATAGGTCTTACGCTTGAGAAATGTCCTTGCTATGATTGCGAGTTTGACAATTAAAATTTTACTATGGGTCTTCTTCCTAGAAATGTCCTTGCGCTGCAAGTTCCAATGCTCGGTATATTTTTGGCATTTTGCCTTTAAGTTTCTGTGTTTCAACACAACTTAAAATATTCAAACATATACTAAACAAAATTAATGAAGATATATTTCAAATGGATAACAATTTCAGAAAATAAGCTTATTTTAAGGATAGTATTTCCTTAGGTGAATAGCATTCCAGCTCCTAGGAATGGTCAGTCCAGAGGCATTAGCCAGTTGATAAGATCATTTTCCATGTACCTTGATAATTTTGTAAGGACCATCCCAATTTGGGTCTAGCTTTTCAGTTGATACCTTGCCCGCTGGCATCATTTCGCCTCAGAACTAAGTCACCTTATTTAAAATACGTACCTCTAACTTTTGAGTTGTAGTATTGAGCAATCCTCTGCTTGTACTTGACCATCTGTATTAGAGTTGCATCTCTTTTATGTTCTAGCTCATCCTTAATGTGCAGCATATTTGCTTCATGCGCTTCTGGACAGTATAATTCTGTCCTGGGAGATTTATGCCCAATCTCTGCGGGTATCACTGCTTCGCATCCATATGCTAAGGAATATGGAGTTTTGTAGCGGTATTTGGAGTAGTTCTATATGCCCATGAGATATTGGGAAGGTGATATGCCCAATGAGATCCTTCCTGCTCCAGCCTTTTCTTCAACCCTTGCTTAATTTGCCTGTTGGTTTGCTCAACCTGCCCAAAGGAATAAGGTATTTGTCCTGCAAAGCACCTTTCTTCCCTAGCCTATCAGATATGGGAGCGGTTACCCCATCCCAAATCGATTTTCTTTCTTGTCGATTTATCATCAATTTTTCCTTTTGGAATCCATGTGGAGTCCTCTCTCTTGCCCTGTTTGCCTCTTCTCCTTGACAATGTCTGTACGCAATTTCAAGACATTTTTCCATCATGCTCGGATTCTTACTGCTCAGCTTAGCATGTAGCCGTCCTTCTTTCAGACCTGCCACGAAGGATGCTACTAAGAATTTATCATCCAGATCCGCTATCTGGGATGATTCTCCATTGAATCTTTTAATGAATCTGCGACCTTTGTTTCATCACTTTTAATCGATGGTCAAAGAAATATGTTCGGTTTCTCTGGAATGGTCTTGCAGCGATAAACGCGTGCATGAACTTCCTGGTCAGAGTGTGGAAGTCTGGTATGGATCTGGGGTTCAACTTATTGAACCAATCTCTTGCCTTCCCTGTAAGAAGGGTTGCGAATGCCCTGCATTTCATCTCTTTTGGTGCATTGTACAAGCTCATACGGTGTATGTACTGGTGCATATGGTCATATGGATCCTTAGTGCCATCATATGACTGAATCTTGGGGATCTTGAATCCTGGAGGACAAGGAAATGTATCAATGTCCTCAGTAAAAGGAGACACCAGCCTAAACTCATCTTGCTTAGGCCTAAGAATAGCGTCCAATTCTGCTTTGGCGTTATCACCACCTGGGCGAGTAACCACCACCCTTCCAATGGACTTTGCCTCATGTTTTTCTTTCTGAATTGTATTATGAGGAGTAGTTGTTTTTGAAACTTCGGCAGCCTGATTTCTGGCTTTCAATACCTCCTGAAAGATGGCTTTTATCACTTCTCCTTTGAGATTTGCCAGATTTTCCACCAACATCTATCTGACTGCATCTGGTGTGCTGGTTTGTCCTTCTTCCATTAGAATTTTATTTCCAGGTTCTTTACCGTTTTTTTCTGGGCTTTTTTCCCTGGTTTGATCTTCAACTTCCGGTTGATTTTGATGCTTCTTCCCATGACTTTTCGCCATTTTTACTATGAAAGCAACTCACTAACTTTAATCGGCCCTCCTTCTAGCGCCAAATGATGATGCTTAAAATTGTAAACGGCTAATTAAATGATTCGAGTTAGGAAAATAATATCAAAACAAGTATATTTTGTATGAATTTGGACTGAACTCTTTTGTGAGAGCTGCATACGTATCCAGTTCAAGTATCAGACCGGAATCAAGTCCCCCTCGTAGTTCAGGCTTTTCCTTTATATTTTCCAATCGTGGCCATAACCTCTCTCCCATAATGGGGAGTTATCACGGGTTAACTATCAGACGTGGGGTCTACCCACGTTTGTAAACGGTTATGTCCTTACGGATTCTGCCTTTGGCAGTTATTTGGTTGTTCCGTCCAGAAGTCATTCTGCTCAGAATCTAGCGGAGTCCTGCTCTGCTAGTCCCACTACTATTATTACATTGTGAGATGGGTGCAGCGATCGTAAATAACCCTGAGAGAGCCCATATATCATCATTATGGATCACTGAAAAAAAAACTTCATCTCACTACATTGTTCTTAAATCCAAAAATTATTGGTGTTAATTAAGAACAACTTAGTTCCTATAAATCTGTGAACTAAGATGTATTCGAATATATTTGCTATAAAACAAAATAAATAAATAAATGAATACGTAATGGTCTTAACATTATGAATTTATTATTCTGTTGTTTTACCAAAACGTTCGGGTTTCTCCCAATTCGGATTTCTTATTGGTTGCATCTGTGGTATTTTTGAACATCAGAATCTCGTACTTGCTTTGATTCCTTTGATAAAAAGGAGTTAGGGGAGCTTTGAATCTATAGCAGAAAGGTTATATTGTCTGGAGTTATTTTGTTATGTGTCTTCGGTCATTGATTTAATTAGTACATTATTGTACTGGTGCTTTTGGGTGAAAGATGCAGGCTGATCCACTGAAGAAGGTATGTGTGTACGTTTCTTGTTTAATAATTGATTAACTAAATTCATACATATTGCTTGAAGTCAATTGCCTTTTAATGGTTGTACTGAGATGTATAATTTTAGCTTGGAGCTAGTAATAATTATATAGAACTGAGTCTTATAGGTAGCGGTGTACACGGATACGGATAATCCAAAAACCGAACCGAACCGGGGTAATTCGTTTCGGTTCGGTTAATAAGTCCTACGGTTCGGTTTTCGGTTTTCAAAATGGAAAAACCAAAATTTTCAGTTCGGTTAGTGCTGTAAATTATCCGAAGCGAGCCGAACCGAAAACCAAACCAAACCGAAAACCGAACTAAAACCGAACCGAATCCAAACTGAAAACCGAACTGTTTATATCCGAACCGAACCGAAACCAAATAGAAAAAACAAACCAATTATAACCATATAGTGAATCAAACTAGGGGTGTACACGGTTCGGTTCGGTACGGTTAATAGCCTTACCGAAACCGAACCGAAATTTTCGGTTAATTGAAATTCGATACCGAAACTGAACTGTATGTTCTAGGTAACTGAATTGAACCGAACCAAAATTTACGGTTTGGTCGGTTAAGAGAAAATTGAAATAAAAATAACAGTTTTATTCAGTTATAAACAATTTAGTTTTTATTCGAACTTTGAATTCGGTTAAAAAATTGTTCGGACATCGGTTCGGTTATATGCAATTGTTCATGAACGCTTATAATATTTTGGTTATGAAAACTAGTAATACAAGTTAATTATAGACATTTTGGTTACAATTTCCTATTCAATTTTCTAATACAAAATGCGCTTACTGAAGTGTTTGCGAACATGTGAATTTATGATTCCCCAAACATGTTCTGCAACATTTTGGCAGTTGATTGATGATCCTCTGACGTGTTTTATACTGTAGAACTTTCTCTGTTTGAAGTTTGTCCCACATAAGTACTCCTTTATCTACCTCATGGCTGGAATTTTTTTTATTCAATACTTTATACAATTTATATTATAATCCAAATATTCGCATAGTTTTTTTTTTAACATTAATCATTTGCATTTGTAGGTTGAAGATATTAACTTAAATGTTGGTACCGGATCAGAGGTGGCGGATAGTATAATTCGAGACGTTAAAGGTTTGTTAGTCGTTATCCGACAGCCACTGCGAGACTTGTTGCATCAAATTCCTGAAACTGAAGTTTTTGTTAAGGTAATCATGGTTGAAAAAGCTAGACTTAATGGGCTAGATTCTTCTCTCTTCTTTGAGGTTATAAAGTTTACTTTGTCAGTTCTTGCCTTCGTTGCATCTTATGTGGTCTTTTGCAGTTTGATGAACTCAGAACAGTTTTATCCAGCAAAGAGTATGAAATAGTTACTGAATGTGCTCAGTCAAATATCTCGGAGACACCAAACCTTGTCCCTCAGTTGAAACATGATTTCTCATCCTCTGCTCTGGACCAAACTGTAACATCAGTACGTATGGACTCGGATGCCCCGACGTCTGAAATTCCAGATAGGGAAGTGGGGATTACTATCAAGGTTTGCGTCGTCATTGATCTGGTAGAACTGAGCCTTTATTATGGCCTAACAAGAGACGCATCCCTTGCCACCCTCTAGGTAGGGCTGAGCAAAAAAACCGAAAAACCAATCCGAACCGAAAACCAATCCGAACTGAACCGAAATAAACCAAACCAAAAGAAAACCAATCAATCGGTTTGGATTGAAACCGAACCGAATTTAAATGGTCTGGTTTCGGATTACCTTAATTAGAGACCACCCAAACCGAAACCGAACCGAATTCCCAACCATATATATATACCCAATATTACTCAACCCAAATAAATCCTAGTAGTAGTACATTAGATGTTGTACATTTGCAATATGTTATTAAGTGGCTTTTGAATATGTTGTGTGCACTAATATTATTAAGTAATTAGCCCTGATGTACATTTAATATGTTTTTACTTTATATTTAAATACTTCAGGTGAAAATTATGATTTATATTAATGTGTAGTTTAGATCATGAAACCAAACCAAACCGGATCCAAATCGAAACCAACCCGAACCAAACCATTAGGTTCGACATAGTTTGGGTTTGGTTTGGGTGGTAAAATATGTCGACCAAACCGAATAACTATGTGTAAAACCCGAACCGAAACCGACCAAACCGAACCACGCTCACCCCTACCTCTAGGTATAGTATTTCCTTAGAGTTATCCCAATAGTTATGCTGTTTATTGTTATTTGTTGGTATAGTATTTTCTTAGAGTTATCCCAATAGTTATGCTGTTTATTGTTATTTGTTGAATTTATTCTAATTAGACTCGGTCGAGTTCTCATTATGTCACTGTTTTGATAAATTCTAATTCTAACTATTATGTGATTAATTAGATTTATTTATTATGCCCAAGGAAATAAAATAAGGGATTAAAAGAATCTTATAATTAGTATATGCGGCAGAATCCAATAAAATAATCTACAATTATTACCAAATCAATTTATATACCAAATTGTGTAAGGTTTGGTTTAAGGAAATAAAAACAAGGAAATTTTAATTATTTGATGTGGGTAATTTTTATGTGGGTTTTTATGTTTAGTTTCACGCAATATTGTTTTTATAGATGAATGATAAAAATAGTAATAGAAGATTATGTTTATGATTAGATTTGATAAATGGTTGGTAATTTTAATAGGATTTAACGTTTGATAAATGCCTTGATTTAACGATAGATGATTCATATCAAAAAAAAAAAAAAAAACGATAGATGATTAGGTTTAACATTTGATGCTCATGGATCTCTTTAATATGATAAATGTCTTGATTTTTGTGTTAAAAATTATTGATAATTGATGATGGATTTAACATTAGATAGACGATAGGAATTACATTTATTAAAATGGCTTGATTTAACGGCAGATGATTATGTTTAACGATTGATGCTTCTGTTAGGAAATCACTAGTTTAACGCAGCGGAATTTAAAATTTGATTTCTTTTTTACTAGATCGTTCTTCGTTTAATGCAATAAACACGTTACGGTTATACCTTGATGATCTATAAGATCGTTGCTTTGACCGTCAACGGAGATTAGTTCAGTACGCAAGCCGTCCACGCGTCCGGCCTCTATCGCTAATCCACACGAACCCCTCGCCGGAATCCTCCTTGGATTGCTATCGGAAAAACTCCGGTTGCTAGACCGGCATTTTTCCTCCCTCACAAACTCACTATAGGTTGCTCTCTATTTTACACAAGAACTACGAGCTCTTGCAATTGTGATGTACAAAAGAGCTTGACACACACTTCCTTTATATAGAGGAAGTGGCGCCCCTATGTTGTGTGGAGGAGAAGAAAACACTTCCCAATAAAATAAGAAAAATCTCCTAGATTGATTTATCTCTTTTATTATAATTAATTTTGCCAATATCTAATATTGAATATAATTATCTTATTACCATAAATCTATTTTTCCAAAATCAATTAATATCTTATATTTATATTATGGCAATCTTATTAATTAAAGTGCACAATCCAAGTGTATCTTATACACATCAAATGTGGTGCCCCTATAGTCAACTAATTGACTTCCGGAATATTCTTTAATTAATATAATTTGTATATAATTAATATCCTGCATTTTATTTATTCATAATAAATAAATACCACCATATTAATTTACCACTATAACCTTTATAGTCTAGAGATAAACTTTCCTTATTTGGTCATCAACTATAACCGCATTTTAATCCGACTCGATGTTCATATGTGTGTGACCCGATAGGCTTCCGAATATGTTGGCCGTAGACACAAAGTGCAAATTACCAAAATGCCCTTCATGCCTAACGATCACGGGATAGCGTCTAGCAACACACCGTGACCCCCAATCATCGGAAGAGTCAAAAGCAATGACTACTACCTTTCATGTGAAGCAGTTACCGTGTAACTTACAATCCTATCGCTGAATCAATATCCATACAATCGTATCTCGAGTGTCAATACATTAACGATCGTATCTTATAATCTGGATATCATGCTCTCTCGAAATAACACATTTACTCCCACTTTGCAAAGATTTTCAAGAGCTAGACATTCCTTATAAGAAGGTCATTTCAGATATTCGATCCCAATCATAGGATACGCGATTCTCAGACGACCAATCATGTATACTCCGCATGCTTCAATATCATACCCAATCACTACCGCATGATCGCCCCGTGGTTAGGAGAAATCTCAATAGTGTCAAAGCATGACAATCCACACCGTGATGCCATGAAGACTCCGGTCAAAAGGATAATTACACAACCGCCACATAGTGTGACACTTAATGTAAGTGGGGTCGATCCTAACGTATGCATTCTCCAATACACGTCCACATACACCCAAGTGTCCCTACACTTCAATAGATTTAGATCTATCCCTATCTTCTAAAAGATAGAGGACATCCAATACGTGCTAGTCTGATTATACTATCAATGTCTCATTTGATAATATGTAAGACTATATACATTTAAGTACCAATCTTGTTATAGTGATTAGAGATCTCATCAACCATAATCACTATCATGGTTTCTCTATCACATATTGACACTGGGGACGTTACTATATATATACAACAAATAATATGAAGATAAACAATATATAATAACATAAGCGCTTTTATTAATCATAATAAAGTTATTACATGAACTAAATAGACTGTAAATGACCCGACCCGGTCGGATCCGGTTCAACCCGATTGGGTTTAGGACACCTTTCCAACAGCTTCTGGATCTCTTCAATACGATAAATTGCTTGATTTTTGTGTTAAAAAATGACTGATAATGATGATGAATTTAACATTAGATAGACGATTGATTTTTAAAATAGTAATTGCATAATAATTAATATATTCATTATTTAATAAATTAACGTGTTGATTGAATTTTTAAAATAAACTTTTAACATGTATTTTTTTAAAATTATTGTTGGGTTTATAATTGATTGGATAGATATATATGAAATTTAATTAAAACTTATGATTCATCGAATGCAAGTATGGAATGCTAAATTAAATTTTTAATAGGTTTTTTTTTTAATTAAATCATTCAATTTTACCATTAATCAAATGAAATCATCATCTATCGTGTTTTTTTGTTTTCTTTTTGGATAACAGCAGAGTTTGATAAGAAAAAAAATCAAATCAGCAGTAAGCTAATTTTTTTTAGGTGTGTAAGCTAATCTATCTTATATTATCATATTTCAAAATACAAAATTATCTATCCGGATGCAGTGCTTTAGCTATTGCATTACCGATTGTTTGACTTTGTTGTAGTTCATCTGTTCTTGTGAACTCTTTCATAATCTGACAATTTGAGTTTTTTTTTTTCTCTACATAATAAACTTGAGCTCATGAATTCGACCTTTCGTTTACTCCACTGATTTTGTACTTGTTAATTAGTTTAACACTTTGAGTGCAAACTTAAATGTCAAAGTCTATAGCAGTAACCAATCTCCCTAAGTGATTTTATCGTATAATAATTTGAATTAGTAAACTTAAGTATTAGTTTTTTAAATTACTATATTATTATGAGATTACCAATCAACGTGGTAATACTTGGTTTTACAATCTAATTGAATCTTGAGTTATACTGTGTATAAAAAACTTGTTTCATTGAAATTGTAATATGTTATTCCTTTACTAGAAATTATTTTTAGATATATGTGATAAATTGTTTTACTTCCACATTAATTCAATTTATACTTGATCTCTTTAAATACGACCATATTAAATATTTAAAATGCATATAATGATTATGAATATATTGTTTAATGTAGTTATAACCATTCTTTATGTAGGAATCCCACTAGAATTAGGTTGGTAATTCAGAAACATTGGTATAACTCGATATATTGTATCCATAATAGTGAGAAATGATATAATATCTCTATTGATGAGACCGTATTTTATGGGGGTTTATGTGCTTATTTTATATCTATTTTGTCGGGAGATGCTTTGTTCCGGTAATGTTTTGGATGATTTTTAGGTTTTAAGAACTCGTGAGCGGTGATGGAAGATTTCAAGACTTATAAAACAATTTTTAGAAATTTTGTGGAAGGTACAGAAAAAGAAGGATTTCAATGTTCGAGAATTTCAGTTCTACCAATGTCGGGATCCCGACTAGTGAACAGAAGACAAAATCTATTAAAGCCAACCGTGAATTTTACTCTTTAGTCATATTGAATTTTTATTATTAGTAGGGCCATTTTAATTATTATTATTATTATTATTATTATTATTATTATTATTATTATTATTATTATTATTATTATTATTATTAAGGCTTTGAAGACCAGATGGGCCTGCCGAAATTAGCATTCGGAATTAGAAAAGACTATTATTATGGCGGCTTCTATTGGGAACGCATTTTTACTCCGCGGAACGCGATTACTAACGGTACCACAAAAATTACTTGTGCTAACGCGTTTATTATTTTGATAATAATTTTTAGTTTACGGACCGCAAAATTACTCATCGAACGCATACTTTTACAAACTACAATTACATCCCAAATTAAAATTAAAAAAAAAAAAACCACAAACTAATCCAAACACATTTTTTCATCCAAATATCAAAATACATTCATAAATTTTCTTCATCCATGCTTCTTCTCCATCACTCTCTTCCTAAATTCATCAAACTAATTGCTACCATAATCGAAAAGGATGAATCTATCATCAACTTCACCTTCAAAACAACATTGTAGTGAAGAAATTCGTGGAGACTCCATTGACAAAGCTTCAAGTTCAAGCCCTAATGAAGAACACAAAATGGTACTTTTTATTGAAGCTTTTAAATCACTAATGTCATGTTTAATACTTGAAAACTATGAATAGGTAACCATTTTATGCTTTTGACACCTTGATATAGCACATATAAGCCGAAAAAATGTGAATTTTTGCGTTTTCCGATCACAATTTCCGTACCGGCGTTCATTGACGTTGGAAAACGGTTCTACCTACCTTGATATATAAACACGTCAGTGACAGTGACGTGAAGAAAGCACTATTAACGCCGGGATGGCTGGCGTTTAAACATGCAGAGGCTTTGTTAAGCAAAACGCTATCAAAGTTGACGTTACAATTGCACTATTAACGCCGGCATGACCGCTCTCACACATACGCGGGCTTTGTTTAGGTTTCGAGTGGTAACGTTGATCTGTTTGACGTTAGGGAGGCATTTGTAACGTCATTCTGGACGACGTTAATGGCACAGTAAAGACATGCTTCTGTTTTAGGGATAACGTTGATCCTTTTGACGTTAGTTTTGCATATGTAACGCCTCATTGGTTGACGTTGAACAATTTTTTTTCTTAGATAGTTTTTCTTTAGGGTTTAGGGTTTAAGTAAACCTCATTTAAGGGTTTAGGGTTTAAGTAAATCTCATTTAGGGTTTAAGTAAACCTCATTTAGTTTAGGGTTTAGGGTATTTAGTTGAAAACATTTTTTTTATTTAATACTTTCATTTGTTTAATAATGTCAACTTTTTAATAATATTAATTTGCATTTTGAACAGAATTTAATTAATGTAATGATTGAAGAGGATCAAGCTTCTTTGCTAGGTTCTCATGAGAACACACTTGAGTCTACGATAGAACCTGAACAACTTTCAATCGACATGACTTCACTATTTATAACCGACAAGGTATGTACTTTGACGTACCTTTATTACAAATATTGAATTTCAGATTGAACTTTTTTTCATTACATTATGTAAATATTACAGATTTTCGATACGCATGAAGATGTTACCAAATATCTTAAGGAGCTTGCACGAACAAATGGCGTAGTTTTGATAAAGAAGAACTCGGATTTTTCTGGCAAGCGGACTCCCTTCATACTATACCAATGTGAGAGGGAAGGAGCACAAAAAGACCATTACAAAGGGGGGACGTATGAGAAAAAAGAGGGTGGTGTTGGAAAAAACAAGGCAAGGGCGTCATCGACAAAAAAAATGCGGTTGTCCTTTCAAGATAAAAACTACTCAGGATAGAGTGAAAGGTGTATGGTCCATACATGTATTAAATGGGATTCATAATCACGTAACTGTGAAGTACGATGAGGGTCATGCATACCTTGGAAGATTAGAAAAAGATCAAATTGACGAAGTTAGGCGAATGACTCAGAACGGTATTTAACCCAAAAACATAGCAAGGGAGTTGAGATCTAAATATAGCAAAAATTGTACATCAATGAAAACATTGTACAACATTCGTTCGAGGCTAAAAAAGGAAGAACGGGAGAGGCGGTCTGTGATGCAACAAGTATACAAGTTGGCGGATGAAAGCAAATCGTTTGTTCATTGTCGACAAGCCGATGATGTCGTGACATATATTTTTTGGGCACATACCCATAGTTTGTCTCTTGCTCGATGTTTCCCCTCCGTAATGCTGATGGATTCTACGTACAAGACGAATAGGTACAAGATGCCGTTGTTACAGATTGTCGGTGTTACTTCTACGAACATGTCCTTTTCAATTGGATTTGCACTTTTGAGTGAAGAAAAGAAAGACACTTATACATGGGCTCTTAATATTCTTCGACAAGCAATAGGTGATCAAAGTGAGCGTACTTTTGTATAGTGACGGATAGAGAAGAGGCATTAATGAATGCAGTACGTGTTGTTTTTCCAAATGCAAAGAGTATCTTATGTAAGTGGCACATTCAGAAAGGTCTTGTTGCGAACTTGAAGAAAAAAGATACCACGGCTGAGGAATGGAATAATATCATGAATTTATGGAGTGTTGTTGTTCAATCAACCACAGAGAAAGAGTACAATGACCGGTTGAAGGAATGTGAAGAGGCTTTTGGTGAAAGAGGAATGAGTTACATCACAAGTACATGGTTGGATCCACACAAAGAGTTATTTGTTTCTGCGTGGGCCGGACTCACTGTGTTTCACTTAGGCAACACCTCAACATCGAGGGTGGAAGGAATGCATTCTGTTTAATAATTGGCTATCAAACGGCCTTGGTGACTTAGTGACGGGTTGGGAAGCCGGAGTTAAAATGGTAGAGCAAGAGATTAAGAACATAAAAAAATCTTTTGAATTATCTCTATTCATGGATCCCAAATTATTCAGAGACGAGCCAATGTTGAAAGAGCTTAGACATCATGTATCCATATACGCATTGGAGTTGTTAGTTGATGAGTTGAAGAAAAAAGATGGCGAAGGTGATTCGAAAAGGGATTGTGGTTGTTATATTCGAAAGACACACGGGTTGCCATGTACATACGAGTTAGCACGGTTTAAAAGAAACCAGATTCATTCCTCTCTCATCCGTTGATGTTCATTGGAAGACGCTTGATATCGAGGGTCCACCGCCAAATGATTCAGAGTTAGACCACGTGCCTGTCTTGAATGCATTGACAGAGAAAATCTTAACGGCCACCCCATGGGAGAAGCATAGGTTGCTTATGAAGATACGTGAAATATGTCAACCGGTAACTACTTCAGCGGATGAACCTAAGACCAAACATACCAATCGAGGACGGCTTAAAGGATCCTGTAACAAGAGAAAGATTAATGAAGATATTTCTACAAAAAGGGATTTAAGTCTACACGAGCATATTGAAGAAGAGTTAATGCGAGTTGAAAAAGAAGCGATTCCTTCGGCAAAAAAGAAAAAAAGCCAATGTAAGTACGAGGTCGAGTTCCAGAAGAAGCACCAAAGCGGATTTAAAATGGTATATCGGACACGTTCCGGTGTCGGTCCGTTCTCATGTTTCTAATGTCGTTAATGTTGATGCGGATGGAAATTGTGGTTTTAGAGCCATAGCATACGTAATGGGTCTTCAAGAAACGAATTGGAGTCGGGTGAGAAAAGAGGTGAAAGATGAAATGGTATTGAACAAGGATCACTACATGGCTTTATGTAAGGGGCACGATTATGTGTATGAGAAATGCTTAACTTCAATAGATCATCAGGAAGGATCGTGTAGAGAAAAGAAATACTTTCAAAGCTTCTTAGGATGGGCTATTTGCAATGTCTATGATTGTGTATTGAGCATTTTGTCTCTTACGTTTGGAAATCAAACATTTCTTCCAAGCTTGAAAAAACCTTATGTCTGGCCCCCAAAACATATATGGTTGGTTCAAGTTGACGGGATTCATTTTGTGTATGCGGAGATGAAAGACAGTTGTCCGGTGCCTAAGGTTCCTAAGGTTTGGCATGATGTTCGTTCGGCGGAAGCAAGTTCTTGGCACGATAAATTACGCCATCGGCTTGGTCTATGGGTAGAATCAAGTTCATGTCCGGATGATTCAACGAAAGACCATCCCGTAATTATAGATTGATTATGATGTAGTTGACCTACTTTTTTGGTGTTCCGATTAGTGTTTACTATTTTGGTGTTCCAAAGTCGGAACAAATTGGTATATAGATTACAAATATTTTTGTTTTACCGCTTCAGGTTTATTTTGTTGAAAGCGGAAAAAAATGGTTTAGATTACCGATTCAGGTTTATTAGCCTTATCTTTCTCGTGCTCTCTATTTTTCTCTTATTTTGCTCTATTTTTCTCAATTTGTATTGGTTATGCAATGTGTTACTGTTCTAATGGTTGTATGGAGAATTTGTATTGCGGGTGCTTTTGAGTCTCTCAGTGTGGCTGACGTTACGAAGAACAGAGATCTTAAGTCTCTGGACCTAATAACGTTAGCCCTGGTGACGTTAATAGTGCCATAAAAACGCCAATATTGCTGACGTTATGGAGTCCAGAGATCTTAAGTCTCTGGACTCCATAACGCCATCATGGTTGATGTTAATACTGCCATAACAACGCCAGGTGTGCTGACGTTACAAAGAACAGAGCTGTTAAGTCTCTAGACTCCATAACGTCCGCCCGGATGACGTTAATCGCTTGCCATAACGACGCCAATATTGCCGACGCTACGAAAAATAGAGAGTTTAAGTCTCTCGACACCATAACGCCAAAGATGAGTGACGCGTTAATAGTGCCATTTCAACGCCAGGTGTCGACGTTACAAAGAACAGAGCTGTTAAGTCTCTGGACTCCATAACGTCAGCCCGGATGACGTTAATAGTGCCATAACGACGCCAATATTGCTGACGTTACGAAGAACAGAGAGTTTAAGTCTCTGGACTCCATAACGCCAGCATGGGTGACGTTAATAGTGCCAAAACAACGTCAGGGGTGCTGACGTTACAATGAAAACCAATAAAACCATCACTTGTTCAATTGTTCATCCAACATAATTCAACATAACAAATATACACCAACAAGTCACAAGTTTAAGGATAGAAATAATAGAAATTCAAGCCACAAGTCAAAATAACACCAACAAGTCACAAGTTTAAGGATAGAAATAATAGAAATTCAAGTCACAAGTCAAATTCATTTCACTTCTTCTTCTTAGATGTCTTGGATGTCCATGGGCGTTTATTGGATGTCCGTGGGCGTTTAGATCGTCTTTCTGCAACTTCATCTTTGACCTCTACACTATCGGGGGCATCTACACGAGAAGATCCGGGGGCATCCACACGATAAGATCCGCTGACCAAAAATTCATAGCTCATATCAATGGCCTTAAGCAAGTCTTTTTTACTTATCTTCGATCGATTTTGCCTAACATCTTCTAGAACTGCGATCAACTTGCTCTTGCCTTCCTCATCCTAAAATTGGAATTCAAAATTGTCATAAATTTACGCTATAGCATATAAAGATTGAAATTCGTATCTAACTTATACCTGAATCGGATCTCGTCGCTTTCGCCTAGCCACACTTGTCAGTCGACGCACGGCTACTTTACACCACCAAGGCATGTAATCTGTAGCATTTTCCCACTCAAATCTCGCTTTTCCCAACCGTGCGTCTTTATTCACTAGATGATTACGATAAAACTTGAAATCGTCGTCACGCACATCATACTCGACATTATATCCTTTAGAAGTACCGCTTCTACTTGCCTTCTTCGGGGGGATCGGCGGTTGGGGAATAGATCAGATGTGACCGAATTGACGGACAACACGGTTTGGATGATAAGGCTCCACAATATCCAATGTCCGTATACACCCATAATACCAAGATATGTCGTTATCGGACAATGTTCTCTTACTCTTGTACGCATCCCATACAACCTAGATCATCATTTATATTTACTAAAAGCAACCAAATGGGGTCTAAAATAATTTAGACTAAGCGATTGTAAAATTATAATAAAAGGAAAGAATTACTTACATCACGCGAGTTCATCAAATCCAAATCTTCTCTTAAATGTCTAAGTCCAGTCAAGGCAACCGTATCACTCATTCCGACACTAGGTTTCCACTTCATTGACATTGGCATATGTCCTTCTACAAAATTATCGTTTACAGCAGGTCGCAGTGATGGAAAATGTTCATAAACCCATGCCTGTTAAACAAGTGTGTCACGTATTCATATGTAATAATGTTTTATTATATTCTTTGAAAAAATGCGTAAAATATTGTATAAAACATTCGATACCTCCAAAAGCGTCAAGTAGCCGGAGACACCCACGGCCTTATTCCCGGTTGCCTTTGAAAGTTGCCGATAAAGATTCGCAAGTGTGGCGGCACCCCACGCCCACTCATGCACCTTATTCAAATCCAACAAGAAGTGAAGATAGGCAATAGGGATCTTGTCACCGGATCGATCTTGAAAAAGTGTACAACCTAGAAAATATAACAAATAGCCTCGCACCGCTTGATCAACCGTAATTCCGTCTTGCCCACATTTACCGGCCAACTTACTTTTCAACCAACTTTTTGACACTCTATGACCGTTGCAATGCTCTAGATTTCCGGTGACTGGCAAGCCGGTAATACATCTAACATCGTCGAGAGTGATGGTCATCTCACCAAAAGGTAGATGAAAAGTGTTTGTCTCCGGATGCCATCTCTCAAGAAATCCACATACGATGACTTTATTGGCTTGTGAATACGGAGCATTGAGCATTGTGTAGAATGGCATTTCTCTCGCCTTGTCATAAATTGATCACTTTCATCCTTAAGATTCCACAAGTGCAAAGTGAAGTTGTGTATTGTTTACATCCAACGAGCCCCGATCCTATAAAAAAGCAACAATGAAAAAAACAAAATGTTATTGACATTTGCTTGAACTACACACAACTTAACAACATATGAATAAACTATATATACCTTTGTTTTCTTCCACAACCCATATGCAAAGCGGCGTGCTTCTCCCAATCTTTTAATAATGCAATGTGTCCACATCCATATCACTATCATAAGGAACCTCTAAATCCTCACCTACACTTGCACATGGCTCTACCCGTGGCCTTGAACTCCTAGGTTCTTGTGTAACACCATCAACTGGAGTATTTGCCTGAACTGATGTCTGAACCGATGCTTGGGATGCCTGAACCGTAACATCAACTTGTGGATTATTTGAATCTCGAGGAGCCTCAACAGACTCAACTGTTAACTACACTATTGCTTCTAAACCATCAAATGTACCATCATTTGCCCCAACACCAACACTTGGAGATGGCTCTACTACCTCTGCATTTGCCTCTACAGTTGCAGATGCCTCAACTACATCCGCATTTGCCCCCACAGTTGCAGATGCATCAACTACATCTGCATTATGTGCATCAGCTTCACTCTCCTCTCCAGGAGCCTCAAAAGTCTCAACAATTGGCTATAATGCCATTTCTCCTTCAACAATTTCCTCCGTGTTTCTTTTCTTCTCACGTTTCCGGTTTCTTTTATACCTCAAAACACTACTGACTTCACTTTCATCATGTGCATCACTTGTGTCTTCCGAGGCTCCAGATCGTGTCCTAACCATAATTACCTTAAAAAAAACAAAATACATATGAAATATTAAAATTCCTTGTTTCTTTTTTAGTAAGTCATTATGACAATTAACAGTTTTCAAGTTCCCCAATCACAAGAGATCACATTGCTTTGCAATGCTTTTAAGATTTGGTCACTATTCATGCAAAGGGTAACATAATCAAACTAAAATACATACGTACAAGAATTATTGTTACTAAGCATAGTTTTCACCCATCTAGGATCCAACAGCCCTGCCTCTGAACAACGTCGCCCCCTTCAACGTTAGGAAAGGAGCACTGACGTCAGACGTGCTGACGTTAGGAAAGGAGAACTGACGTCAGGCGTGCTGACGTTAGGAAAGTAGCACTGACGTTAGTCGCTTCATCTTCCCCAACGAACGGAATTGGAGTAGTGACCGGATATGCAATGGTGTACTGACCGGAAATGAAAAAAATCGACGAAAAAACCTAACAATGAAGTAATGAAAGTAAATGCCCTTATTTTACCTTGTATTTGGTTGACTCCCGGCGATTTGAGTTTCAATTCCGGCGGTGGCCTTCTTTCCGGCTTTCTCCTCTGTGTTCCAAGTGCTCCGGCGGTGGCCTTCTTTCCGGCAGGGTCTGTGTATGGAGGTTTTTTTTTTAGGAAGGGGAATGGAGGTTTTTTTTGAATCACCCAAAAATGGGCGCAAAAAATGGGCGCAAAAATGGGAGGGAAATGGGAGGTTTTTTGGATTATGTATTTTTTTTTTTTTTTTAAAACTATAAGGACTAAAGTGTATTTCGAGGAAAGTTTAATTAAAATGTTTTCCAAGTAGTAATTTTGTTGTGTGGTGAAGTAAAAAAATATAATAAAAATATGTTTTCCGCGGAGTAAAAATGCGTTCCCAATAGAAGCAGCCATTATTATTTTAGGTTTTATTTTGGGAATAAGAGATAGGGAAGAGTAGTTTGGACGGAAAAAAAAAAGGTGCGCATACCTGTGTGATCGCGGGCAACTTTTTTCTTGTTTGATTTTTTCATTGGGTATTTGTTTATAAGGACCGATCTGGAGATTTAATTAGACACTTAGAACACCTAAAAAAGATAATCGTTTATAAGGACACATTTGTTCTAACTTTCCTAAATTACCCTTTAATCAATTTTGTCGTCCTCCAGGTAGGTCGGATTAGGTTCTTCCCTAACTTCCAATTCGTCCCAGTCTAAGCGGCTCTCTTGAGTGTAACTCCACCGCTAGCTCGGTAGCTCTTGTTATTAGTCGGAATTGGATTGTCGTGGTTTAGAAGTGTGTATGAAAGTGCGGTTGGTCGTAGAAGCTTCAGGTCGACGGAGTGTTGTGGTTATGGAAGCTCGCGACGACGGAAAACGAAATTCTGATGGAGAGAACAAGGTGTACAAGCGATTGGCTCTTGAACACTC